>OX418226.1:28863669-29221169 GCA_948455865.1 Conomelus anceps
ATATTAATTGCATATATGTGCAATATGTGACTTTCAAAGTGCACTAAGATTGAAAAATCTCAATTATTTGATGGATTTATTATGATAATTATTATTATTTTGCTTTTACGGCCATTAGACCATTTCAGTCAATCATGTCTTGTTTTCCTCTGTAATTTTCTTCCAGAGCCACTTTCGTTCTGATCTCCTTTGTCGTTCCTAGGCTGTAAATATCTTTTGTATGGCTTGTTGTTTGCATGATGGCAGGGAGTCTTCCCTCCCTCCATGGTAGTTGTCTATTTTAGGATTGAATCCTACTTATATATATTTCTATATTTTGTTTAATTTTTCCAATTGCCCAGGGTTACTACTCCTAGCTCATTCATATCCTCTCTAATTTCCTTAATCCATCAGTTAAATTTGAGTTACATATGAAAAAAGATTGAATGTAAAGTCAGTAATCCGAAAAAAAAATAGAGAAATTCTATCAAGTCATTATGATCTGATGTTCAATGTAATCTTCTTGAGATAGAACAATTTTAGTTATTTTTGTAATGATACTATACCCTTATTTCCAAAGAATCACGTATGATAGTCTATCAAATTTCTGAACAAACATACCTGTACAGTAGAGATACACCCAGAAACGTAATGGTTATAGAAAATAGTTTCTGATTCAGTAAAAGGTTTTCTAATTTATTTTAAATTAAATAGAAATATCACATTGAGCAAAAGCATTATTATTCTGTAACTCTCGAAATTTAAAATGCTTTTGAACAAATACACAATATAGTGAATTAACTAAAAAGTAGACTAATTTATTTTCAAATTTGAATATGATTAGCCTAATTGAGTTATAACGTTATTATATTTATTGAGTAGTAAATTTCAATATTTAATATATTTATTGGTTTAATGTATTTCTTAGGATTTTATGATGTGTATAGCCAACCAAAATAGTTGTTAAAATTATACTTATTTTGTGCCACATGTCGGCACTACCAAATAGTGTTTCTGCACATTGACAAGAATGAGTTCACAGACCCTATCAGTGAACAATATGAAGTGATAGGTTCATTGTAAATATCAGAATTTTTTCTCATTTTCATTTCATACTTTAATGCTGAGATTATTTCGTTGTATTTTGTATTGCATTGATTGACAGTAAGACTTATTGACACAGGCAGATAATTATTATACTTCTTTCAAAATGTGACTATAACTATAACTAACTGTATTTTGTGGATTTTTCAAGCAACTTCCAAAATATTCTTGAAAAGCATCCTTATAACAAATATTGTTCTACCTATCTCTGACAACTTTCCATCCATTTTTCAAGATACTGAAATAGAACTCATTTATATTAAAATGTGTTACTACAATGAATTAAGAAAATAATTGTGGGGCATTATTTGTATTGTAAGTACTGTATATTTATTATATCGGAATTGAATGAAAAAATCTATGTCAATTGAACAAAATTAAGGATTAGATTAGGGCAACTTTTCTGTAAACCTTAATTATACAGGTTCTGAAACGTTGGTGTGAATTGTCTAAAGCTTTGTGTAATCTGTGAGTCTAGACCGGGTTGAAGACTTTATGCGTGTTTCATGTTTGGAGAAGTTTTCTCACAACATGTACATAAGTCTGGTACTACCAAAATTGAGATTTTCTCTCAGTTCTGCAAATAACGCCAGAAGACTAGCATGAAATGCAATATTTTTCGGCTCAGAAGTTTTTATAAAAATTTTATATTATAAACTATTTTTAACTGTTTTGTTTCAAGTGAACTTTTAAATTAATAGTGTTTAAGAGAGAAGATTCACTTTGTTATTTTTCGAGTGAAGGTTTTAGCAAATCTTAAATTCTTAGTCTGTGTTAACCTCAATGTTTTGGACAATGTAACATATTCAAAATTTGTGAAGGGAGCAGCTTTGGACTTGAGTCTGTTGCACCTTCACATTCGCTGTAAATTTGTCACAGTAAATAAATAAATATAGTGTTCTAGAACATTTCTTTTTAAGTATCATCAGCTTGCTACTCAATCTGCAATTTTTTTTGTTAGTCAATATGAAAGTCATTAGATACGAGCCTCATACTGTCATCGATCATCTTACTGTTCAGTAAGATGAGACATGAACGCTTGGAATTGTAACCGATTTGTATGACCAGCACAGATATCTCGCAAATCTTTTACAAATCTCTTGCTATAAAATTTTGGTGTGTATCGGAACACACAAAAAACTTCAAGTGCACTGATGCATTTTTCAACTGGAAAATCGTTGCCATAGCCTCTAAGTTCATTACAAGCTGAAAAATGTGTAAAGGAAAAGATCCTTAGTGAAGAGAGCAGAGCCATTATTGAAGTCTAAGTTGCAGCATACCATTCCTGTTACATTTAAGTACTCAATGTCACTCATTCTATACTTGGAAAATTAATCACAACGTATCAATATTGAGACTTCCATGCTACTTCTACTTTAGCAATAGTACAATAATGCATCAACGATTGAAATTTCCAATCCATCATGGAAGGAATTCCATGAGAAATCCTATTTTTATTCAATCAAAATAAAAAAAATGGGTTGTAAAATGTAGATAAAAAAATAGTGGTTAGATGAATCTATATGTAATAATCATTCAATATATTACACGCTTCTGTAAACAATGATATGAATACAGCAACGTCAGTTTACACGAATTACTTACTATACAATAATAATCAATCAAGAATGTCAAAACTCATTCCTCTGATGAAAACTCATCATTTTTTGTTGGAAATTAGAATGCTCTGAACATTAGAATGCACTGAAAGGCAGAAGTCAATAAAAGAAACAGTTCTCATTACGTTTGCAAGCAAACAGAATTGAAAATATTATGCGAATGATCGTATATACAGTATACAGTATATATACAGTGAGTCAATCATTTAAAAATATTACATTGACAATATCCATGATTTATTTCAAAAACCTCATACAATATAATTTTAATGATAATTCAGGTCTTATTTTCTCAGGTCTTATTTAATTGAAAATGATTAATTTTATGTGTATCCTCTTTCGATTCATCACAAAACACCAACATTACAGTATTGTAATTATTGGCATCAGCATCAATCAATTACGGTACTTATTACAGCTTTTTTTTTTGTAGATTACGTCTTGGAGACTCCAGTTAAGGAGTATAAGACAAGTCAGATCAACAATATTATACACTAGATACCATAACTACTTCAATTAGTTGAGGTGAGGCTTAATTTTGATGTGAAAGGAACTCTTGTACACTATAAAAAGCTTTATCAACTAAATATTTCTTCAATTGTTTTTTAAATATTTCTATATTTTCAAGACTCTTCAAAAACTGCGGTAGCTTGTTGTAGAATTTCCTACCAATATAACTAGGTTTTTGTTTGAATAAGCTACTATTGTGACTCACCAAGTGATAATCTCCTCGGCTTCTTGTATTATAATCATGTACATCAAGATTTTGGTTAATATCATTCGTTTTTACATATAAAGTAGCTTCATACACATATAAGCAGGGTACAGTTAGGAGACCAAGTCTCTTGAACAACGGCCTACATGAATCTAATCTATTTACTCTTTCTATACACCTATAACCGCTTTCTTTTGGATCTTAAACACCCTATCAAGATTTTGTTTGGTAAGTTCGACTCGGTTCAGAGCAAATGCTATCATAATATTCATATTATAATCATAGGTCTTCCGGGCTGTCTTTTTTCTAAACGGCTTTTCCAAGTAGATGAAACCCCCTTTTCGACCCGATGTTTGCACTACTTAGGAGATTTTCTTATCTTGCACTATTTTCGTGTACGCAACTCTCCAGCAATCCAAGAAAAGATATTCACTCACACTCTCTCAGACGAACTCGTTGTCTATCTTTTCAACTGGATTCTATCGGTCTATACTGGCATTTATAAACCTTGAAGCCTTTGATAATTATTGAGTTATCTTTTTTTGTAAATTCACCAAACTTGCAGTCAATTTTAATTGTGATTAAATGATAATAGAAAGAATTTAATTTTGATAAAAATTTTTGAAATTGATGCCTCTACATACTACGATTGTGAATAGTTTAATAACTCAAATTGTTAAGAGAAAAGGTGTATGAAATGTTTAGTTAGGCTACTGTAATATTTTGAGATTTAAAAGAGTAGTAGCTTAACTGGGAGGTCGTAAGGCTGAGATTATTTAAGTTTGTTGTCCTCATCGAATGGAGTTTTAATCCACTGCTTTTCCTTCCTCTATGAGAGTGGAAAGTAGTGTTTCAGTTCAGAAGACACGGCTTTAAGATCATCAAAGGTCATTTTGGAAGATTGTTTATTTACTTTGATCGTTCTGTAATAATTTTACCGTCCAAAAAATCGTTCAGAAGTCACAAGTCATCAATGAATTTGTGAATATCTTTTTTTTGTTAGGTCAAATTAAGAGTATTCAGAGAACTAAAAATATACGCCAAGTAAGCTAACTTCATTAACCAAACCTCATCATTAAGGCATTTGCCAAAAAAGACGAGCTTTCAACTCTCCTTCTGCTTGCAATTGCGATACGAACGAACAGCTTTACATTATCATGAAGCTCAATCAACTTGGTCAGAACGTTTCCTATGGATAGCCACAACGCAGGAGTAGTTGCTTGTGCTCACCTCAGGGGCGCACCCAGACTTTTGGTTTGGATGGTTTGGGGGGATAAAAAAATTAGAATGAAAGTAGGTCCGGAGCGTTTT
Source organism: Conomelus anceps (assembly GCA_948455865.1). Classification (NCBI taxonomy): domain Eukaryota; kingdom Metazoa; phylum Arthropoda; class Insecta; order Hemiptera; family Delphacidae; genus Conomelus; species Conomelus anceps. The sequence goes on from OX418226.1 coordinate 28,868,398, forward strand.
GTTACAGAAATAAAGAGGGCGAAAGATTACAGCTATTCCATCGTCCATTCAGAAATGACTGAAGTCTTTATATAGATGGTGTGAATTAAATTGAATCAGTGTAAACTTATTTGAAACGTGCTACAAGATTCACTATTATAAATTTTTATGATGCTCACATGAGACTTTTGCGTTGGTAATGAAGTGAACAAAAAATGTCAGTCTGAACGCGAATCGAGATTACCAAATCTTTAAATTGGTGGGATATTTTACAAAAATTCACTAAACCATCATGAAAAATGATTATTATCATGATGTTTTCTTAACATAATGAAAATCTTTCTCATTTCTTAAGCTTTTAAATGAGACTAAAATGTTCAAATTGATGAATTATTGCAAATGCTAGAAAATTGTAAAAACCTTTCACAAACCCACAAGAATTAGTATCTAAGGGACAAGAGCTGAGAGAGTAGAAATTTGATTTTAAAATTTTGTTGTAATCAGATGTTTACCAAGATAAATTATTAATTACTGTGGTCCCTAAGTGACCGCAGGAAGCAGTTGAAGGCTAAATAAATTAACAATACACACTACGTAAAAATACTGATCTACAGTAAGTACTGTAATGCAGTACTCTTATCAGAAAAGCCTTCACCGAATCACATCTCTAAAGTAAAAACCACTGCACATGAAATTTGTGGTTTCAGTTCAGCAATTCAAGTGAATTTTTAATTGGGATATTAAAGAGAACATTTTCAGAGACTAAGGAATGACACAATCTTAGTCTCCGAAAATGTTTCAAACCCAATTTTGTTTTGAATCATTCTATTGTAGAAGCTTTTAAAAGCGTTATCAAAAATCGCTTGTAATAGAAAAATCAATCTGCAATTATCTGCTCTTTAGAAAATTTGCAAATTATAAAGGTATGGATAATAAAGGCTTTATAATATAATATATTAAAGTAATATTTATTATTCTCATACGTCTCTTTCAAGAGAAATAAGTCATGCTACTCTAGCTCATTCCTCACATCAAAAAAAGAGAAAAATTCTTATAAACAAATTATTATTTTCTTAAAAAAAAATATATATATATATATAATATTTTATGCTTCTACTCAAGCCTCAAATAAATATGCTACTCAAATATTGGTTAGCAGAAACCATGCTTGAATAAAAAAATGTTTGGATATCTTTCTATGAATAATTCTTACCTGTAATTGTCAAAGAAATCTCAATTATGAATAAATTATCCTTTAAAATTTCAACATTCGTGTTTTAATAAATTGAATAGGAGCTTGTTGTCTGAAATTCTGGAAAAAACACTAGGCATTTTAATCATCAAAATGATGGTATTTGGACGTCTAACAAAGGCTAAGGAGGATCTAAGCTTGAATCATATTTCTGTATACGCAAGTCATATTTCATTTAACTTCAAGAGTTTCGAATCATAATTCTCTTTAATATCCCAATTTAAATTCACTTGAATTGCCGTACTGAAACAAGAGATTTTATTTTGCAGTGGTTTTGAATGAGTGACATTAGGTATTTCAATGTCCGTTGCAACGTATGCTGCAACTCTATAACAGGGTTGATTGATGGCTCTGCTCTTTACAAAAAAATCTTTCCCTGATAAGTCTTAGCGATTTTACAAATTTTCAGCTTGTAATAAACTTGAAGACCATGGCCACAGTTTTCTGGTTAATGCAACAGTTCACTCGGAAGTTTTTGGCGAGTTCCAATCCACAGCAAAATTTTACAGCAAGATATTTTACACCACACACAGAGTATTTTCACTGGACATCCAAATCGTTCTACATTCCGAGCGTTCGTGTCTCACCTTATCTGACTGAACAGTCAGGCTCGCAGCCAATGACTTTCTTAATATTGAAAATCGACTTTAGCAATGTAAAATAAAATTTGCAGATGGAGGTGATTGAGCTGCAAGCAAATGATACTTTAAAAGACGTGTTCTAGAAGAATAATTAATTATATTGCATTTCATGCTAGTCTTCCGGCGTTATTTGCAGAACTGAGAGAAAATCTCAATTTTTTGAAGTACCAATATTTGTGAGAAACCTTCTCCAAACATGCAACACACATCAAGTCTACAACTTGGTCTAGTCTCACAGATTACAGAAAGCTTATACAATTCACACCAACTTTTCAGAGCCTGTGTAAGTAGGGTTGACATAGAAAAGTTGCCCTAATCTGATCATTAATTTTGTTCAATTGAAAACGATTTTCGCATTTCATTTCGACATACAGAAATACACTTAAAATACAAATGATGTTCCACAATTATTTTCTTGATTTATTGTAGTAACACATTTTTTTATAAATGTGTTATATTTCAGTATCTTGAATCTTAGCAACTTGAAAAAATTATGGAAAGTTGTCAGAGATAGATAGAACAATATTTGTTATAAGGAAGCTTTTCAAGTATGTTATGGAAGTTACTTAAAAATCCAGAAAATACAGTTAGTTTTAGTCACCTTTTGTTCTTTATTTGAATCACTTACATTACCGATCTATAATTAGGAAATAGCTTGTAGAATTCATGGTATTGTAATGAAATGCTAGGAAGAAAAGACGTGTAATTGTCTTCCAGTCGAAGCTATAATTGGCATGTTTGTTTACTCTCCCCGGTCCCCTCACACCTTGCGGTCCATCTAGAGACCTCTAGAATACATTATTTGTTTGAATAGAATAATCTCAAAAAATAGAGAACCATCGTGTGTTTACTGGAACATCACAAAAATGTATATGAAGCAGGGGCTCTGTAAACTGTTAGTTCATTCATGGTTTGAAGTTCAGTGAGAATTCAAGACAGACTTCAGTGAGAATTTATTCAGACCGTGTTAAACAAACGTTAAACGCAGTATATTGTGACTGCATTAGTGAGACATTCTTTACATTCTATACAAGTGGACTCATACTCTTAGCTATTATTGTAATACGGACCTGTTCTATACATAAGTGTTCAATTGTTATTTTTAGACGTTTCATCTTGAATTATTGAACAGTTATTATTTAACATTTTATCGGCTGGGCCTTTCAACAGTTGATAATTAATTTTTCTACAGTAACAAAGTAAATTCTTTGTTAGCTAAACATTATCGTTTTATCTGTTTCTGATTGATTTCTTTTGTGTGATATAACTGATTAGTGCGTGTTGTGGATAATTTGTGTAAATAAAGTGCGAGTTTTAATTTGAATTGTTGCCAGTATTATTCTAGAGAGAGAACCCGTAATAGTATTTTATATTTACGGCCCTTACTTGTAAAATACAAAAAACGTTGAACATGAAACCCACAGGTACAAAAAGGTAGCCAACCCCTGGACAATACATTTTCGTGAAAAAGCTTGTCTGTGTGTGAGAGAAAAGTGAGAGCGCCAAGCGAAAAAGAGAGCATGGGGTGTGTGTAAAAAAACAACTAAATATTTCTCCGTGCAGGTTTGGTGAGAGAAGGTGTCAAAAGAGTGCCGAAGCCGATGAACAAGATGAGGAAGTGAGAAAGGATTGGCCGTGATGAAGACGGAGACATATGAAAAGATGAAGAATGGAAAGGAGTGTGGGTGAGCGAGCGAGCGAGTGAGTGAGAGAGTGAATGAGAAAGACCTTCACAACAGACTGGAACTAATTATCACAATTTTTGTTTTGTTATCGATGACTGGCAGCATGTGACGTCAAACAGCAGTTGTATAAGAATAAGAGGCGGGAATCAGCTGTTCTATGATGCATGAAAGTGAACATCTAAAAAAATCGATTACACAGTTGGGGTTGAAGTACTAATTTTTTTTTTGGAAGTACTAAATAGTACGAAATAGGTACCAGATATTGGCATAATTTTGTTTTTCAAATTCAGACATGGCCGGGCTACCATGTCGCTGGCCCGGCCATGTTGGAATTTGTATGAAAAAATTATGCCAATATTAAGTACCAATTTCGTACTATTTAGTACCTCTAAGAATAAAATTAGTACTTCATCCCTAACTGAGTAAACGATTTTTTTCACAAGGCCAGTGAAATTAAAAAAAAAAATTATAGCTCAGTTGGGATTGTGGTAACATTTTTTTTCTTGGAGGTACTAAATAGTACGAAATATATCCTAAATAATGACATATTTTGTTTATGCAAATTCAGACATGGCCGGGCTGAGAGGTCATTGACCTATATCATTTTATGCTGTATCTCCTCAACCTTTGAGGTACGAAAATTTCTATTGGAGGTACTAAATAGTACGAAATAGGTACCAAATATTGGCATAATTTTTCTTTTCAAATTCAGACATGGCCGGGCTACCATGTCGCTGGCCCGGCCATGTTGGAATTTGTATGAAAAAATTATGCCAATATTAAGTACCAATTTCGTACTATTTAGTACCTCTAAGAATAAAATTAGTACTTCATCCCTAACTGAGTAAACGATTTTTTTCACAAGGCCAGTGAAATTAAAAAAAAAAATTATAGCTCAGTTGGGATTGAGGTAACATTTTTTTTCTTGGAGGTACTAAATAGTACGAAATATATCCTAAATAATGACATATTTTGTTTATGCAAATTCAGACATGGCCGGGCTGAGAGGTCATTGACCTATATCATTTTATGCTGTATCTCCTCAACCTTTGAGGTACGAAAATTTCTATTGGAGGTACTAAATAGTACGAAATAGGTACCAAATATTGGCATAATTTTTCTTTTCAAATTCAGACATGGCCGGGCTACCATGTCACTGGCCCGGCAACTTAAGAATGTTAATAGCTCGGTCAGGGTTGAGGTACGAAAATATTTATTGGAGGTACTAAATAGTACGAAATAGGTACTTAATAGTGGCATAATTTGTTTTTACAAATTCAGACATGGCCGGGCCAGCGACATGCACATCAAAAACTATCATTTCAGGTATTTTTTCTTGTGAAACAGGCTCCTGGTTTAGCTGGTTAGTTAGTTTCCCAATAGAGTTGAAAGTTAAACATTAATAAGGTGAGCGTTCAACGATAAGATTTTTTAATTTATTTCTTTATTGCTGATGATGCCCAAATTAGTCAGAGACTTGTGCGTGGGTGAAAAATTGTGAAGCGAATGTAGTATTGAAGGATAATTGATAAATGAACGAGTGACAGATGTAAGAGAAGGAAAAGTCACGTTTCCGGCTTCATGCATCCCATTTTTCCATCTTTTCTATTGAGAAATATACGTCACAGGGAGAGGAAATGAGAGGGAAGAAGAGGTGAAAAACAAGAGATGACAAGGATAATGAAGGATAGAGGAACAAGGAAAAGTGAGTGACAAAGGGATGTGGAAGTAAAGGGAGACATTGCTGACAAGGCTTCCAATCCTGTTCCTATCACGCTCTCACACACTCTCTCCCACTCTCACACTCACTCTCTCATTCTCTCTCTCTCACTCTCTCTCATCCTCTCACACTCTCTCTCTCACTCTCTCTCACTCTCTCTCTCTCTCACTCTCTCTCTATCTCTCTCTCTCGTTGATGTGCAGCCTGGTAGACATGATAGTCGAAATTTTCCTTACAAGGTTGCCGCATTTCGCCCCTTAGCACGTGTGTCAGGCTGTGCCACATTTCGCCCCCGTGCCATGTTGCAGTCTCTGCTAATTGACAGATAAACGCTGAATTAATCATTCACCTACAACAATATTAAATTGTATGGTTGCCTGATGCTTGACGTTGATTGAGAATGTGATAATAATTTGTCGCAGAGCTTGTCATTTCCTCAAAAAGTTTGAAAAAAAGGTTTTTGATTTTGTTTTAACGATGTCAAAGTACTGTACTCAATATCAAGTTTGTAATATCCATTAATCACTGAAGATACTCTTTTGCAACCCATTTAGAAACACGTGCAATCGTGATATTTCACTTTCATTTTGGAGAAAACTCTTCTTGGAAGGTTGAAAATATTTATTATGTTCACATTTGGACAGTAGTTAGCTAGCGTTTTCAGTTATTTAGTACACTAATATTATTACAGAATTTCATATCTTAATTTGTGGGGAAAGTAGTTTTGCATCTTCACATTATTTGATATTCTGTCTGTAAATAAATCAATTAAGCAATTAATTAATAAATAAATGAATTGATGAATGAATCGATAAATTTATCAATTACTTACTTAATTTTTCAATTAATAAATGGATAAATATATTCAAAGTGGAAGAAGTTTCAATTTCAATTTATTTCATTCCATAGAATACAAATGTACATCAAATTTTAAAAATCAATGAATTATGAACAAAGTTTGTAGAATCAAAAATCTCATGTAGAACATGAAAAATGCAAAAAAAATACAAATTGCAATCATGCAAAAAACACATTGTGCTTATGCATACCAAGTGCTCATGATCAGTTCAAATGGTAATTCTTTGACAAAACTCAGTGCTATTTCTGAGATTAACAAATACCGTAACAGACTGTTCTTTGTAAGTGCTCCATTTATTGGTTGAGTCTTCAACTGTTTTTGGACATTTCATTTTACTTTATTGGGTGGTTGTTTTTTATTAAATTTTTGACCGGCCTATTCATAGTTTGTAATTATTAATATTTGAACAGTGATACCGAATTCATTATTGGCTAAATGTTATTGATTTGTTTTTTATTATTGGTCTTTCTTGTGATTAGTGTGCGTTGTAAGTACTTTGTGTAAATCAAGTGCGAGTGTTAATTTCAAGTGTTACCAGCATTATTTTAGTTATAGAAACCGTAACAATTTATTGACTGCAATATGATAAAATCAATGATATCACCATTTTTATGTTCTATAAATGATTTGGTTCAATGAAATTGTTCTATTTTTATGAAATAATCAGGCATCTCGTTCCAAAAAATGAACTATTTCTCTTTCATCTCTAACATGTTATTTTCTTTATCCAGATTTTATCGAATGTGAAACGTTGTCATGAGGAGGGATCATCACTGACTTATTGGTGAGTGTGGCTCCATTTTAAGTACTAGCTCGTATTGACATCAATCACTAATATCAATCAGTTTGTCAACAACTCAATGTGTTTAACACTATCTTGTCATCAAATTGACTTAATTCATTTATTTGGTCCATTTAAATCACATAACTTCATACCTTACTGGAAAGTTTTGCTTCTTCAATTGGAGAAACATAATATTTAGACTTTTACCAACCAAGTAACAAAATGCATAAGTAACTGAAATCTTCAACCTACGGTGAAGGTTAAACGAAAATAAGGAAATATGATAGACAACCAAGTAAAAAACAACAAAATTAATTGAAATCTTTCTTTTGTCATCTATATTTTTAATACGCTAGGCATATTTTTGTCATAATTGTTTTGGAGCGGTGGTGCTACCGATCACCATGTCCAAGGAGTCGTTAGAAAGGTCTTAGCATGTAGTTTTGCCATCAATTAAAAACATTTAGAAAAGTCACCGTGGACTTGGGAAAATATAAGGTCAAAGTCGCGATTTTCCCCATATACATAATATGCAGTTACAAACCAACGATCGCGAAATGAGCTGTTTATTATTTAAGGAAGTTGTTAAACAAATAAAATCTGACCCTGAAAAATGGTTATTGAACGTACAGCTGGCAACAAAACACCAGTTAATAAAACACTAGACGGCGGGCGCACTCTACATCATCGGTTTGGACTTCCAATTCCGATACTAGAGAATTCAGTGTCATCCATAACTGCGAACAGTGCTAAAGGTGATGCTATTCGTAACAGTACTTTGATTTTGATTGATGAAATATCTATGTGTCCCGTGTACGCTTTGCAAACAATTGACCGCCTGCTCAGGGACTTTTGTGACTCTTCTCAGATGTTTGGTGGCAAAACCGTTCTACTTTGTGGAGATTTCCGGCAAACACTACCGGTTATTACTCGCGCAAGTCGTGCGGTTACCGTCGAAAATTGCGTCAAGTATTTTCCCGGTTGGAATCAAATCAAGCAACTTAAATTAAGCACAAATATGAGAGCACACAATTCCGAAACCGAATTCATGTCTTTCTTGAAAAATTTGTAAGATGGCACGCTGCCAGTGGAGCGTGATCTATGAGAAGACATAATCGAGTTACTTAATCAAATCATTGGTGTCGGCGATCCAATTGAAGACATTTAAGTTATGGTTCGATTTTGGAGATTTTTGAGACAGATGAAATCGTTGATCGTGCAATTCTCTGCCCGAAAAACGAAGATTGTTCTTCGCTAAATTCAACAATTTTGGAGAAAATACCAGGCCAATATACAACTCATTATAGTTTTGACAAGGTACTCACAGAAGACGGCAGCGACAATATCAACTACCCGACGGAATTCTTGAATAGTTTATCAATTAGCGGACTTCCGGCTAATGAACTCAAGTTGAAGGAAAACGCCGTGGTTATGTTGATTCGTAATCTTGATCCAGCAAAAGGTCTAATTAACGGAACAAGGATGAGAGTCAAGAGATTGCATCGTAATTCAATTGACTGTAAAGTATTGACTGGAGCTCAAACAAATAGAAGAATCCTCATACCACGAATACATAATTATGCGCTAATCCGATACCCTGTTACCGTTTAGTCTCCAGCGCACACAGTTCCCGATAATTGTGGCATTTGCTTTGACCATAAACAAAGCACAGGGCCAATCTTTGGGTAAGGTTGGAGTAGTTCTCCCAGAACCGGTGTTTGGTCACGGCCAATTGTATGTAGAGCCCGATCATATGATGGACTTAAAGTCTACATAAAAGATGGAGAACACCAAGGCAGACTTCGTCATGACAACCATGTTTACACTCGCAATATTGTTTATAGAGGAATTTTATAAGGTTTATTAATAAAGTAATTTAGCATTATTGAATTAACTTGATTTTTTTAAATAGTAACACTTGAGATTAACTGCCTACACGCATTGCTGGACAGAGTTTCTCCTTGACAGCGCACGATTTCGTGCGCCAGGTACGCTATAGTATGCATTAAAATGTTATAAAATGATTATTCTCATAAGCAGAAGAATCTTTTGAAGAATGAGCTTTTCAAGGACACTAGTCTTAGAGATTTGCTGTAATTTTCTATGAAAAAAATTAAGAATCTTAGTCATTGGTCTATGATTTATGATGATTTAGGAACCGTTTTAATCTATGGTCAATGGCTGGCTATCAAGGCGAGTAGTATATTCTATACTCCTTATACGTCTATTATTCCATAAATTTACACTAAATACCTGTACTATTATACTATGTACTATACTATTATACTACTATATTATTGTTAAGGGTTTCATCCCTAAAATAATGCTGGTAACACTTGCACTTTACTTATACTAATTACAACTCACACTAATCAGTTATGTCCCACAAAATAAATCAATCAGAAAGGAAGAGATCAATAATGTTAATAAATGTTAATGTTAATAATCACTAACTGTTGATAAATCGAGTTTTGAATGATAACTGTTCAATGATTTAAGTAGAAACGTCTAAAAATAACAGTTAGAACACTAATGTAGCACAGGTCTATTCCTGGCTATAAATACGGTCCACAGGACCGCACAATGAGTATGTGTCCACTTGTATAAAATGTGAAAGAAGTCTCACTAATACAGTCGCAATACACTGCGGTTATCAATTTAACACTAAACGTTCGTATATGAACGGAGCTGCCACTTGTTATATCAACGAGCTTTGAACTTATATGGGAAGTGATAGCCGTGAGCCGTAGCAGGTTCAATCAGAGATAAGCTACGAAACTCCTGGGCGCTGTTTGTAAGGGTGACCGATTGGATTGACCAGCAAAAAAGACTCCGTTCTCTGCTGTAAAATCACTTCCCGGTGGTTCGGAACCCACCTAAAACTGTAGGTCCTACTCATCAATCACCATCATCCAATTAATTACTCACGCACAGGTCTCAGACCAATGTGAGCTTCATCCTCCAAAAAAAAGCAATGAATGAACTGGTGTTAACATGAGCATCTGATTTATATAAGTTTTTGACATTCCAGAAAGAACGAGAATTAATTGCCTTCGAAATTGTTCAATAAAATTCAAATTTATACAGATAAGAGTTTAATTGGAACATTCTTGATGGATTTCAAGGGGAGGAGAGAACAGGGGGAGTAAACAAAACATGTCAATTTTTGCTTCAGCAAAAGTAATTATTGATATTTCAGAAAGAACGAGAATTGATTGCCTTTTCGAAATTATTCTATTAAGTTCTAATTTAAACATATAAATAATTAGAAAATTCTGGATGGATTGCGAGGCGAGGGGAGAACAGGGGGAGTAAACAAAACATACCAATTATTGTTTCAGTGAAAGTAATTATTGACACAACTGATAACAGATAACATATAACTCTTGTTGACATTTCATAACATTATTATACTACCAGTTTATACTATTATACTATACTCTATACGCCTATTCATATTCTACACGCCTTGAATGACTACTATAAGTTAGTCAAATTTTACATTTTTCTTTTTTACATTTTTTCTATTACGAGTCAAATTTTAATTTTCTATCAATTTTTTCGATATTTTTCATTTTATTTTTTATTTATTTTTTCTATAGTAATTTTTTTTATATTTTTGTACAATTTCTATAAATTTTACATTTTCCTTTTACAAGTGAGTCAAATTTTACATTTTCTCATTAAAATGAATACATCATCTACTAGGTGCGCTACTGTACTTTCAACAATTTACAAGTGTTTCAAATTACAAATAATTATAAACCAATCAAGATTAATTGGCAATTTATTGAAATGCACGTTTTAAAACTGATAGCTTCCAACAAAAACTAAGATTCAAATCCCCTTCAGTCTGAAATCCACAGAATCTTCATATCAAATATTATGTATATTTTAGACGCCGGTTTTGTCCCACGAGTCTCTGATATACATTACTACGATGTACTTTCTCTGGGTTGCAAAGTTGTTCTCTGAGTTGGTACTGAGTGACACTGAGTTCTATGCAGACGAGGCAAGTCTTCTTCAAGCATCTTTCGACAAAACTCCCCTGAATAAATAATGATTGTCTCTTTGTCTATCATTTCTTATTTTCCTTTCTCTCTGTCTCTTAAACTTTTCATCATTTCACATCTCATTTTCTCCTCTCAACCCTTTCATCGCTCATCCCTTCCTCCGTATTCGCCAATATTATATCCCTTTACCAATCTTATTTTTTCCTCTTCTTCTTTTCATCCATCAAGCTCTCCTTACCAATCACCAATTCTCCTTCTTTTTCACATTTTATTTCCTCATCTTTTGTCTTATTCTACATTTCTAGAGAATTGTATAATCACCTAAATAATATATTCTAATCTAAACTATCTTCTACCTATTCTTTCTTTGTATTTTTTTATTTTATTTTAACACCTCTCCCTACGATTTTCAAAAAAGTTTCTTCCTCTTGGCTTCTCTCGGATACAGTTCTCGCCTTTCTTCGTTTTCTTTCTGCTTCTTTCTCCTCTTCTTCCTTTTTGTTCTTATACTTCCAGCTTCTTTTTCATCTTATTTTTGCTGTTCCGTTTTTTTCACTAATTTCTTCTATTTTTTTCTTTTTCTGCTTCTTCTTCTTCTTCTTCTTCTTCTTCTTCTTCTTCTTCTTCTTCTTCTTCTTCTTATTCTTCTTCTTCTTCTTCTTATTCTTCTTCACCTTCTTCTTCTTCTTCTTCTTCTTCTTCTTCTTCTTCTTCTTCTTCTTCTTCTTCTTCTTCTTCTTCTTCTTCTTCCTTTTCCTTTTCGTCTTCCTCTTCCTCTTTCTCGTACTTTTCTTCTTCCTCTTCCTCTTCCTCTTCTTCTTCTTCTTCTTCTTCTTCTTCTTCTTCTTCTTCTTCTTCTTCTTCTTCCTCTTCCTCTTCCTCTTACTCTTCCTCTTCTTCTTCCTCTTCCTCTTACTCTTCCTCTTCTTCTTCCTCTTCTTCCTCTTCTTCCTCCTCTTCTTCTTCTTCTTCCTCCTCTTCTTCTTCTTCTTCTTCTCCTCCATCTTCCTCTTCTTCTTCTTCTTCTTCTTCCTTTTCCTTTTTGTCTTCCTCTTCTTCTTCCTCCTCCTCTTCCTCTTCCTCTTCCTCTTCCTCTTCCTCTTCCTCTTTCTCTTACTCTTCTTCTTCCTCTTACTCTTCTTCTTCCTCTTCCTCTTCTTCCTCTTCTTCTTCCTCTTCTTCCTCTTCTTCCTCTTCTTCCTTTTCCTCTTCCTGTTCCTTTTCCTCTTCCTCTTCCTTTTTCTCTTCTTCCTCTTCCTCTTCCTCTTCTTCCTCTTCTTCCTCTTCTTCCTCTTCTTCCTCTTCTTCCTCTTCTTCCTCTTCTTCCTTTTCCTCTTCTCTTCCTCTTCCTCTTACTCTTACTGTTACTCTTCCTCTTCCTCTTCTTCCTGTTCTCTCTCTTCTTCCTCTTCTTCTTCTTCCTCCTGCTCTTCTTCTTCTCCTTCTTCTGCTTCACCCTCATCCTTCTTCTTTCAAAATAAATCAATCAATCTCCTCCTTCTCCTCCTCCTCCTCCTACTACTTCTACTTTTCCTCCTTCTCTTCCTCCCCCCTCCTCCTCACCTTCTTCTCATTCTCTGTCTCCTTTTTATTTTTCTCCAGTTCTTTCATCTTTCTTGTTCTTTTTCTCCTCTTCAATCTCACCTCATTTCCTCTTTCCTTCACTTCTTCATCATATTTCTTACATCTCCAAGTGTTTCTCACAATATTTCGACTCCCTCTCCCACTCCTATAATCTCCCCTTTCTTTGGGAGAGCCTTCCTTTGCTTACTCGTTACTCGTATCTCAACTTGCTTACATTTTTCGTTAAAACTTTCTGTTTGTGCTCACTTTCGCGCTGCCTTTAGTAAAGTGGGACAAATTTAAGTGTGTCTCCTGTCTCATTGTAATGCAGCTTCACGTCACGTGTGCTGTGTGCAGGCAGCTTCGACTTCTCATTGCAAAGTGAGTTTTCCCCACTTCGTGAATGTTGAATTTTCTCATTTCATTCCACTTCCTATGTTATTATCATACCACCGACGTGTATTTACTCTTTTCTTTCTCTCTGTTTCTCTCTCGATTTCTCCTTTCACATCTTTCTTTCTTCATCCTTTTTCAATCTCCATCCTTCTTCTCTGTTGCTTCCCCATCCACATCAATATCAGCAGTATTATTCATTCAAATTTGCCGGAAGCTGAAGAAACGAGATTAGTATTTTCCTTCACTTTGTTCACATTTATGATGATGTCTGCTCAATTTTTCATTTGTAGGTTTTCCATAAGCTTGACTTTCAATACAAAAATAAGCTTTTATTTTCAAAAGGAAGCTTTCAATACAAAAGGGAGCTTTTAATACAAAAGGAGGCTTTTAATACAAAAATGAAAAGTTTCCTTCGAAACTACAGATTCTATTTATCTAGTTCCTTACATGATAAGTTTAAGCGAGTCGAAATATGTTTTTCTTGATTTTTGACATTTGAAAAAGACATTTGTCTTGTTGTATCCCATGCTATTCAGTTGGCGCTGCAATAAGTTATAGGCTTTGGGGAATTTAAAACATCAACATTTCGAAAGATAAAAAGTTATTGATATTTATCCTCTTGCCGATATCAATATTTGAAAAATTTGAAAACTAGAATAGTGAAAAGGGAGTATGATAGTGATCTAGGAAGAGAGATGAGCTAGACAAGCATTGATAAAGCATTTTCTAAAATATACTAGGAAAATAAAGTATTTAAGTTTCCATAAAAAATTGTCTCTGCTTGTCTTTCGCTTATTTAAATCATTTTTCTGGCTACCAGTTCAGAGTGAAATCACTACACATACTAAATCATGTATCGGGATTGTATTATTTTTATTTATTTATTAATTCAATTTATTTATTTATTGTGACAAATTTACAAGGAGTGTAAAGGTGCAACAGACTCAAGTCCAAAACTGCTCTCTTCACAAATTTTGAATATGTTACATTGTCCAAAACATACAGACTAAAAATTTAAGATATGCTGAAAACCTTCACTCGAAAAATAATAAAACTCTTGATAAAAGTATATAATTAATTATGAAGACAAAAAAATATAGAAGACTTATATAATACGAAAAGGAAAAGAAAAGACTTTCAAAGGATCATTTTATTTTAAATTCTTGGATTTCTTGTTAATATTTACTTTTTATTGTAAATTTAACGACTTGCAGTCAATTTTTAATTGTGAACAAATAATAATTGTGCTCACTCTTGGTCAAACGTTTTCGAGTCATGGAGACTCAAAGCCAAGATTGAGTACAATTATTATTTATTCGGAATTGGATATAGACTGCAAGTCGTTAAATTTACAATGAAAAGTAAATATTTTGTGTATCCGTTCTTCTTGAATATCGTTGAAGTTCAAAATAAACTTAACATTGTACGTACAATTTGGACAGATGTTGTGCGGAAGTTCATTTTCAGGACTTATTAGTTCTACACCCTCAAAAAATCATTCTAAGTTCATTTTCAAGACTTATTTTTTCCATACCACTCAGAAAATCATTCTAACTTCATTTACAGGACTTATTTTTTTAGTTCTATACCCCTCAAAAAATAATTCCAAGTTCATTTTCAAGACTTATTTTCTCCATACCACTCGAAAAATCATTCTAACTTCATTTACAGGACTTATTTTTTTAGTTCTATACCCCTCAAAAAATAATTCCAAGTTCATTTTCAAGACTTATTTTCTCCATACCACTCGAAAAATCATTCTAACTTCATTTTCAGGATTTATTCGTTCTGTGCCCCTCAAAAAATCATTCTAACTTCATTTTCAGGACTTATTCTCTTGTTCTATACCCCTCAAAAAATCATTCCAAGTTCATTTTCAAAACTTATTCGTTCTACACCACTCAAAAATCATTATAAGCTCATTTTCAGGACTTATTTGTCCTATACCACTCGAAAAGTCATTCTAACTTCATTTTCAGGATTTATTCGTTCTGTGCCCCTCAAAAAATCATTCTAACTTCATTTTCAGGATTTATTCGTTCTGTGCCCCTCAAAAAATCATTCTAACTTCATTTTCAGGACTTATTCTTTTGTTCTATATCCCTCAAAAAATCATTCCAAGTTCATTTTCAAAACTTATTTGTTCTACACCACTCAAAAATCATTATAAGTTCATTTTCAGGATTTATTCGTTCTGTACCACTCAAAAAGTCATTCTAACTTCATTTTCAGGATTTATTCGTTCTATCACACTTCATACTCATATCATGACAAGTACGGATGAGCAAATAAGATTGCATCCAACTTGAGTTGCAATAAAGTTCATAGAGCTCTTATCGTTCAGACTGAACCTAGTAAAAGATCTCAAGTCATACTTGCATCTCTTCCATTGGAAACTTATGTCATGCCCTCATACCTACATTTCTCTTTCGTATCTTTTATCACACTCGCTTCTAGTTCTCTTCTCCCTTGTGTTGTGCATTCTCTGTCTCTTTTCTTCTTCTTGTCATTTACTTCCCCCGCACTCTTCCACCCATCACCCATTCCCCCCCCTCCAACCATAGTTTCAAGCATGACTTTCGTGATTCGATTGCCTAGTGGAGGATTAATCAAAGATCCTGTTTGGTGCCATACATCTTCTTATCATCTAACAATAAATTTCCTCGAGAAACCCGTTCTGGGAAAGCGCTTTTCTTTGGCTGTTCGCGCTTGGTTGAGTCTGGTGGAAAACTTGGAAAACTCCATTAAGGTTTTCGCCTCAGTTTCCTGAATTTTCCGACAGGCAGGGTGTGATGAGTAGGGGGGAGGGGCGAAGAGATGCACTTCGAAAAAAGTGATTTTACGTGGTTGTCTACATTTGCTTCTTGAACGGCTTATCATTATTTCCAATCTGTGACATGATTTACCGTCTTCTACAGCTTATTTTTTCCAACTAAACGTACGAAAAAATAACAAAACAATGGGGAGTTAATGGATCTGAAGCAGTAAGGTGCTTAAACTTTTAAATTGAAATGCGTTCATTTCTAACAGGCAAGTTAACAGCAAACTTTATTCGCGTGCTTATGTTGTTATACAGAATGTTTCGGAACTCTCTACCAATACTTCTAGGCATTGTTTCTGGACCACTAACAAAAGTAAATATCGTAATAAAATTTTTCCAATGACCCCAGTTACACAACCGCCATTTTGTTTTTTCCACGCATTATTTTTTATTCGAACACCATTGAACGTATAATTTTGAAATTTTGCATACAGCTTTACAACAATTGAAACAATCTAAAAAAATCAATCAAAATTTTCCGACATCAAAAAACAAAATGGCGGCCATTTAAAATCTTTGAACAGGATTAAATTAATAATGAATGGCTAATGGTATCAAAATTTGACTTGAATAACTATTATTTTCATTGCAAATCTAACGATACCTTAATTTTGACGATTGGTCAACAATTAACAGAGATATGCTACTTTTAAGGGTGTGCGGTGGTTGGAAGCGGGTTGCAGTTCTTTAAATTGTCATTGCAAGGCTTTCATTCTCATGGTTATTTTCTATTCTTTGAAATTATCTAAATAAACTTTCATTCTATTCTTTGTTTGTAAGTTATTCCTTGTTTGTTCGTAAAACTGCAACCCGCTTTCAACCACCATAAACCATAAAAAGTAGCATATCTCTGTTGATTGTTGGGTTGAGTTAGGTTGATGGTGGACCTACATTTTTAGGTGGGTTCTCAACCACCGGGAAGTGATTTCACAACAGAGAAAAGTCTTTTTTGCTGGCTAACCCAATCGGTCACCCTTACAAAGAGCGCCCGGGAGTATCGTAGCTTATCTCTGATTGAACAGATACCTGCTACGGCACTGGGCTATCACTTCCCCATACCTGACTGTTGAGTAACCGGTGTTTTTCACCGAAAATAGGAAATTGTATAAATAGGAAATAGGAAATAGGAGATCGGAAATAGGAAATAGGAAATAGTTAATAGGAAATAGGAAATTGTAACGTATGAACCGCTTCACATTTACCCAGTTTTTGAAATCATACGATTCAATGTAATTATACCGGGTAAACAATACCGCTTAAGTGAATACCGGGTATGTGTGAAACAAGCTTTGGGGCCGTTTTTGAGTCAGTAGCTACTAAATGCTTGACCGAACCACTGAGAAACCGGGCATAACTAAGTAAATGATGCTAAGTCAATAAGTAAATAGAAAAAATTGGAAATTTCTTCATGAATTTGGAGATTTTGCGATTTTATAAGGGATTAATCTAACTAATACTAGTTAATTACCTACTAGTATATTTTTTTTTTTTTTTGAGGATGAAGCCCACATAGGTCTGAGACCTGTGCGTGGGTAATGAGTTGGATGATAGTGATTGATGAGCTGGACCTACAGTTTTAGGTAGGTTCCGAACCACCGGGAAGTGATTCTTCAGCAGAGAACAGTGTCTTTTCTGCTGGCCAATCTAATCGGTCACCGTTACAAAGAGTGCCTTGGAGAACGCAGCTAATCTCTATCTGATTGAACAGATACCTGCTACGGCTCACGGATATCACTTCCCTATGTTTACGATCAATTCAATGAATCAATCAAGAAATGGAAAAATCCATTACAAATGTGAACATTTGCTTTCTTTAAGCAATTCTTTGTTACTTCGAAAACGTTTTATTATTAAAAATAATAATATTCTACCTCTTTTCATCAACTTAATGAACTAACGCATAGCATCTCCTATCACGGAGTATCACATAGTATCTTCGATCTAGAGCGTAGTAATTTGGAGTTTCACTACAAGGCGTTAGAAGAAAAAGTAAGACAACTCAGCGATTTTAATTAATAATACTTTTCCTCTCTGAAACTTTGAAACTGTATAGAATATAAATAGCTCAACTCATCCATATTCTTGTGTTTTTTTCATCGACTTCTACCATCGTACTTCATCTCGAATCCTCCGTGTTATCACCCTTTGTCCATTATAACTTTTTAACAAGCGAAACTTTTTGATTAAAATCCATGTTTCGTGGTGTACGGAGAGTTAGTGGTTTTCTTGGGTTTCCCCTAAGTTTCAGAACCTTCCAAGATGGCTACTGTCGAATGTGCTAACGTGGATTATCATACCTCTTATACTTTCCTCCCCCCCCCTGAACATTTTCCCACCCTCAAGTTTTCCCTCACCAACGCTAATGACGTGGATACATAGCGGGGGAGAAAGACAGAGTGTATAAATCTGTGTAGCAAATGATTACCAGTCATGACTTATGGGATAATTTTGAGGGTGTAAGTGAGTTTTGAAATATGTCCGCCATTATTGTGTGCTCTGAAAAGTGAGGGGGAGTTTTGGAGATTGCCGTCTAAAAATGTTCGAGATCAGTTCTCAAAGTGGTTTGCATCATCTAGCAGAGATTAACAAACTCAAAGCGAGAGCTCTCAAAACTCACATTTTGAAGTCGGAACGATTTTGTGAACAATGCAGCTGATGTACAATCTATTACTTCCCATCAACGAGCTATATCTCTGTGTAATATCGAGAAACAAGTGAATGTTGTATATTTCTTATGATTTTAGTGATTCAGACTACTAAATTTCGTTACCATTCATTTATTTTCATTTTAATTTATATCTATTTTTATTTTCTTCAATTATAATTTATTCTAATTTTGTATTTCCGTTCAATGTGCAACGAGTCTGTCAAGACCTAGTTCAGACAATAAATAAATCAATCAATCAATCTACTAGAAGGAGTATCTCCAACTGCTTTAATGATAAAGTTCAATACCAGAAAGGTGGGATCTTTTTTCGTATCCGAAAATTTTTGATTGTGAAAGTAGGAGAATGCTTTGTAAAAATAATACGTTGAATATGTGTTTTGGATCCCACCTAAAGCTACAGGTAAACCCAGTCACCATCATTCAACTCATTATACATTCACAGCAACTCATTTTACATGCATAGGTCTCAGACCTATCTGGGCCTCATCCTTCAAAAAAAAGAGAAAAAAATATATGTAGAATGTACTTGCAAGAGGGCTGCATGTAAGGGGGCGACTAGAGAGGCCCCCCCCCCCTCCATTCAAGATAAATCTCGTTAAACAAACTATTAGATAAACAAAATTGTGTTCTCAATTATTGAATATAATGAGCTAGTGAGCTCATACCCTAAAAATTTGAAACTGAATAGAATTTAAATAGCTTAGCCTAGCCCCCCCCCCCCCCCCTAAAAAAAAACCAATATTCTAAGAATCTGGTTTCATATAATCTTTTAATTTTTCAAACTAGACTATACCAACACAAGGAAGCACCCCCTCATTATCACTGGTCTAGGCTCTCTGTGCGAAAATTCATTCTATGTTGACTTGCCGTAAAGAGTAGATCTATTTCAAAGTTTATTGTAGGCTACTATTATAAACTTTTTAATTATCATAATGTGATTCTCCATTGACAACCATTTGAAAGTCATAATGGAAGAGTCGAAGATAATTAAAGTACTTATCTGTACAGATGAGAAGATATAGTTCAAGTTTTAATTTGAAAGTTCAAGTCTCAAGTTTGGTTTCAAGCACTGTGATACTTCTACAATGCATAACGTTTTCTAGGCCTTTCAGTCTCCAATAGACAAAAAGGGAGCTAATCAAACATTTTGTGGGTGATACCAATTCGAATACTCTTTCGGGGCTGCCACAATCAAAAACATTATGGTGAAATAGCTTTAAACACTTCAAAAGTTACACAGATACAGGTACTTCCAGCTTTATTTAAACGTTTATGGAGAAAGACCACTTTTCCTTATTTATTGTGACAAATTTACAACGAATGTGAAGGTGTAACAGAACAGACTCAAGTCCAAAACTGCTCCCTTCACAAATTTTGAATATGTTGCATTGTCCAAAACATTGAGGTTAACACAGACTAAAAACTTTTACACGAAAAATAACAAAATGAATCTTCTCACTTAACCACTATTAATTTAAAAGTTCTCTTGAAACGAAACACTAAAGACAGTTATAAATAGTTTAAATATTAAATTTCTAGAGAAACTTTTGAGCCGAAAAATATCTTATTGCTATGCTATTCGCCCTTGGTTTCCTTGGTCAAAGTTCCTTTTTACAAGATCAATCCGATTGGATTCTCGATTGCTTACATTGTTCAATCGGCTACTCAATGTGATTCTATATGTGAATTTATCATAAGGCCATGCTCTCTGGAGATTTAACATTTATATACAAGCAAAGAACAAGGCTGAGTCAGCGAGGAAATGAGATTCACAAAGCATTAAATTGAGTTGTTGCTGCTGTGAGCAGTGTAAACACGCGGTTGAGTTGAACGTCCATTGGGAAAAGAGATGTTGTACACTGAACAGTATATACATGCATAATGAGGACAGGCCTTCACAAGATCAAATCTCTAAGCTACTCTTCAAGTTTACCCCCTCCCGCTCCCCACCGCCACCAAACCCCATATGAGCTCATCCACTTCTTGTTTGCACCAAGTAATTGATCAAGTATTCATGATGGTTTTGTTCAAAATCTGTGAGGTTTCAGTATTGTGTGTGAGTGATAATGACTGTCTTGGAACTAATAATTGAGTTTTGAAAAAATCGAAATGATAAGTTATTTTCATACAACTGCTTGTAAAGTAGTTCTTTACGTACTGAAAACTAATTGTAAGATACCTCTTTACTGCTCCGCTAGCGGTAAAGTACTTTACGCTCGCCAACTGTTTTCTTTACGCTTCTGTTTGGATTTTGATGTCTTCTCAATGGTGGATCATGGGATCCGTGAAATTCTCACAACCTCAACAATGGCGAACGCTAACCAAATCCGCGCACGGTTTGTGATGTTACAAACTACAAGCTTTTATTGTGTTGGAATCCAGAACTGCAGTTGTAGGAAAAATATTGTATGCAAATCACGCGTGAAGCTTCTTTATCGCTCTTGCAAAATTACTGTGCTCCGCTATGCCTTGCGCAGTAAATATTTTGGCTCGAGCGATAAAGTTGCGCTTCACGCTCTTAATACATAAATAACTATTTTGTTCAAGGAAGATTTTTTAGTCAATATGACTTTTTTTCATATGAAATAGTGTTTATGATACTAATTGTTCCAATTTTACTTGTTGGCTTACTCTTGTACCAATTTTGGGTTGCGAAATCGTTGTATTACTTTCCATTTCCATATTGTCTTTGTATGTAATTAGAGTGTTGCCCGTTCAAATGTAATAAATAATCACACAACCACTTCTCAGTTTGCAAAGCTATAAAAATCAAAGCGTATTTTTAAAATTATTCAAAATTATTTATCCCTGAGTTTTCTGATCCTGTATTTTCCTAATTATTTATCTACACCGTCTTATGAATCTATCACTTGAGAAAAATAACTTTTATTTTTATTTTTGTTTTTTGCTGATGATGCCCTCATGAGTCGGAGACTTATGCGTGGGTAATGAGGTGAATGATTACACAAAAATGGCTGACGGTGGAGCGAGATTCGAACCCACGACCGCTTAAACGACAGCAAGCTGAAATCCCAACCAACTGCGCTAAGAATTCGGATCAGAATTCGATTTGGAAATTATAATAATCATTTGATGAAGTTATCAAATTCAGATAATTTCACTACAATTTACAAGCAAATTTGTTAAGTAGTGTACTTCTTCGTAGAAACTGAAAAATATAATGGTAGTTATTTGTAAATTTCAGTTATCTATTGTAATTTGTAGACTGTAATGCAACTGTCCCCTGCAGATTGAAATTCATCACTGGCTGTTCGAAGAATAACCACTATTTCGTCAATCAACTGTTATATAATAAATTAGTTCACCACAATCTTGAATATGTTTCTGACGACACTTATCTCAAAACCTTGAGAGTAAAACACTTGAAACTTTGACAAAACTAGCAAAAGTTATTAGAAATTCACATTTCTCGAAGCAGTCCTCCAATTTCTTGACATTATTTGGTAACACAATACACCAAAAGGTATCTACTCTATTGATTAAAAACTCGCGTACTTTAGTAGACGTTACGTTATGTTACGCTACATTAGTGGACGTTGAATCGTAAGAATATTGTTCTCAGCCTAAGAAGCTCTCATCTATGCCTGTATCATACAGGATCTTTATCTTTATCATCTATATCTATTTCTATCATCTATTTCTTTCTCTCTCTTTGGTTTAAGTGATAGAGAGGACCAAGAGTCCTAACTTCGTTCTCAGTAGAGGTGATTAATCAATCAATCTATCCCTCTCATCGAACTCCATCTCTATCTCTTTTCTCTTTCATCTATCTCCATCTCTAGGAGTTATTCTTTATTCTTTAGTTTTTTCTTCTTAGTTTTTTTTCTTCTTTAGTTTAGCTTTGTAAAATTCACAGAACAATTACAGTAGGATCTTATATATTTTTAACAATAATGTAGATAGAATCTAAGACTTTGCATTTTGTAATCTACATGAATAAAGCAAATAATCTAATCTAATCTCTATCTCTCATCTATTGCGCGCATTCGAGCAGTTTCAAAGTAGCTGCAGAGTATTATTTGTTAGTTTATATCTATTTTTCTGAATCATCTGAATAAGTGTTTAATATTTTCCTGAATTATCTAAATAAGTGTTTAAGTTTGAGGTCATATTCATTCCAAATTCATAAGCTAGAACTAAATTATATTACATAAAGGTTAAGTTAAGAATGGACGAATTTTGTCCAGACTCCGCCATTTTATGTAAATACCTCACTAGGATTTTCTAGTTAATTAATATCATTTGCTGTACATTTGCTACCTATGTGATAGTAATAATGCTATTTAAAACTCGTTTATAAGACTTTGTACATTTACATAAATAGAGTATTCTAATCTAATCTATAATCTACAATTATCTCTATTATCTATGATCCATCTTTGTCACTATTTCTATCATTCTGTCTATCTCTATAAACTATCTATCTCTCTATCATCTCTATTGCTATCATCTACTTCTATCTCTATCATCTTCCTCTATCTCTATTGCTATCATCTTTCTAAGGTGAGATCGTGGCTTGTGGAAAATACTGTGACCTTGAATTATGCAAAGAGTGTTTATATGACATTTTCACCTACCTTAAGTACACAGTCCAATGATATCGAAAATCAATTTAATGCAGTCAGAGTACACGAAATGAATTGCTTTAATAACTGTATTAACAGTGATGGTTACACTGGTCTGGCTTGCACATGTCCCATGTTGAGTAGAGTGAATAAAACAAAGTATTTAGGAGTCACTCTGGATCCACATTTAAGGTGGAATGAGCATATAGATAGTATGTGTAGCAAAATGAAATTTATTATCCTATAAATTCCACAAATTAAGCTTGCTCAAAGATAAATGCCTAATCAGAATGGTTTATCTAGCATATGCACAATCAATCTTTCAATATGGCATTAGAGTATGGGGTGGTGCATTTAATACGCATATCAATAAAATAAATATAATTATTCAAAAAAGTATTTTAAAAGCAGCTTTGGGAGTGGACAGACGTTACCCTAGTCACAGACTTTTTGTGGAATTTGGAGTTATGTCAGTTAGACAGCTGTATGTGAGAAATCTTATCAAATACATCAGCAAGCATAGAAATCTCTTCACCCCGCATCAAACTAATTACACTTTCCGATCTGCATAAAGATATCTTACTCCTAAAACAAATTTGACTATATGCAGAAGACAATTTAATTACACATCGAACAAACTGATTAATATTATTCCTGATCATTTTATAGCAAGCAAACCCACAGAAGCACTTAAAATAAAAATTGAAAATTGGATCAAAACCGGAAATGTTACAGCTGAAATCCTTTAGTTTTGATGTTTTCCTCTATTACTTATGCACTGCTTACAAGTTATTACCTCTCAAATTCTATACTTTTATAAATTGTTTCAAACTTTCTCTCTTTTGAATTCTTCAGTACTTTAAAAAAGTGAATCATTGAATTCTATTTCATTACTGCATACTTACATTATTTCATTACTATATTCATTTTATTATAATTATTACTAAACTAGAGATCAATAATTATTTTTAATCATATATGATTACTAACTACATTCGCTATGTACACAGCTCTTATGTATATCTCTTATTTCTTAAAATATTTTCTAGCTTACTCTTCTGTATCATTCTTACTAGATTTCAATACCTTTTATCTTCTTATTTTTTCTTTTTTCTTTTGACTTCTTACGTTTCTATCATTAATTATTTTCTTCTTTTATCTTCTTATTTTTTCTTTTTTCTTTTGACTTCTTACGTTTCTATCATTAATTATTTTCATATATTACTGATTACTCGTTGCCAGCGCCCAAACATTTGTTTTGCTGGCAACGCCAATATTAAGTTTAATTGTCTAGCTGTAAGAGCTTTTTCATTTTGTATAATTTTGTTTTTGATTGGCAATAAAATCTTTCTTTCTTTCTTTATCATCTACCTCAAGCTCTATTCCTATCTCTATCTCTATTGCTATCATCTACCTCTATCTCTATTTCTATTGCTATCATCTATCTCATCTCTATAACTTGGAAGGGGGGGGGGGGGGAAACTCTTCTTTCGTTAAATTATAAAATTATAATAAATCAGTAACTCTGGTCTGCGCACAGGCACTAGCCCATGCAGACCATTTTCATATAATTTCTCATTGTACTCATACTCTTCATTATCTATCATCACACCTTTGTTTTTCCATTTTATAGCTACTTTCCATATAGCCTACTTTCAATTGTGTACATTATAAGTTATTATGTTCCATGAATGTGGCATGTAAAGATGATGGTTGATGAAATTGTTGTATTTTCTTTCGATGTCTTGAGTACAATACGTTTATTTTGTATCCTGTATAATTTTGAAATAAAGAAGTTTTGTCATTGTCATTGTCATTGTCTATTTCTATCTCTATCACTATCATCTACCTCTATTCCTATCTCTATCTCTATTCCTATCATCTACCTCTATCTCAATTTCTATCTCTATCTCTAACTCTATCGCTATAATCTACTTCTATCTCTGTCATCGTGTCATGTCTCTTAATCAAAACCTTGTATTCGCTTTGTAACGTTACGTTATGTCACGTTCGTAGACGTAACAATCGCACAGAAACAGTTCCCAGGAGGCCTTACTATAAGACGGACATATTTCATCATCATCCTAGTGAGGAATGAAGGAATTCGCCATTCAATAGTAAGTGGATTAGAGCTTCAGACGCCGACTCCATTTAGTAGAACGAGCCTTGAGTTCTTCTCAGTTCACACAGCAGCGACTGTGATCCGATTTGAAAGGCTACTACGTCATTCCAGGCTGCGTCTTCGCCCTCATCCAAGAAAAGCGCACAAGCTTTCAAAGGCTATGATTTCCCACATGGGGAGTCGATTCCCTGCCTCGGAAATCCGGTCGGCCACCGCGTTTCTCAGTCCGGATTCTTCCGGACTTTTCTTTTACCGTTAGGACAACGACGACGTATGGAGTGCGTGACAGTCTGGTTTTAGCTACTTCCTCTTTTTCTTCTCTCTCTTCCTCTCTCTCTCTCCTGGTTCTTCAATCTACCCTACCTTAAATCACTGACTCATGGGCAGGGATTGAGAGATTGGTACCTTACTATACGAGAATTTATTGTCAGTGAAGTTGAGTTGTAGGAATTGAAGGGGAAAAATCAGCTGCTGAAAAGAAGTACTCAAATAATTTATCTACAGCTACTACAAGGAAGTATTGGAGAGAATTATTTTATATATATTTACAACTAATTTCATAATATAATAAGACTTGAAGTTGTCACAACCACATTCATTGAAAACCGTGAAATACTAGTTTCAGTTGTTACATCATTATAAATCTCAAATTGGAACTAAAGCACGGCGTAGCTTTTAATATATACTTAACGCGGAATGATACTATTGGCTGAGGATTAAAGTGCCTCTGATAGGCTGACTTTCATTGAAGGTATGTGATTGCCTGAAGGCCATAACAGGTCGCGCCCACTGGTGGGAGGAGCAACAAGCAAACATGAGTGACAAAATCAAGAATTAAAAACTGTTAACACTTAAAAACCAACAAAGAAGAACAATACACAAGTAGGCTATAATTGGAAAATGTTGATGTGATTTAAAAGTGTTGTTAATGTTGCTTAGAGAGCTTTAACTATACCCATGAGCAAACACCACTTTGAAAAAGAGATTAGCGACCGGTTGCACAAAAGCTAATTAAATTCAATCCCCGTAGAATGACGTCATTCTACGGAAATTAAAATGAATGGAGAGGATTTAGTTTCACAAAGGATAATTACAAGCGTTAACGCCAATTAGGTTGACCGGCGTAAAAGATATTCAACCACCCGATCAACGATGTTTAAATTTCACTAACGCCCGTTAAGTTACATTTTATAGGTTATGTTTATTGTGCCAGAACACGGAACTGCAAATTAGGTCGTAGGTTTTAAAAACCTTTCAAAATAAATAAAATCTATTAAGAAAATTATAATAACATCGAGATAGTTGGATAATGATTCAAATAATTCACACTGATATGATTCTAATTCATTTTTTCTCAACTTCAGAATCAGCTGTTGATCGAATTACAGTATAGCCAGATGGTGCCCGTTCGGTTAACGGAAATCAACTTTGGATCTTTGTGCAACATAAATAAACCCGTTATACTTACGACGGTTAGATAAGTAACATTGAACTCCTTATTTGATTGGCTTTTGTGCAACTGGCCGTAGTAACAGGTAGCTATTACAAATGGATATGAGGATACTGAGAAGTGTAAAGTACTGTGTAGTAAGGAAAAAGGAATGAGCAATGAGAAGAGAATTGCATTGTGGAAATGTAATGAAGGCTACATTAATATAGATCATAAAACATTTCTTATAGTTCATCCATGATAATCTTCAAATCTCTATGGATAGGATGAAAAGTTGTATAAGGCCTCTCCAAATTATTATATGGGCTGCTGTATCAAGTTTATCCACATTATCTTCAGAGCTGTATGAACGGGAAATTTTCAGTTCATTTAACAAATAAAGCGGATATTACCAACCCAGCTTACCAGATCAATGTCAATTGATTCCTCATCAGAAACCCATCCTTAACTACAACAACAACGAACTCGATAACTTGACTCTGTAACAGACAAAACAGGACTTCATTTGGACACATTTGTGTCCGATAATAAACATCAACTTACTATGTGATTACAACGCTACAATTCCATGATTACTGGATCAAGCGTCATCTACTGATAGACTGGGGACTGTAAAACAGCAGCAAGCTGCAAACAATCGAACAACGAGCTATTTCAATTAAAACCGTCCATCAAATAAAATCCCCAACTCACTAATAAAATATTAACCGGCTCAGTCCGGTGGAAATCTCTACAGTAGTTAACGAACATCCCAGATGCAATTTTATCGATTCTGTTACACTGTTCGCTGAAAGACCGTAACATGACCGTTTATCGGACGTAGCATCAATGTAACAGTATACACATATTGAAATACAATGTTGTCTCTCCGTCTGCGACCATGGGGTTGGCAAGGTTTATAACAATAGAGGTAAAGATATTCAATTCAATGAACTAGATCAGGGGTCTCCAAACTACGGCCCGCGGGCCAAATCTGGCCCGCCAGTGTCATGAATCCTTTCCGCGACAGTGTGAGCAATCCGGCCCGTGACAGCTCTTAGGGTTTTGCCACTTAATATTATTTTCTATTAATAATTCCAATACTCAATTAATTGATTGTACTAATTATCAATACATAATTTTACTGTACTAATTAACAATACATCATTTTACTGTCAGATTTATCAGTTGTATTCAGCTGAAGGGGCATACTTGACGAATTTAGAAGTTATAGGGAAGTGGTTCGCAAGCTCGCTTCGCTCGCCTTAAATGTCTGAGTCCTATGCCCGGTTTCTAGGTCGCTCATTAAGTTTAATGGATCATTAACTCACAGCTGGAGCAATGTTAACCCAATGAACGACCTAGAAACCGGGCATTAGCCAAGTTAATCCACTAAAAACTTGAAAACCCCTGGTTTTATAACAATTTTTTTGAGTTTTATGAAATATCACAATAATTACAGAATAACAGACTTGTAACATGTTTTATCCTATAATTCAGATAGTTTTACATAAATCATATTCAATTTACCACTTAAAATAAAGCCCTTTAATGCAGATTAATGATTGAGTAAATTTATAGGGCTATAGGCCGATTCACCTTAAGAATTCAGTATTGTTTAAATGGAGAGCATTGTTGCCAAGTGTATGTGCTATCGCTAAACAGAGCAATCGACACCTACTTTGAATGTTGGGACTGTACTCCAGCCGTCTCGAGTAGGCTTCGATTATAAATAACAATTAGTCACGTCCGGCTCGGTTCCAGTGGAAGTTAACATCAAATTTTGTGTTTTCCCTTTTCTTGGTGTCATTTTTACGAGAACATGATATTTACATTATCAATTAAATATATTTACATGAAATGTTGATTGTGCCATCAACGCTGACAAAGATTCTGTTTAATGTTAGTTATCATTTTATGGCAACTGATACGTTTTAACGTACTTTAAACTTATCCATGATGAAGTTATTGGATTTTACAATATTATTAAATTGTCAAATATGTTCAACTTAATTAATATGTTCAATTCCCTTTCAATGTTATAAATTTCACTGGAGACATCCAGTAACAAAATTGACAATTCAGTCAATTAACAATTCGTTTAACATCCAGTAACAAAGTAACAATTTAGTATTCTTGAGAATGTCCTTTCTTGAATTCATTGTGTTTGAAACATGAATCTTAATAAATCGTTGATTTAAAAGAGGACAATAAGATTCAATCAGCAGTAAAAATTTTATGGAAAGTGTCAGCCGGTAACTTAGCCGCTGAAAAAACTTCAATAGAGGTCTACAATTTTGAAAGTTGGTCGATTTCGATAAAATTTTAACTCTACTTTGTATACACAAAATAGATATCAATTATGAAAAAAAAATTAATTATCTTCACGCATTCCAAAATTTTGTAGTTTGTAGGTGTATGACGCATCGTTTGCTATAGCTGGATTTGTTCGTGTTACGAGCGGTAAAGTCTCTGCTGAAAGTCAAGATCGAGCACTACAAGTGCGACAACGTTGGTCAGTGCGAGTGGGACAGATACATTGGTAACTGCCTTGTGATTAACAAAGATAGAAAGCCTCCATTTAAACAATACTGAATTCTTAAGTTAATCGGCCTATAGCTGCCGATTTTATTCATCTTTATTCTAAAAGATGTTCCATCTTTTGATATTTAAAAAAAATTTCAATCTTTGATGGAAGGAATATTTTTTCAATTCAATAAATTTTATTTATTTATTCATTTATTTTTAGAAAGATGTACGGTAAGAATTACTCTTACTCTAAAAATTAGTCTTTTAATAAGGAACAAGCCCATGCTAAAAGGTGTAGGAGGTGATAGTAAATGAGGAGTTATTTATTCTAAAGCATTTTGTCTCACATGCGCTACTTTTTTTAATGTGTACATTAATAACACAATTTTTTTGTTACTGACTGGTTCGTTTGTGTTCTGCGAATGCTCCGCAGACTCCCATTGTACTGTGTTTATAATCGAACAATGGCTGGGCTGGCTTTGAATAATCCTTGTTATCGGCTCCAATCATTTAAGCTCTCTGCTGAACAATAACGGGGATCTGACTTGATCCGGGGCTCAAAGCAGGTTTAACTTCACACTGTGACACTGTTCAGTTTGTTTGCACTCTTTGATTCATTAATAATTAATTGTCGTGTCCATTCAATCTGAGTATTCGCTCAAATAATACCTGAATGGGAAAATTAAATGCAACGAAATCAGATTTCTAAAAACTCTCTTTTATAATCTGCTACCGCGCACTTACTAATAACATTAATTGAGTTCATGGGAACCTTACCGGTAACCGGTAAATATTACCGGTGGCGTCTGATTGGTCCATTCAAACTTTTCAACGTCCATTCATTCTATTGATCATCTGCTAGTCTATTAGTCGTCTGATTGGTCCATTCGAATTTATAGACGTTAAAAAATTGAATGAACCAATCAGACGCTATCACTTGTAACATCTACCGGTTACCATTGAGGCTCAACCATTGATTGTATTGAACATGTTTCAAATTTCAACTCGTTCTCCTTGAGCCGCGTCTCCACCAACCGAACATGTCTGCCGAACATTGTTGGCGAATACAAAAAACGGGCAAACATTAAACATATGGGTCACCGAACATGTTCGTGAGTACATTTGAAATGTTCGGTCTGTGAGCGAACAGTGACGACCAACAACAGATTCCCACCACACCGATCATAATATTCGAGAAGGCGTCCACACCAAACCAACTCTAGAAAATGTTCAGCAACATCAGCTGATTCCAGCGAACACTGTTCGCCAAGCATGTTCGGTTGGTGGAGACGCGGCTATAGAATAAATGTTTTTATTTATTAAAAAGAGTTGAATTTTTCAATTTTGAATGAAAAGTAGAAATCTATATAAATAAAATTAGAGTTTAGTCTGTCTGTACATTTATCAGAATTATATATTTTTGGTTATTTTTACGTTTTAAACATTAAAGAAGCCGAAACAAGTCTTATCTCAATTTCTGTCTGTCTGTCACGGCCTCGAAGGCATTTTACGCGGCCTTCTCCTGAAAAACGAGAGCATCGATCGGGATTAAAGTAATTTATCAGTATTGAACACCTTTTTGACAATGTCTTTAGCTATAAAAAACTAAATTAACTTTTTTTTAACAGAATAATAAACTTTTAAAAACCAAGTATTGTGTGATTTTGGATACATTTCTTCTAAGTTTTATTACCACATAAGAACAAATCACGTAATTTATCATGATACATCAATCAGCTATTCTCAAATATTCTTTCTGATATCACTGTCACTGAATTATTTACGTTCTAAGTTGTTTACTAAGCTGCCATCATTTTCATGATCGTTGCTATCAAAAAAGCCGAAACATATTTAGTCTTATTTCTAAACATAATCCGTACGAAGTACAATACGGGTACAATAGCTAGTCGCTTCTAAAATATAAATAAATCATTAACTTTTTAAGTGAATTCAACGACTTGCAGTCAAATTTTTATTAAGAACATAAGTGAATTCAACTTATTCTTAATAAAAATTTGACTGAAAGTCGTTGAATTCACTTGAAAATTTAATATTAACAACGCTGTTCGTCATGCCAAGAAATCCAAGAATGAATAAATCATTTACTTTGAGCGATTTTCCGCTTGTGGAATTCAAAATTGATAGGATGCAGAATAATTAATATGTGGAATTTTTCGGCTATTAAACACTTCCCAAGGAAATAGTTCCAATGATGCTTTAAAAAGAATAGGTTTTATAGCACAGGTTTTAATACTTGCAACCATAGTTTAAAACATTTAATTGTGTTTTCATAAAAGAAGAGGTTTCAAAATTAAATGACTTGGCTAGACTCACAATGAATGGATTTTTTTATTTTATAAATGTCATTAAAACTAGTCTTGATGACTAAACATTAAGTTCTCCAATTTAAATAATTGAATCAACTTCAATTCACCCATTCATGACTAAATCAGTTCTAGAGAGCACCAAATATTATGGTCTATCCTATCGCACATAGAATTTTCTAATTACCAATTCTAAGGGATTTGTCCTCTTCAGCCTCCTGGTAATTTCTTGATTGTTAAGCAGCTGAGGTACCTCAGGGTTGACATGGTGGTGAAGTCTGGATTCATGACGGGCAGCAAATCGACTTATCTCGCTAGATGCAGTCATAATGGAATGTGTAGATCATTGTTTCTGAAGTACGGTACCGAGGTGCATTAACCATGTTCCTTAATACTTTTTTTTGAAATTTTAAACAATAAAGGGATGAAACAGGCCAATAATGGCCTGTTTAATGAGGAAAATGGTTAGAAAATTAGTTTTCCGATCATATTTCAGTTATTCATCTTTCGATTACAAAATTTCATTCAGCAAAGAAATTCCACCATTATAACTAAAATACAGAAAAGTTTTGCAATGCATCCATTGAATAATACAGTCATCGATGCAGCCATCTAAGTGCTTTTAAATAAAATTAGACTACAAACGCATGAAATAGATTTTTTAACCCACGGCGGCGCCCCCCGGATCGCGGCGCCCCACCCACGCGGCGGCCCTACATTATGGATATCTTCCACAATATCACCTTCAGCACTCAAAAAAAACATAAGCTAGTTACATTGAAACATTACCAAGTTTTCAAACAGTACATTATATAATATAGGTATTATATATAGTAGCTAATAGTAGAATTTTCATTTGATTGACTGCCTTTATTATTTACCTGGAAGGGCGAAGTTAGGGCGCAGCCGGCCCTCTCTTACACTTAACCCTCCCGAACTTTTAAAATAGAATAGTAGATATTCGAACTTTTACAAAATGCACAACTACATTAGGTCGCGCACATCCAAATAAATGAGTCTGTAAATAGTAGGTTTTTTATATTAGTTTAGTGGCTACTGCAAGATAGCACCACTGGTAATATAAACAACAGATGTAAAGCTCATTTTATTATTTTATCTACGACCATGTCATAATGTATACATTACAGTTTCACAATTGATGCCAAAACAGCTGTCTTTTCGAAATGCTTTTTGAAACCCGTTGCATAAAGAGCTCATTATAGGACAGGTTCTACATTATAACACGGGTTCTGGACCAATCAGAAGCATTTTTGATGGAATCAATATCGTAATTCAATATTGTGAAACTATCAGCTGATTTGATCAAACTGCTAACTAAGCTGCTAACCTAACAATCTACTATAACTTCTCGTATTTGAGATGAGAGGTTAGGTATCTCTGACAGTCACAGGTAAAATGAAATTGTTTTAATTAAATGTATACTAGTGGTCGTAGATAAAATAGTGTATGCAACGATTTTATTTGGCCATTAAAGCACTCGCATTCGCTCGTGTTATAACTTACATCTAACTCGTGCTTTAATAAGGGTCAAAATAAAATCGTTGCATAAACTACTATTATGTACAGGTTACAACAGGCCTGCAGTATTGCTTAAGATCACGATAAGGTAAACATGTCGTTTTCCCAAAAGCAACGAGTGTTCCTTCTTGAACAGTATTTAATGCCTCCAGATATTTTCCTGTGGGGTTATCTTAAAGGAAGGGTTTATTTGTATATAATTTTACACTCATACAATGAATGAACGGAAAATGAAGATTACAACGGAGATTAACAATATTAGGGTAGGCATACTCCACAAAGTGTTAACAAACGTGCTAAAACAAATACTGTAGTTTTCATATAACTTGGCAGCAGTTGGGTTCAGATCTAGCAAGTCCTCCCATTTACTACACGCTGCCAAGTTATATGAATACTACAGTATGTGCGTGTATTAATTAGGCAACCATTTTGAACATATAAGATAAAAAATGTTGGAAATAAGTTTATATGTTATATATGTATATATGTTTATAAAAGTTATAACAATATTAAATAAATAAATACATTACTTCACAATCTTTTCGATGTGCGCGACTTAATGAACACTGTATTTAAAATAAATGAGAAATTAGAACTTCCTTTTTTGGAACTTTTAAAATACTGCTCGAGTCAAAACCACTGGTTTATTTCCAAAAACATTATGAACCCGGAATCCACTCCAATCGAACTTCGAAACAATTGTGTGGTAGTTTCTGACAGGAATAGCGATTAACTTAGCGATGCAAAACTTGCACCCGATCCACAAACTTGCTGACGAAGCAAATATTTGGCTGATGAGGGTCATCTCAACCAATAATAGATTGTCTGTAATTAATGGCTTGTTCAAATAGCTCCACCCTCCAGGCCTCAAAGTTTTGCTAGATCTTGTAATACGGCGGCGATTTGCATAATTTTCTAATAGGATAATATTTTGGTTAGGCCTACTGGTTGAAGAGGGAATGGGTGCAATAGGAAAAGGCTTGGAGCTACAGTTTTCGTTCGGAGTTTGAGCCTTCCAAATCGAAATCAAGCCTCCCCTTAACTATTTGAAATATTGTAATAATGATGACTAGTGTATGAGATTCGTAATATTTAATGTATATAATTGTTTTTCTGACTTTAATTTATTGTTCATCTCCTAAAGGCTGTGCGCAGGGTTTTTCTTCATAATTTTTTTAAGTAGCCTATTGTATTGGATGCTATTAGGGCTTTAAAAAGTTATCTATTGCTGTGAGTGGTTTTCATCAATTATTCTGTGAATTATGGGGTTTAAAGTAGATTTTTTTCGGTTTTGGGGGGCGATCGATCTCACCAAAGTAATTAGAACTTTTGATAAATTTTCTATGACAAAAGACACCTCAAGAAATAAAATGAAATTTTTTTACTCAGGTGAAACAATTATTTTTAAATCTCTATAAAAATTCCGTTTTTTTTTCAAAAATTTATTTTGAAAAAAGTATTTAATTGAAATAAAAATTATTTTTTATTTATTTAGTTATTCTATGTTATTACATTCCTCAATATGTCTTTCAGTTATAGAAAATTTATCAAAAGTTTAAAATCACTCGTAGAATAAATCAATAATTTAAAAAAAAACGAAAAATTTCAACTTTGAACCCACATATTTGACAAAATAATTGAAGAAAACAATTTTTCGTCACAGTAATAGATAACATTTTAAAGCCCTAATAAGAACATCCATTACAATAAACTTCGAAAAAAAAATTATGAACAAAAACCCTGTGCACAGCCTAAGACGTAATTAATATTACATAGACATTCAAACAAACAAATAGCCGACATAGATTTGGATGTTGCTCCAATGTTGCAATACACATTTTTTCATGTTAAGTTTATATCTGGAAATAACAGTATTTTGAGTAATGTAACAGTTTATATTGATAGATCCGAATGCTTGCCAACTTGGGCTTGTCTATATGGGCAATAATTAGACATGTCTGGTTTTAAGTTTACTCAAGTTCTATCCTATGTTATGGTGACGGATATCTACTGGAAATGCATTCAATCGTAACCGACATGTATTACATGTTAGCTCTAGGACTAGAATAGAGAATTACATGATTTTACACTTTAAAATCCACATTTCTATCAATCAGGCTCTCAAATCCTGCAATATTCACGAATAGAACACTGCCTCTGGAATGACGTTCGAAGCGTGAATGCGCCATATCTGAAACATAAGTGCAATTCAAGATAACTTGTTAATTATGTACTGAGGCCTGACACATTTTCAAATATTGGTAATTTTGTAATTGTTGGTTATGCAAGATACTACTGATTTAGTTCAATACTACAATAGTGCTAGAGTAAATGTCAATAAGGCTCTCAATGGACTTTCTGTTTGTCTGTGAGCTCTTTCATGTATGTATCACATAAATAAATAACAACATTTTCATTCCTGGAATAAAAAAAATGAATAATGTAAAATTAGATATAATTAAAAATTTACGGTTCAATTATTTGTCTCGTGCTCTGATCGAATCAATTCATAGCTCGATTTTAAATTTATAAAATCATGAATTTTCAAAAAAATGTTTTTTGCATCCAGAAAGTCAATACTACCAGTATTTTTTCGGAGGATGAAGCACACATAGGTCTGAGACCTGTGCGTGTGTAATAAATTAAATGATGGTGATTGATGAGCTGGACCTACAGTTTTAGATGGGTTCAGAACTAACGGGAAGTGATTTTACAGCAGAGAATAGAGTCTTTTTTGCTGGTCAATCCAATTGGACACCCTTACAAAGAGCACCCAAGAGTTTCGTAGCTTATCTGATTGAACAGATTCCTGCTACGGCACTCGGCTATCACTTCCCTAACTGTTTAACTTCTGTAACTTCCCTACTTGTTATAACATTTTCAAAATCTCGTTATTAAACCCTAAAAATTCTTTTTTTCACTATTTATTGTACATTTTTCGTCAAGTAAGCAAAGTGATTTTTAATAATTTCATCATCTTATTTCATCATACTATAAGTGATTAATAATAATTTCATATTTTCATCAAACTTCCAAAATAAAAACTTATTGATATAATTACGGCCGTTTGACACAGTAGTTGAAAACCTTCAGATCTTAATTCAACAATGGAAATTTATAATACTCATTAATAAAATCCTTAATACTCCTTAACAAGTCAGCATCACTTATTGACTTTTGTACTGATTATTGTGTCCTATACTAACCTCTATACTCCAATGAATAAATCAATAATACACTTTGCTGATTCAAGGTTAGCAAAAGTGAGGACAACCAAGCCCAAACTTCGCCTACAGAAGAACTTTTTTTATGGATTACGTTTTGGAGACTCCAGTTAAGGAGTATAAGACAAGTCAGATTTCAAACTGTTTGAATTAGTTTTAGAATGAAATAAATTGTCTATCTTATAAAATCAAGCAGATTCCGAAATCTTTCTTAATTCTATGGATATGCAAACACAGATATGCTGTGAATCCTAATGCCCAATATATTACAGTTGAATAATATCCATCTAAAAATTACGCATTTCAAACGGAAATCTCGTTATTAAAACCTAAAAATAGTGGTATTTGAAATTAGTGGTATTGATAAATACTCACCCTTCCCAATTTTGTAATTTTGTTACCACTAACATAAGTTAAAAAAAAAAACTTCAAACTGAATTCCCGGGCAAGTCAGAGTAAAATGCTAGTTATTAATATAGTCGATGAAATTTGATACACGTATCAAAATTCTATGCTATATGTTGCACTCTGTCCGTTGCACAAGCTAACCTTTTCGGGGGCCAAAATCACCTCAACAATGCAAACGGCTGAAAGATTGTGATTTATGCCTCTCCACCAATCCGCTTATCCAGAACGTGAGCCAATGACGATCAATCACCGGCTAACCACCCTTTCCACTCCTCACTGAGCCTCCCTTCACCACCTTGCAACTGTCATTTGCCCCCCCCCCCCCCCTAAACATTCCCAAACCATCAGGCTTTTACCTTAGCTCCAGCAATGTTTTCACACTTCCAGCATGAGCTATTCTACATGAGTGCATTTCAAAATTTTTATTATAAAATATTCTGAAAAGCGTCACTTTATTGCTTCACATTTTCAGTGTTGAAAATTTTGTGAACACGCTTTAATTTCTATGAGTTATCTTTGATATCAAACAAACGTTATGATAACGTTTGATATGGTAATCCGGGGAAAGTGGGAAACAAATTGATTGCTAATGTGGGAAACCGTTTTTAACTAGGCTACAGCCGTAGTTTTTGTAACGGTTTGAAATGTAACGATTACCGTACAAAAATAAACCTTTTGGTTGTAACCCAGCTATCATGAAAGAGTGGAATTCGAAAATCACTTCTATGCTCAGTCTGTAGGTTATCAGCATACTAAATTCATTATGCATTTCTAATTTATTTTTCTCCAAAATGAACAATAGTTTTTTTTCGGAGGATGAAGTTCACATAAGTTTGACGTCTGAGACTCTATTTTTCGTCACAGCTACAAATACAGAAAGCGCAGAATAAATCTTAAATCATTGTAGCAATGAGCCAGAAATGACTTATCTGCAAAGAGATCACAAATTAACTCTTTTCCTTGAATGTCTTTCTCACTCCCATTTGTCAAATTCATTTCTAGGACATTCAAGTATAATACAGAATGTTCAAGTTCACGTTTTTTGTATGAATAGAAAGATTGAAAAGCCTCTGGAAATTACTAGAATAAACAAATTTTATAAAAGCGGTTGTGAATATCAGCAGAAAATCAGTTGTTTTGATTTCAGAAACGTTGTTTCATATTGGTGACAGTTTGTGGTGGCAGTATACAAATGGATATAACAGTGATATTGTTATAAAGTGTGATTACAAATATTAAATCAAATTGGTTTTTATTTTCCATGATCACGAGTAACAAAAATTCGAGTAATACAATAACATTACATTTCTTGCAAACACAAAATATAATGTAAAACTTACAGTAGAAATTGAAAAATATGTCATCATAACAATTAAATATAACGTGAGGTTTAACATAATTACACATAAATACAACGCAATTTGAAAAAAGCTTCATGAATGCTCTCCACAATGGTGAAGACTGCCTATGGAATCTTGACGTCAATATGCTAACGTTGAATTGTTCTCATACTTGGACTACTGAAATACATTTCTGACCTCTTTGCAGATAAGGCACTTACGGCTCATTGCTACGAAACCTTTACTCTTAAACCTTAAACTCTTTATTATGCTCTTTCCAGATTAATTTCTCTTGTTCTATATTCATAGGTAAATTTTTAATGAATATTGTAAATTAGTGTTATAAGAAAGCTTGTAAATTTGTGATCCATCAGATTTCATATAGAAATTTAGATGTTTTCAATACACGTAAAACTAAGAATCTCACATACACAGGTATCCTAAGTGGAGTCTAATTTACAAATTAATTTCATTATAATGCTATTGCTATGTGTGATTTACATTGTTCATAATTCATCAATATCCTTCCTTTACCATCATATCTCTGATTTATATAACCTACATCATATACTACAGTATTCTATTGATTGTGTTATTTTTACAGACACTTTCAGTTCTATTTTACTCTGAAATAGGCCTCAGAATAGAAAAGAAAAGTGAAATTCTCTTTAACGTTCTCATGCTGTGTAACAGAGCGCTGAGACTGAAGGTTTTAAGTGATACAAACATTGCAGGAAGAACAATCTAAACTCGTGAAAGTTTCACGGAAGGAGCAAAACTTTTGTAAGTGAGTTGCCCAATGGTGAGGCAAGGCTTTACTGCTACCTGCTGGCTGCTTCAAGAGTACGAAAGGAAGCCTGAATTGGCCACAGTAAAGAATTCAAAAAGATCAAGAGATTCCGTGTAATTGTATTTCACCATTCCAAGCCCCTGCTGCTTTTCTTCTCTGGTTATTTTCACGATTGCTTTTCGCCTACAGCCACTTAGATATTCATCTTTATGAAGGTGCATCAATTCGGGGTGAATTGATATGTTTTCTTGATCTTTTTCTCAAACTTCGCCACTTAAATTCAAATAAATTAGACATTCTGTTTTTTTAGACAATTTTAATCGCAAATTAATTAACAGAATTGATTGATTTCCTTAATTTTCCAACAATAATATTGTTTATCATTTTTTACTCACATCTATTGGAGATGGTTGAGAAATGCATTTCACATATGAAAAGAAGCTTCGTCAGCCTTGCATTCCTCAATCATCTCCAATATGTGTGAGTAAAACATTATTTAAAGGTGAAATACAGTGTCAGTTTTAATATTAAATAAAGATTTTTTAAATAAAGATTGTTCATTGAGTATTTCGGCATGGAAAACATCACAAAATAATATTGTAATTCAAATAAATAACATCTGAACTCTTTCAACAATTGCAATCGCAAAATGAATAGGTAGAATTGATTCATTTCCTTATTCTTTTAACAATAATTAAATTTTTTATCATTGATAAACAGAAAACACACATCGACTGACTGATTGGTACAGCTCTATAGAACATTACTGGATGCATATTGAGTCACAGTATCTAGTGACAGTTTTAAAGTCATTGAACAGTTCATTGGACAGTAATTGAATTATAGATCAGCCAATTGACAGTTATTAATTAGTTATTGATATAGTAAATTCATAATTAGTTGAACACTATTAAACTTTTTGTTTGGTTATCGATTTTCTTGTGTAATAATAAACCGATTAATGTGTTTTTTGAATTATTTGTTTAAATGAATTTCGAGTGTTACCTTTAAGTAACACATTAATTATTCTAGTGATGGAGCTTATAACAATAATATAATTTGATGTTCTATAATTAGGATGCAAAAATATAAAAAAAATCAAGATTTTGAATTATCTTATTAAATTATAAGGCCTATTCCAACTAGTCCATTTCCAATAAATTTAATAACTACACTTTAAACAAAAGATGTTTCAATGATGAGTGTTCAAATCAAACGAGTTCATTGACACTTGATCAAATTTATTCATTTATTATTAGTTTCAGGTAGATAATAAGTCTTCTCTTATAAACAAAACTATGAAACCTGATTCACAAATAAAATTTTATTCTTAATAGGAGAAGTTGTTTTTTTATTTTGTACAGGAGAATATTTAGATCTACAGTTTCAACTGAACATGACTATCAAACAGTTTGAGAAGAAGGTAATAGGTACTTTGTATGCCAAATTTGACAGATATCTTGAAAATATTTCTTTAATCACAAAAACATACTGCAAGAACAAATATCACTTGGAGACATGTTT
Organism: Conomelus anceps; assembly: GCA_948455865.1. Taxonomy (NCBI): domain Eukaryota; kingdom Metazoa; phylum Arthropoda; class Insecta; order Hemiptera; family Delphacidae; genus Conomelus; species Conomelus anceps. The sequence goes on from OX418226.1 coordinate 28,908,594, forward strand.
TAATTAATTCTTACATTCTCATTGCATCATAGTATTTTTTCACTCTTCCACCATTACATAAAATTTTTCGATTTTGAAGTTTTTAAATGTGATTAATTAGTGTTCTATATATTATTTTTTTTAGATGAAACCCGTTTTGAGAAGACAGTGGCTTGCTAATTGCTGAATGTCAGTATTGCTCATCAACACCCTCCAGCTTCATCTATTCAGGTATTCCAAAATAGATTCTTCATCATCAATGTATTAGTAAAATTGATAATAAAAAATTTAACTCAAGATAAACATAATACAGTGAAGCCCCGATTTACCGAAATAAATGTGGGACAGTCGTTTCTAATAACGAATTTTTCGGTTAACCCATTAAAATTTAAAAAAAATACCCTACATTACTAAAATGGATGAAAAGGAAATGTGAGTTATATACAGCAGAAACCATTTCTTTAGGAGCAAATTACTGTTACGTTTTATTTAGTAATATAAAAGTGGTTTACAGCTTGATTTAACTTATCTTTTAAAAAATCGTTTATTTTGGATTGCTTTTCCTTCACTTTGTTTTCTTGCGACGATATTTCGCCATCTTTTTATCAGAAGAACGTCAGCCTGTGTTGATTTATTACAACTCTATTATTTACACAATACTGAACAATTTTTTGGACCGTTCCGGTTGACCCCGAGTTCGGTTAATCGGGGCTTTACTGTATTTAGTTTTGTAAAAATGTAATTCATGTATTTTTTATCAAAGTTATTTTTGTCTGGGTGTTTGTAGCTTCTGTTATAATTCAACATAAATTTCGCAAGATTGACTTGAAATAATATAATAACACAGCATAGAATAATATTTTTTGATAACTTTCTCGTAATATGGGCCTTGTTTCATAAAAGTTGAAGGTCCTGTAATCCGTAATAGAGGAGAAATTTCTTTATGAGAGTTAAAAGTTGCAAGTACAAGTTCTTGGTCTATAATAGTTTTCCATTTTATACAATATTAATGTTTTTTTTTAGGATGAAGCCCACATAGGTCTGAGAACTGTGCGTGGGTAATGAGTTTGATGATGGCGATTGAATTTAGAAGTAATATATCTGTATTACAAGTAGATATATAGTTAAGAGCTTTATTAGAGCTGTACTATATAAAGTGCACCTCTATGTGATTGTTCATGATGTGTAAATTCTGAATATTAGAATGCTAAGGATAATATTAGCTTTTAAATGCTAATTCTCAATATTAAGTTCCTTAATATTAGCTAAAATATATTTTCCTCACAAACTTTCACAAATAATGGTTGCATCTTGAAAATTGGTATATTTTTAAAATGAAGTGAGTGTTCAAATGTTTTTTATTCTCCCACCATATCACAGCTACAGTAATACAGTATATTTCAATAAGAGCATATGGGCCTAGTATCTTGGAAAACATTTTTGACATTCCAGTTGATAATAATTCACGCTGATTTCTCACAATGTTTATGATTCAATAAACAAGAAAAATGGTATGTTAATAATGTTAGATTGGATATTACCTCTAATATTCGGGTATAGTTTCTTGAAAAACATGTTTGACATTCCAATTGATAATTACCGTACCAAATTCACGTTGATTTCTCACAATTTTCATGATTCAAAAACAAGAAACATGTTCTGTTAGTAATGTTAGATTGAATACTGGAACTGTAATATTATTAAATCATAGTGGATTTTTAAGTGTATAATTACTTTTATGAAGTGAAGTCCTATTATTATTATTATTTTCCTTTTTATTGACATGGGCTAGGCCCAGAAATCTGTCAAGCTGGCCAAGTTGGCAAGGACATGTCAGAATGATATATTGGGTGTTTATTTTATTCATTGAATGATAATTTGAAACTGCATTTTTTTTTTTTTTTTATTATTTGTTTGATGTCAAGTACCTTCGGACTATTCTACTAATATCTAGTATCACAGCCTTTTGCATGCTAAGGTACTCTGTGCTTGGAATCTCCAGCACACTGAGAGACCGCACCAGAGACTTGGGGATCTCACCCATTGCTCCAACTACAACTGGTACCACCATGACCTCTTTCTGTCCCCAGATCTCCTTCACTTGGTCCGCCAATGCCGCATATTTTGAAATTTTATTGGTATACTTATTTACCATGTTGGAGGCCAGTGGAATTGTAACATCTATGAGAAGATTTGTATCATTCCTTTTCTCTACTACCACAATGTCTGGTCTGTTGTGATCCACTGGTCTATCTGTCAGGATAGTTCGATCATAATACAATCTGCATACATTATTCTCCATGACAGATTCTGGAACATACCGATAATAAGGCACTGCTGTTTCTAAAAGACCTCGTGTGAGTGCTATCTGCTGGTGTAGGATCTTACACATATTATTGTGGCGAGCTGTATAATCCTTTGGAGCCAGAGTTGAGCAACCACTTATAACATGCTCAATTATTATTATTATTATTATTATTATTATTATTATTATTATTATTATTATTATTATTATTATTATTATTATTATTATTATTATTATTATCTGTGATGTTTTCCATGACGAAATACTTAATGAACAATCTAACATTAAAACTGACACTGTATTTCACTTTTAAATAATGTTTTACTCACATATATTGGAGATGCTTGAGGAATGCATTTCACTTCTGAAAAGAAGCTTCGTCAGCCTAAAGAGGCTGACGAAGCTTCTTTTAAGTGAAATGCATTCCTCAACATCTCCAATATATGTGAGTAAAACATTATTTAAAAGTGAAATACAGTGTCAGTTTTAATGTTAGATTATTATTATTATTATTAGTTTTTTAATTCAAATTTACAATAATATAGTAATATAGCTCTGCAATATAGTGTGTTGTAATATTACATGTTATTTATCAAACAGGTCCCTGGTTACATACTATGTTAGTGATATTATGGTTTATGGATATGCATATTATGATATAAGTTGATATTACGATATTAGTTAGTATAGATATTAGATAATATGATATTATTCACTGGAATACTGAAATAATGTTATATTTAGTCATGTTCAAAATTAATAATTGAATAAATGTCCTCAGCAACTGATGACAATGACAAGGTCCAAGCGAGAGTCCGAAAAGATATTAATTTTATGAATATCACAGGCCATGACAAATTCAATGATAAATATTTGTCAGCCCGCATTATCATGACAGCGCCCAACCATCGCGTATGATCCTTTTTCATCCAGGGTTTAATGAAAAGTGTCACACATCAAAATAAACCTGACATATGTCTACTTGCTATGAAAAAAACAAAAAATCATTTCCTGATAAGTCAGGGAGTATTTATCCACTGTTTAGGGAAAAATATCAAATGGGGGCTGACTTGGAATATAAATATTGATTTTAATTTCTTTGAAATGAAAGCATGGAAGGTTTAAAAAATATTTCAGAATATTAAAAATGATCAATCCTTTCATCTGATCAATGTTATTAACAAATTAGAACCAATCAACAAATATAGAGAAGTTCTTATTTATATTCTTCATAATAATTAGTAGGAAATCTAAAATCCAACACTGTCCCATTCCAAATTTTGTAAATCCGGTAAAGTATTAAGTTCATCTGATATTTTGTTTTAAATTGAATTATTGATTATTGAACATATATTGAGTTATCCGAATACAGATATATTATGTTAATATATTTTGTTTTATCATTCAATTATTGCATAATTATACTATTTGAATACTTGAAGTTTTATCTCTTCTCAATTGATGTCTTTTTTAATTACTCTCTGTAGGAAGCTTGATTATTAATGATTAGCTTGATGATAAGAGGCCTAATTACAATGGCATTACAAAAAGTAAACAAGGTAGCCTACAACTCTTCATAAGATCTATAGAAACAAATAGGTGAGTTTATCGGGAAGGCTTCATAATAAAGAAAATAATGAGATTACGACTAGAAACTCTGACAATAATTCTGAGTCAAGATGGACTTTAAGGCTGTGCACAGGGTTTTTGGTCATATTTTTTTCCGAAGTTTATTGAATTGGATGTTATTAGGGCTTTGAAATGTTATCTTATGTTGTAAGAAAAAGTTATTTAATCAATTATTTTGTGAAATATGGGGGTTCAAAGTTGGAATTTTTCGGTTTTGGTGGGCAATTAATCTCACCTACGAGTGATTCTAAACTTTTGATAAATTTTCTGTAACTAAAAGACACATTGAGGAATAAAATGACACTTTTTTTATTTCTATATAACAAATAGTTTTTACAAAATACGTTTATTTAGATCTGTGAAAAATTTCAATTTTGAAAAACTTTGTTAGATTGGAATAAGAAATATGTAATTTTATTCCTCAAGGTGTCTTTCAGTTATGGAAAATTCATCTAAAGTTTAAAATCACTCAGGTGAGATCAATAATAATTGTCCCCCAAAAAACGATAAATTTAAACTTTGAATCCCCATATTTCACAAAATAATTGAAGAAAATTTTTCTCACAGCAATAGATAACATTTCAAAGCTCTGATAATATTCAAAATAAGAGAAACTTTGTTAGAATGAAATAAGAAATATGTAATTTTATTCCTCAAGGTGTCTTTCAGTTATGGAAAATTCATCTAAAGTTTAAAATCACTCAGGTGAGATCAATAATTGTCCCCCAAAAAACGATAAATTTAAACTTTGAACCCCCATATTTCACAAAATAATTGAAGAAAATTTTTCTCACAGCAATAGATAACATTTCAAAGCTTTGATAATATTCAAAATAAGAGAAACTTTGTTAGAATGGAATAAGAAATATGTAATTTTATTCCTCAAGGTGTCTTTCAGTTATGGAAAATTCATCTAAAGTTTAAAATCACTCAGGTGAGATCAATAATAATTGTCCCCCAAAAAACGATAAATTTAAACTTTGAACCCCCATATTTCACAAAATAATTGAAGAAAAATTTTCTCACAGCAATAGATAACATTTCAAAGCTCTGATAATATTCAAAATAAGAAAAACTTTGTTAGAATGAAATAAGAAATATGTCATTTTATTCCTCAATGTGTCCTTCAGTTATGAAAAATTTATCAAAAGTTTAAAAATCACTCAGGTGAGATCAATTGCCCCCCAAAAACCAAAAAAATTCAGCATTGAACCCCCATACTTCACAAAATAATCGAAGAGAAAATTTTCCTTTACAGCAATAGATAAAATTTCAAAGCTCCGATAATATTCAAAATAAGAAACTTATGACCAAAAACCTTGGACACAGCCTTAAAAGCAACATGATCGTTTATGAATGAGGAAATGTCACAGGTCATTTATTATGTTTGGGGTAGTGAGATTCTTCAATATTATTATTAATTTTTTTTGTAGATTACCTCTTGGAGACTCCAGTTGAGGAGTATAAGACAAGATCAACAATTATACAATCTTAGAATTTTATAGACTAGTTACCATAACTACTATATCAATAATAATTAGTTGAGGTGAATTATGAGCTTAATTTTGATGTGAAAGGAACTCTTGTACACTATAAAAAGCTTAAACTAAATATTTTTTTCAATTATTTTTCAAATATTTCTATATTTTCAAGATTCTTTGAAAACTGCAGTAGCTTGTTGTATTATTCCAAACCATATTATCGTATCAATTGAACTGTAAAAATCAGAAAAGTCCAAATATTTTCTGTGTTTTACTCCATTTTAAATCATAGAAGATGTCATTGGAACAATGTAGGAAGTCCACCCTTTGTGTAGTGAGTATCATTCATCGTTTTTTTTTTTTTTGCATAGAGTATCAATGGATGAATGTGTTTTCACCCTACACTCACCACGCATACTTTACAAACTCTGGAAATGAGCCAAATCCGTGCGTTGACCAAACAAAGTTTTCCTGCGACTGGAATGTGTGTTATTCCAAAAATATCCTCGACTTGATTCCTGCATTGCATTGGAAAATGTTTTTGTCTGATTCAAACTATCAGGTCTGATTGTAATTCAATAAGTTTTACGTGTAATTTTGTCATAGTTATAAATGTACGTTGCGCCTATACACCCCTAATAATCCTGAATTCGGGGCAAAGCCCCTGTAAAGAACATTAAAAGTACTATATACAAATAAATAAACGCATTACATGTACCTATTGTGTACTTGTACAAGAACAAGTTACGTATGTTCTTTTATCCTCAATTTATTAATAATAATAGTATTTCATGTAAAATAGAGGTAACTTTTATTAATTTTTTTAAAGCTTTTATAACTTTTTTTCTTAGTACACTTTTCAAATTGAGCATCTAAATTGAAAAAGTATTAGAAAGATTCTATTCTTAAAATATATTGATCACATATATTCTTAAAGTAGCCTATGTCGTTCAGGCGCTGTGTAGAATATTCTGTGAGCTTTTATATTGAATAATAAGACGAAATTGTCACAACCATATTTATTAAAAAAATATTACGAAACTAGTTTCGGTTGTTATACCATTATCAATCTTAAACAAACTAAAACTAAAGTACAGAGTAGCTTAATAAATACTAAACATGGAATGATACTATTGGCTAAGCGAGAAAGAGGCTGACCTTCATGAAGGTTGAGATTGGCAGACAAGTCACGGCCCCTGGTGGGAGGAGTAACAATCAAAAATACGAGTCAAATCAAGAACCAAATATTGTGAACATCTAGAAAGCAACAAAGAAGAACAACACACAGTTAGGCTAGAATTAAATCAATTTAAAATTAAAAAATAATTTTTAACCGAGAAAGATACCAAGTACCGTTTTTGAAATGTAGGCTAGAATTATTCGTAACTAAAGCTGAACTTGTGTTACTACTCTACAGTACCATTAAGCTACAACATTGTTAAAAATTCTAAAAGTATATTAGGCCTAATGTATATCGTTTAGGCACTTCATAGAATATTATGTGAGCATGTATGTGTAAAAAAATCTGAACTTGTGTCATTTTTCTGCATTACCATATGGCTACTAAATGTTATAAATATTATAGTATCTATGTATCAAAGTAGAGGTTAGAGACGGTTTAGACTAAAGAGCATCAATCTAGAGTAGAGTAATTTGTTACAGTGTTTGATAATCGCCCAAAGATAACATTTTAGTTTCATGAAATAAATCATGTAAGCATACAAAAAAGGGTACTCACAAAGATAAATTCCACAATCTGGACAAAAAACCCCTTGTTTTTCTAATACAGACTTTCTGGAAGTCACATTTGAGATAAGTGAGTAATTTAGAACTGAATGCCTTGTAGAAAAGTACTTGAAGTTGACTTAAAGAAAACTTTAACAGTTGCATGAATGGATGAAACAGCTACATGTTATTCGAAATCTAACGAACTCATTACTAGAATTTCAACTGCAGTCAACATAACGATTTAATAAGTCAGGGCACAACACAATGACAACATCAAAGTAAGCACACAACATTCTGACAACATCAAAGTCACAACTTTGATGACTTCATCAACTTGAAGATATCCGTTCTGTTAAACGGGGCGGCAATGAGAGTTTTACGTCTGTTTGTCACGATATACAGGTATTCTGTTTGTGCAAGTACTGCAGACTGTCTGCAGACCCCAGCATTGCAAAGAATGAGGTATTTTCGTAACATACTCGTTGAAATAGAGCGATTCCTCGCTGTCTGTTGGGTATATCCTCGCTCCAATATGCGCTAGTTTATTGATATGATTTTAAATTCCTTGAAAGCTGAATATATTTATTCTCCTCTCTGCAGTCTGTGAGATTTGGCTCCCTAATGAATGGATTGTGTTAATCATAGAACTTTATTGGAAATACTGCAAAATGTAGGTGTAAATGGGGTTGAACTGAAATGGTTTGAATCATATCTTATTGGGAGAAAACAATGTGTAGAACTAACTACAGTAGTTGGTAATAGGATAGTAAAGAATAAATCTAATAAATTAGAGGTACAAGCTGGAGTGCCTCAGGGGTCAATGCTAGGTCCATTGCTTTTTTTGTTATATGTCAACCGTTTACCTAAAGAATTAATTAGTGGTAGAGCCCTCTTATTTGCTGATGATACATCACTCATTTTCAGCAATTCCATTCTAGATAATTTAGAAATAAGTGCCCATATAGGTGTGCAGTCCATTGTCCAATTTTTAAATCAGTTGAAATTAACTATAAATAGTAAAAAATGCCAATACCTTCAATTCAAAAACAAACATAATTTAAATGAAGATAGGGCTATAAACGTGTTTGTAAACGATAATCAATTAGACCAGGAAGAAAAAATTGCATTTCTAGGAGTTATGTTGGATAGACGATTGACCTGGACTCCATACATTGAGAAAATATGTAGTAAAATTTCATCTGGGATATTTGTCCTGCGACAGCTCGCTAGATTGAATGACAAAAAGTTACTTTTTACAGCTTACCATGGGCTCTTACTGTCACATATTAGGTATGCTATCTTAGTATGGGGTAATTCATCAAAGCAAAATCTTGATAGGGTGTTTAAGATCCAAAAGAAAGCGGTTAGGTGTATAGAAAGAGTAAATAGATTAGATTCATGTAGGCCGTTGTTCAAGAGACTTGGTCTCCTAACTGTACCCTGCTTATATGTGTATGAAGCTACTTTATAATTATGTAAAAACGAATGATATTAACCAAAATCTTGATGTACATGATTATAATACAAGACGCCGAGGAGATTATCACTTGGTGAGTCACAATAGTAGCTTATTCAAACAAAAACCTAGTTATATTGGTAGGAAATTCTACAACAAGCTACCGCAGTTTTTGAAGAGTCTTGAAAATATAGAAATATTTAAAAAACAATTGAAGAAATATTTAGTTGATAAAGCTTTTTATAGTGTACAAGAGTTCCTTTCACATCAAAATTAAGCCTCAACTAATTGAAGTAATTATGGTATTTAGTGTATAATATTGTTGATCTGACTTGTCTTATACTCCCTCAACTGGAGTCTCCATGACGTAATCTACAAAAAAAAAACAAAAAAAAAAAATAATTGCGCACAAATGGCTGTAATAACATGCAGTTATTCATTAATTTATTCATTCATTGATTCATTTAACTAAAATACAGTCAATGTGAATACAACAGGCTATTGCCAAAAACTGCTTTTCACAAAATTTTAAAATAGGATCGAAATCTTAGATTAGGTCGCTTTTTCACTTGAAATAAGCTTTATTATAACTCACCCGGTGTTTCGGAACCCACCTGAAACTGGACCATTATTCATTACACCAGTCACCTCATCACTCATGCACAAGTCTAATTCCCGGTTTCTAATAAGTTCAGTTATTCATTCCGTATCTATTGGTTCAATAGCAGCCCTAAGGCTTGTTTTACACATACCCGGCCATCGGGTAACCAATGTTGATTGCCCAGCTGTAGGAACATTGTATCATATAGAGCGCTTCACACAGCCGATTTTTGAAATCATATGATACAATGTAATAACTACGCCGGGTAAACGACACCGGTTACCTAGCTGCCGGTTATGTGAAACATGCCATAGAGCTGCTATTGAATTGATAGCTATCAATTTTTAATTGATTCATGATTTTTTTATAATTTCTGTGATAATTTAGTTTAAGCAATTTGTGTGATGTTGGACGAGGCTTTTGATGTGCATCTATGTATTTGATATTCAATACATACATATTTACAATATAATATGATACAGTATACACTATAAAACAGAACCTTGATAGGGTGTTTAAGATCCAAAAGAAAGCGGTTAGGTGTATAGAAAGAGTATATAGATTACATTCAAGTAGGCTGTTGTTCAAGAGACTTGGTCTCCTAACTGTACCCTGCTTATATGTGTATGAAGCTACTTTATATGTAGAAAAGAGTGATATTAACCAAAATTTTGATGTACACGATTACAATACAAGAAGCCGAGGAGATTATCACTTGGGGAGTAACAAGCTACTGCTGTTTTTAAAGAGTTCAAAATCAATCAAAAAAATATTTAGATAAAGCTTTTTATAGTGTACAAGAGTTCCTTTCACATCAAAATTAAGCTCATAATTCACCTCGACAAATTGGTATAAGTGTAACTAGTGTATAAGATTTTATATATTGTTGATCTAACTTGTCTTATACTCCTTATCTGGAGTCTCCAGGACGTAATATTATTGAAGGGTTCACTACTACCTCTACCAACCTACTATCAATGGTACCTCAAATATAATATAACGTGCGACATTTCCTCATTCACAAACAATCATGTTGCTTAATGTTTTTGGTCAAAAAGTTTCATACTTTGAATATTATCAGGGCTTTGAAATGACTTATCTTATGCTGCGAAGAAAAATGTTTCCGTAAATTATTTTGTGAAATATGGGGGTACAAATAAGTTTGAATTTTTCGTTTTTTTTTTGAGGACAATTGATCTCATCTGAGTAGGAAAATCTGAGTAGTTGGTAGGAAAATCTATAACAAGCTACCGCAGTTTTTAAAGAGTCTTAAGAAATATTTAAAAAACAACTGAAATAATATTTAGTTGATAGAGCTTTTTCTAGTGTACAAGAGTTCCTTTCACATCAAAATTAAGCCTCACCTCAACTAATTGATATAGTAATTATGGTAACTAGTGTATAAGATTTTATAATTGTTAATCCGACTTGTCTTATACTCCTTAACTGAAGTCTCCAAGACGTGATCTACAAAAAAAAAAAAAAAAAAAACCAGTGGTGTACATTAAACCTTCTTCTTCACAGGGAAATAAAGAGTTCTAAAAAATTGAAATGAATGTGGTACGACATAATCAATACCTTTGCTATCATACTGCATCTAAAGTATTTTACCTACTAGAATCTACAAAAAAAAGTAAAATAATTGACAATAATTTCAATTTCAATCCGTACGTTTAGATGGAACGCTACCTCGCCGTCTGCTATCGCTATCCTCGTTCTAATATAATATAACAAGCACATTTTGCAGTGCTCTGTCCAGAGTCTGCGAGGAGTCTGTCTCTATTAACTACCTTTCGCCGTCAGCCATCATTAGCCTCGCTTCAATGTGCTCTAGTTTTTTGAACACATATTTCTCATATTACAAAAAATAACACATTTTCCTCTGTTCTGTCTAGAGTCTGTCTCTGTTTGCGCTTACCTTGTCCCCAACAACCATCGCGTGATACCGTTTTGCAAAATACCAGCGACAAATATGTTAGGCGTTTCTCTTCTTTTTAACGTCTATTTTATTATTTTTTTAAAGCTCGTAATCACTGTCGATCTCTTTGACAACTAACTGCTGTTTTCCTCGAACGTGTATGACGGAAAATCATAAAAATGCAAGTCGATAAAAGTTTGACATCTTAATGTACCTGCAAGGAGAGTTTCAAGTTTAAATTATCGCGGTTGAAATCTAGTACAAGCTTGATTACCTTTCGAATGACGTGGGTTTTCAATTCATCATATTTAATAGAGAGTATATCTCAAATAATATCAACGTGAATATTTTTGAAATAATCACCTTTAGGTAGAAATATTACGTTTTCCTCGATTGTGTATCTCAGATAATGTATCTCAAAAATATGATTCATAAAAATACCTCGTTTAAGTCGTTTTTTCTTATTCGTCTTTTTCTCCTTAGTTTCTCGAAATTTCAGCTGCATAACAACTAGTCTTAAAGTATTTTCAGAACATTTTCAGCTGCATAATTGATCTCAAAGTATTCTCAACAAACAACGTTTTTAGGAGGATGAATTGGGTTATGAAATTGATAATTTAAAAAAAACCCTGTCAGAAAGAAAGGCAATTTTGGTTTTTTGGCTTTGCTCAAAATATGTTGATGCAATTACTTTCTGGAAGCTTAATCAATTTTGTTAATAGAATTTTGTTTTGAGCTCCCCTACTCTCTATTGTTATTTTGATAGGGACTGTTCTCCTTTCATAGGCTCATGTTCATCTGGCTGTATTTTTTTACTCATGTTGGGAAGATGGAGATGGAAAGCTTGAAATTGACAGAGCTTATCAAATTCATAGTTGAATCGTTTACATTATTCATTCGGATTCCAATTGTCAAGTTATATGAATTATATGAATAGTCAATTGTTATAACTATTCCATGTTGAAGATTAGTTGAGAACATTAAACAGAACTTTTTTCAGATAAATGTCATTAAAACTAGTTTTAAAGACAAACCTTTAACTTTTTCATTCACTTCTTAAATGTTAATTATTGATTTAACTTCAGTTCATCCATTGATGACTGAAGTAGTTCTAGAGAGCACTATGTATTACCATAGACTAACCTAGTCTAACCATAGACTAATCTTACTCCCTACTCTATGGTAGCTTTGGTATAATCTATGATAACCTTACTCCCTAATCTATGGTATTACGGTCTATCCTATCGTACATTAAATAAACTAAACTTGGTTTCGTCTTGGACAAAATTCCAATTACAATTTATATAGAAATAAAAAACTGAAGAATGTGAAAATCTACTACAATTATAGCAGTATAATAAGAAAATTATAAGACAAGATCAATCAAACAGAAAAGTACAAAAATAAATATCTATTTATGGATTTATTAATGACAAAAATGCGATCAATCTAAGATGCAGCAGACATTCCATAACGGCTACCTTCACAAATTTTTTATCAGTCAACATTATTCAAATTGATCAATTTGGAATTGTTATTTTAATCTATTTTAAATTCCATTCCAATTATTATTTGAATAATAAGCTGAATTGATGATGTGGAGAGTGACTTAGGGGGGAGAATAAAAGTCAAATGTTCAGTTGGTGGATGTAAAAACTAAACTAGATAAAAATGTTTTTGTGCTCGAACAGAATTTAGTTTTTATTGTTGTATGCAATATTTAATTGAAAGAAAGCTGCGGAAATTTACCAACAGAAATGAATTTTGTCTGTTTATAAATTCATAACCATTTCAATTTTATTCCCACTGTGCGCGAGCTTATTTGTTGAATTGCTGATTTCTGAAGTCTTTATGTAATTAATAATTTTCCATCTTTTTAAAGTTTTTAGTTATTATAAAGAGGACTGATATACTCTGAATAATAGAAGTCAAAATTATAAATGTGATATCAGTGTTGAATTGATTATGTAGGAAAAACAAGTGAGCTAGTTCTGTCTGCATTGACCTCTTATAATTTTTACTATATAAAGTTACTTGTTTCAGATTATGTTCAAGAAAAATTGAAGAAAGTGGAAATGAACATGACTGGAAACTTGCCAGAAGTTCTTGCTCCAAGTTCAAAGCACTAAGCCTGTTTATTGCAAATTATAGGTGAGTAATTCATTGTGAAAGCAGTACTTTATAGTTTTATTTTCATGGCATCACTTTGAATATTGGTGTTCTGTGTTAAAAAGGATAACTTTTGATCCTGTCTTGAAACTCTGATTTTTTAAGGAACAAAATATATAGCTGGGTTTCGACTGAGTAGGAAATCTGACAACAATAACTACTAAAATGACTTAGTTAATGAAATAATAATAATAATAATAATAATACTAAGAAAAAAAAATAATAATAATAATAAAATAATAATGCTTTTTCATGAGCACATAGCTCAAATATTTAGTTGATGAAGCTTTTTATAGTGTACAAGAGTTCCTTTCATATCAAAATTAAGCCTCAAATCAACTAATTGATATAGTAATTATGGTATCTAGTGTATAATATTGTTGATCTGACTTGTCTTATACTCCTTAACTGGAGTCTCCAAGACGTGATCTACAAAAAAAAGAAAAAAAGTGGTGTACATTAAACCTTCTTCTTCACAGGGAAATAAAGAGTTCTAAAAAAAGTATTTTACTTACTAGAATGCCGGAGGACATGAAGCATATCGGTTCCGGCTGCTTATCACATCAGGCCTACACTTATTCAGGTGCGACCTGATAACAATGACACCATATCTAAGCCAGCCATATCACACAATATTAAAATTCAAAATTATTATTGCAGAGGCTCTTGAGTACATCAACACTATTACAAAACATCATTATTGAAGCTAACAGGACGTATGGTGCACTCGAAATACAATTTAAGTTACAAATCAGTATCAATTACAATTTTAAAAATCTGCATCGAATACCTAAGATACATTGAAAAACAAGATAGCATCATCAAATTCACGACATGATAAAATTTTCTCACCTCGTACACTGGATTCAGCAGGAAGAAGTGTTTACCTTTATTCTTGATGATAGCCTGTTGGTAAGAGTTTAATATTCTCAGGTAGAGTATTGAAAAGTTTTAACGAAACATAATAGAAAGATTTTTGAGTTTCAGAATAATTACAAAAATTCAACTCTAGATTATCCCTACCACTAGTATTGTAATTGTCACACTGTTGAACATATGAAGTGGAAATTTCCTTTGACATGTGTCAAGCATTGACAAACAAAAATTGATGGAAATGTAATTACTCCTATTGATTTAAAGCTATGATCTCTGAGAGGAAGACCACATATTAAACTCTGGAAGGAAGTCCACATATAAACCGTTTAGCCTTTTTTTGTATTCTTAATAATTTAATTCTGTGTTTCTGATAACCCCACATTTAAGGTATCATAATTCAAATGACTATTGAAACTGAAATTGAAATTGAAATTTATTGCCAAAAAAATTCTTACAACAATCTTGAAAAAAAGCACAGTCGAGTAACAAATGTAGAGTACATATATACAAAACATACACTAAATTGTATAAAAAAGAAAATTTATGGCACTGCCAACAAAAGCTTAGCTTGAGTGTTGGCAGTGAGTTGCAGAAAAGAAAGAAACAATTTTAAAATAAATACAATAGAAAAAGCTGCAAAAACAAACATGATTGAAAATAGTAAATCTATGTAGGTACTCAAGTGGAAAAAATGAAAGATTGTAGTGAAGGACTACAGAAAAACAAATAATAATGAAAAAATGTAAAAACTAACGCTAAACATGCAGAAGACAATAAATTGGCTATTGATTGATGATTGCCACATGAAAACAATACAGTATGTTGGGCTAGTACAGTGATAATTTGTATTTATGCTTCATTTTCCGAAACAAACTGTTGAACAATATCGAAAAGATAATCTGTTTCATTGTATAGTTAACTTGAAAAAAATATTTGTCTTTATCCACTCATCTATTTCACTTTTTAATCTCCTAGTAATTTTTTTGTTCAAGAAGTCTATTGGTATTTTATTTATTAAATAGTTGCAATAGTATGGGAATTGGTGTCTATTTATTGTGAGCTTAACAAGATGTATATTGAATCGATTTGTATTATTAAGTGCGTATATTGTAGGGGGTAGTGTGAGCTGTAAAAAGGTTTTTGTTTTTATTTAAATATAGAATTACATTTTTTATATATGTTAAAGACATAAGAGAACGTAGAACTTGTGAGCTTATATAAGTTCTCAACTTCCTCAGTACTCAGACCCCTACTTAAATTACATGCAACTTTATCTATGTGACCGTTCCAATTTATTTTTGAATCTAGATGAAAATCAAGAAAATTGATAATTTCCAACTTGTAAGAATCAAAATCATTACTGAATGATACCTTGAGGTCTTAAATCTTTTCAGTGTTTAAACACAGCAGATTTGCATTACACCAGTCCCCAACCACAATATAGTTGAGTCCTCCACTGGCCTAACATTATTAAGCACCGAGCTGGGCTTTGAACTAGTAAAGACCACCAAGTCATCAGCAAATAGATAGATTTTTCCTGAAAGTCCAATTACACTGGGCATGTCATTCATGTAAATAATGAACATAATAGGGCCCAAGATTGAACCCTGTGGTTCATCATAAAGAACAGGCAAATAATAAGACATGTATTATTATTACTAGACTTCCCAATAAAATCTTCTTCTCAATTCTAATATATTTCATTGCAAAATGTTCAGGTAGGATATGTGTTAATTAATTATCCATTCTTACTTATGAAGATGCCTCTCAATTTTGTTTAACAATTTAGCAAATTTGAAAAAATTTGTCATTACTTTGAATATTGGTATTCTGTATCAATGAGATTCTACTTTCGATCATGACCACGACTTTGATTAAGGAAAAAATATATTTTTATTTTTTATATTAAAATACAAAAAATTAAATGAAAATCCCCCAATCAAATCAAATCTTACATTTTCCTTCACAACTTTTTCCATCCCATTGCAGCATTTTGAGGTATTATGTTGGTTATTATTTATTCTTACTGGAGAAGTTTCCTCCAAGCTTTGTCCTACCCCAGCATAGAACATTTTGAAGTGGAGCTCATCTTGAAGTATTTAAGATTCCTTTTGACATAGTTCAACTGAAGAGTTTCTGTATTCACTCTGTTTCATGCTAGCACACATTCTGAAAGAAACAGAAAAAAGGATGAAGCGATAAGCATCGATGCAGTTCGGCTTCATATTCGTTGGGGAATATCTCATCCGGCTTATCTAAGGGAATCCCCGTATGTTTTCTTATACATAAGTATATGTAGATGTGGGCCATACCTGTACTAACACGGGATGAAGGGTAATTGAAAATGGATGAGTCTGTCCGAATACTGAAGCTGACCGTCAGTTAACTAAACTTCAAACTGAACTCATCAAAAATTCCATTAAAAGCGGAGTGGACAGCTATGGTAAACAGAAAAGACAATTTCGTAGTATAGCTCAGCTATGCTGGAGTTTCAGTTATCTCCCTTGTTTGAAGACTTCTTAGCTACGGGCAAAGATTGTCTCTGTTTACAAATAACAAGTAACGTATTAAACAGCACAGCACAGCGTCGGCAAACTTCTGTTGACAAAGACGACGCTGTAACTTCATTTTACTTACAGAGTAGTTTCATGCCATCCCATCTCATCCAGAGATGGTTTGTTAGGTTTGGTTTTTATAATACTGCGGAAATTGACAGATCCAAGCCTCGCCTCTGCTCCATGAGATTTACAAACTAGTTTCACTAGTACTTCCAATTCAATAGTGATAATCGAGTGCCGTAGCAGGTATCTGTTCAAGCTACAAAACTCGTGGGCGCTCTTTTTAAGGGTGACCGATTGGATTGGCCAGCAAAAAATACTCTGTTCTCTGCTGTAAAATCACTTCCCAGTATTCAGAACCCACCTAAAATTGTAGGTCCAACTCATCAATCACCATCATCCAATTCATTACCCACGCACAGGTCTCAGACCTATGTGGACTTCATCCTCCGAAAAAATAAGTAAATAAGTAAAATTAGTTAGTTCTAGCTTATGAATTTGGAATAAATATGACCTCAAATTATTTAGATCATTTAGAAAAAATAGACCTATCAGACCTATGTGGGCTTCATCCTCCGAAAAAAAATTACTTGTAGCATTGACTTTCAGGATGCAAACATTTTTTTGAAAATTCATAATGTTTCATAAATTTAAAATCGAGTTATGAATTCAATCGATCAGAGCATGAGACAAATAAATGAAAACTTATGAACTGTAAATTTTTAAATTATATTTGATTTTACATTATCCATTTTTTAGATTCCATGAACGGAAATTTTATTATTGTAAAAAAGATGAAAAACTCAGTAGTTTTCTTGCAATATAGCTCTTTGTGAATCCCTTAAATCAGCAATAAAGATATATTTCAATAAGTCAATATGTATATGAATGTTTTTTTCATATTATGCTATCATTTTTTGAAACTCCCCAATAAGATTGGAAAAGCTTGATGATTTTCAATTTACTTGGAGTTCTACATTGAAGTAAAGAGTATAGATGAACCTTCACTAAAAAAATCTTTCCCCAGTAACACTCCCTCATTGAAAGAAGGCTTTTCGCACTGAATACAATTGTAAATTTCATCAGTTGATGACTCAGTTTAGTGAGTGGCTTTGATTTTCCACTGCATAACAAACAATAGTCAAATAATTGATGAACCAATACTCGTGCACAGATTCGCATGAACGTTTTCGTTTATTCAGTTGGATGGAAAATTGCAGCCAGACTGAATTTAAAATTCCTACAAATGACCAAGTGTGGTGGGGAAGAAGAGGAAGGGGCTCCCTTGGGAATCACGAAAATTCGGACTGAGTTTTTGAAACAGTTGCTGCAATTTCATTGTGAATGGAGTCAAAATCAAATGAAGCACAAAGAATGATTGAATTATCCAGGAGTGTAATTGTAATACAGTAATAGAGTTGGATTCTGGAAATTTAATTCCGAACAATAGGAATAACGTACTACTTTATTATGCATTATTCTAAATAAAGCAGCGGGTTTTTTAGTACGAGTTAATTTTTAACCTTTGTTCGTTATTGATCCATGTAGTAATTTAACTGGTACACTTGACTTATTTTTTAAAAAAAATATAGTGTTTAATCTTTTCAATCTAAAAATCCAATTCTTGATTTTTCTTTCAAATTTTTATGTCTCATAGAACACCACTCCAAGCCCACACAAGCTCTTGGCTTATGCTGGAGTGTAGTACACAGATTTATGATAAGTTTTATTTAAATTATATTTTTTTCTGTATATTAATATTCTGTACCTAATAAATAAAATTTTGAATATTTTGATATTGTACACTAGAAATAATAAGTTATTTGATATAATATGATAGAAAAATTGATTTGTTTTGTATTTAAGAAAATAAATTATAGTGTTTAATCTTTCCAATCTAAAAATCCAATTCTTGATATTGCAGACAATTGTTTCTTCTTTTCTTTTCAATTTGTTATGTCTCCACTCCAGCGCACAAGCTTTTGGCTTATGCTGGAGTGTAGTATACAGATTTATGATAAGTTTTATTTAAATTATTTTTTTTTTCTGTACATTTATTCTGTACCTAATAAATAAAATTCTGAATATTTTGATATTGTACACTAGGAATAAGTTATTTGATATAATGTGATGGAAAAATTTATTTGTTTTGTCTGCATAAAATAAAATGAAAATAAAATTTAGGTTGGAGCAATACATAATACATTATTGGTTATGTTAATATAATTCTTATTTTATCACCGATATTTTCAAATTTTACTGTAAAAAATTAAACTCTACTCTAGTATGCTATATCAAGGTCAAAACACAGATTAAACAATTAACGGTTCAATAATAATGGTCTAAAACATCAAATATTACATTTTATCTATTTGAAACGAATAATACAGATGTTGTCACAACTACTAAATTAATTAGAGTTCTACAGTTTCGACAATCGCGTCATTACTATATAGTATCTAGTCCTGTAGTCTTATAGTTAAACTATAATATCTCAAAAAATTTAGTGGTTGTGACATTTGTATTTTTCATCATGGATAACTGCCACAGTATCACCATTACCAATCCATTCATTTAATCAACATAATTCAATCATAAATTGATTCAATCGTTATTAATTCAATCATTCATTTAATCAACATAACAATATGGAGGCATACCCGAAAATTTCCTCCTTATACACAGTACAGTTTTTTTTTTCGGAGGATGAAGCCCACTTAGGTCTGAGACCTGTGCGTGGGTAATGAGTTGGATGATGGTGATTGATGGGTTGGACCTACAGTTTTAGGTGGGTTCCGAACCACCGGGAAGTGGTTTTACAGCAGAGAACAGAGTCTTTTTTGCTGGCCAATCCAATCGGTCATCGTTACAAAGAGCGCCAATGAGTTTCGTAGCTTATCTCTGATTGAACAGATACCTGCTACGGCACTCGGCTATCACTTCCCATAAATTAAATAATTTTAAGTTCAAATTAAATCATTTATTTTAGGAACAACTAGAAGTTGAAGATTTTGACGTTTATATTATCATTTTCAAAGTTTTGACGCTCATATTTTCACATTTTGGATTTGGATTGCAGTTTAAAAAAATTGTAAAATGATAGAGCTAGTCACAAAATAAAATATAATTATTTTTTTTACTAGTGGATTCAACACTTGAGCTACTTATTCAGGTGAATTTCTTTACTGGTGGATTAAATACTTACTTATTCGGGTGATAGCTGATTCACATTGTTGTGATGCTTCCTCAGACACGGTTGGAGGTCTACTGAATCAGGTTTTGAAAATTGGAGTTATGATTGTGTGTGAATGAAAAGGCGGGAGATTTTTATCCAAACATCACCCCATTTGTACTAGCAACCATAACCATAACCCCAGTTTTTAAAACCTGATTCAGAAGACCTCCAATCGTATGTGAGGAAGCATTACAACACTGCGAAATAGGTATCACCCGAATAAGTAAGTTTTAAATTCACCAGTAACTAGTATTTCCATCAACTATTTATGTTTAAATATCACGTGAGAAAGTAATAAGGAACTACAACATCTAATTTATCACTTTTAATTTTTTATTTTAAAAAATCATTTTTGGCATTTTAATATCGTACTTTTTAAAAAAAGAATTTATTCTTATCTTAATAAAGATAAATTTATATCTTTATTTTTATCTCCAATTCTCATCATTTAAAAGGTTTGAGTCAGCGCTTAGTTGCCTTAGGAATTAGATGTAGTTTTTTCAACTACAGCACAAAATTAAATGTTAAAATCTGTGTATATCTTAAAACATGTATTGAACATAATTTAAACATATATTAAATATGTACTAAACTTGTATTGAACATGTTCTGGACACAATCCGTGCATATTACTGGAATATTAGACTCCATTAACTTCTCATTATCGACGATTCATCCAGTTGAGTGTAATATCGTCTTTGACATTTTTATGGACTCTTCTCACAGTGACATTTGGGCAAAAACCCGGCAGAAGCCAAAGGTCAATCCGAACGCAGTATTGAAATCAATAGAGCATCAACAGCTACAAGCTATTATTTTATTATATTGACTCTTCTTCAAGAAATAATATGTGGGTATATAAATTTCTTGGCGTTCATGAAATTGAGGTACTCTTCTCATATTGATATTATGTTGTATTTCAACAATAATTATTATTGAAAATAGGAATAAAATACTACTATTACATGTCTTGGGAGCCAAAAATTGAACTATATGCTATATTATCAAGTATCAATTAATATTAATTAATATATCTTCAAAATCAGTTGACAACAAGGAATATTGAATGATTTTCTAAGAAATATGAGTTAATTATCAAGAATATTCGAGTATTTGTAATATGAATTTCATATTGAAAGGAAAAGCTTGAAACAGGGCCTACTGTAAACCACGAATTATTATGGATGACAGCTGAATTATAGCAAAAATCACCTTCAGTACCTTCTTGATAATATAGCATTTAGTTCAATTTTTCGCTCCTAAAACATATAATAGCAGTATTTTATACCTATTTTCAATAATAATTATTGTTGAAATACATCATATTAATATTAGAAGAGTACCTCAAGTTCATGAACGCTAAGAAATTCAAATACCCATACATTATTTCTTGAATACAACACTTCTTACAGTTTTAATATTAGAGCTGATGTTCATGAAATAATTATTATTTCATGGACATCAGCTTTAATATTAAAACTGTAAGAAGTGTTGTATTTGTATTTTCCTCATCATTAACACTAGTTCAAGTATTTGCAAAGAAAAATCTCATCACTCTGACAATTACTGGGCTAGTATAATTCAATTTCATTTTGTTGTTCATAATCATAATCCAAAATTTAGTCAAAATTATGGGTTGTTTTATAGTTTCCATTCTTTCATCACTCCAGCCCCAGAAGTAGGTAAATCTCCCTTAGTTAATCTATCATGGAGCATGATTATCATCTACTGTCAAAATACATAGTGATTTCAAAAATTACTCTTGATTCAGGTCCTTTGCCTTGAAAATTCTATAAAATTTGTTGAAATCATTGAAGGTTGATATTCTTGTATTTTTTGTAATACAAGTAGCTCACCAATTTGAAACATCTTGATTCTTGACTTCCAATATTTATTAGAAATAGCCTGGTCCACACCAACAATAATTGATACAATAATATATCACTAAGGTTCAATAATGGAATGAAATAAAAAATTCTATCAGGCAGAGCTCAAACTCAAATATTTTTTATTCCTCTTTACATAAAAAATAGATATTAAAACTTGTCACTTCATTATTTACATTAAGAATTAGTATGGTATATTATGTTACAAGTAAGGGAAATGGTGTTTACCTTACAAGTATAATAATAATAATAGTTTCTCTGGTTGTGAGTACAGCACTACCAGAGGAGTTTATTCACAATAAATTTAAAAAAATTAACATTTTAGAAAATAAATTAAAGTCTTTAATCTAAAGTATTGCAGTTCTGAATTTTGTGGTTCCCACGATATAAATATGTGTTGAGATACCACTATTTCATCTATTTTTTTATAAGGTGCAAAAAAATATTACGTTAGTTTTACAAAGTTACAATGATAAGTTATGATAAGTTATCGCATGAGACGAAGTCGAGTGTGGTATTATCATACAAGCATGGTAAACATCTTCCCGGACAAGTTACATACAATATTTTCGTCACAATAGTCTAAGATATAAAAAAATATGAACTTTGAGCTAGTACAACAAACATCATCAGACATAACCTCAGTCAGTCAGTCAGTCAGTCAGTGTTGGAGAGGGTGAGTGTACCCTGTCTGGCAACTTCGGAGCTATAAGCTCCATGGTTGCTCATCGCAATACAGTGCTGAAATTTTTGGGGTTCCTACTATTTTTTAGACCTTGGATTTTGGACCTTGGTAGAACTTGGCATTTTTTTTTCCATGTCTGTTTTTCATTTTTTTTATCATAACCTCAAAATCCACCACAGCAGTAAAATACTAAAAATAGTTCTGAGATCAGCTGTTTTTCCAAATTCTCTATCAGCTGGAATATAGTTATAGTATATTACATTACAAGTGCGGGAAATCATGTTTACTGTACAAGTATGATAAGTTAATGCACAAGATGAAGTTGAGTGCGGTATTATCATATGATATTATGACATTGGTAAATTACTAAAAATTCTTCTGAAAAAAATATTCAAAAACTAACAAATTAAACGATTTTTATTTCGAATCTTAACCCCCCTTTTTAAAATGTTTGCTGTTTTTCCAAATTTTGATTCAGCTGGAATGCTGTAATATCCATTACTGAGAAGGAAATTAGTCCCCACATTGACCTTCGGCTGTGAGCAAGGTCGAATTCATGATCCAGGTAGGCCTACCTATTTAATAGAACAGTCTGACAAAACATCTGATTTAACTTAAAATGCATAACTTAAGAGTGTTAATTATTTTCTGTTAGGCCTAATGTCTTAAACCATGTCATAAATTTAATCTGAAAAAATATCTAAATCATAAGCTCTGATCTTATAATAGTATAAATTTGAAATATCCTGATTGCCACATTTTTTTGTTTTTTTGTTTCGGTTTGACCATTTAGAGATCACGATTGTAGAGTATTAGAAGCACATTTCAATTCCGTATGGTTCTTCTTCTTTCCCAAGAGGCCTTCATCTGTTCAGAGATCCACATTAATATAGATAAAATTAAAAAAAAAAAAAAAAATATTTCATCTAAATCATGAAACCTGCTTTTGACAATCTATATAAATAAAATTAGAGTTTTGTCTGTACATTTATCAGAATTGTATATTTTTTGGTTATTTTTACGTTTTATACATTAAATAAGCCGAAAATAGTCTTATCTCACTTTCTGTCTGTCTGTCTGTATGTCTGTCTGTCTGTCTGTCTGTCTGTCTGTCTGTCTGTCTGTCACGGCCCCAAAGGCATTTTACGCGGCCTTCTCCTCAAAAACGAGAGCATCGATCGGGGTTTTAGTTATTGAACAGTATTGAACAGTTTATTGACAATGTCTTTAGCTATAAAAAACTAAATTAACTTTTTTTTTAACAGAGTAATAAACGTTTAAAAACCAAGTGTTTTGCGATTTTGGATACATTTTACGCGGCCTTCTCCTGAAAAACGAGAGCATCGATCGGGATTTAAGTTATTTATCAGTATTGAAAACCTTTTTGACAATGTCTTTAGCTATAAAAAACTAAATTAACTTTTTTTTTTAACAGAATAATAAACGTTTAAAAACCAAGTATTGTGCGATTTTGGATACATTTCTTCCAAGTTTTATTACCACATAAGAATAAGAACAAATCACGTGATTTATCATGATATATCAATCAGCTGTTCTCAAATAAAAATGGTGGGCCCTTCGCGGCGTTATTTACGCTGTCTGCAGACTTGTGTAGTCGGAGCATTGCAGTCTTTTAGGAAACATATGTCTGGTGAATCAAAGCTCATCTTATGTTTTATCGATTATTTCTTTGTTAAAAAAAAACAAAATTTTCTAATTTATATTTATCAAAACAAAAATTAACATTTTAGGAAGGTGCGGTTTGTGCTAGGCTCTTGGGAATTCGCCAGGTAGCACTATTATTACCACATAAGAACAAATCATGATATATTAATCAGCTGTTCTCAAAAAATATTCTCTCCGATACCTGTCACTGAATTGCTGACATTCTAAGTTGTTTACTAAGGGCCCGTTCACACGATACAGTTTTTGTGCGGTACAGTAAATTTGCTGTATCAGTTATTTTGCAGTGCTTTCGTTTGCATGTACATTTCATATTGTATGTTCACACAATACTGTTTCGACTGGATCCAGTAAAAAAGCTGTTCTAGCAGATTTCTACATTCGGTTTTGTCTTCGAAAACTGTATCACTAAAATCAGCTGTACCGCAAAATAACTATCCGTATCCGGTGGCACATGTATTGTACCGGTAATGGATATGTTCAAACGATACGCTTATTACGCTGGAAGCAGTCTTCAGATCGTCAGCATTGATCTTCTTCATTGATATTCTTCAGCATTGGTCTTCTTATTAGTGAATTCCAGTGTCCAGAAGTGGAAGATATTAATTGTGTAAATTTAATTTCTCTAATATATGAGAGACCCGCCTTGTGGGACAAGACTTAAGATTAATATAAAAATAAAGAGAGAAAAATGTGTAGAATATTGAAACCAGAATTTGCGTACTTTGATCAAACTTTAAGAGAAACCTTCAGTAAGAAACTTATTTAAAAAAATCTTACACAAATAAAAAAAAAATCCTGGACTGGAATAAATAAAACTGAACTGGAAGCGCAATGGTGGGAGTTGCTGGTCTCCTATCGGGCGCCTCCCCAGGTGGTGGATTGGGGGATGCCTCCTAGATATAGGTGGTACCGGGGAAATGAAATACCCAGGGTGGACCAAAACCAGCATAGAAACTGCTGCCTTGCAGATGGAGGTCAATGGAAATCCAAAGGCCAGGGGAAGAAAACCCAAATAGAAAATTGACTGCTGCCTTGTAGTTCAGCATTGATTTGTTAAAGGCTAAGGAAGGAAACCTGAAAAAATTCCCTGGTCGTCCAGGTTGGGGGTTGGATGTGGGGCTAACTCCCCCACTCCATAAAAAAAAACATTTGTTATGGAAGCACAAAATGATAGGAACGGACGGCCGTCAAGGAATTTAGTAAAGGAACAGACATTTAAACGATCGCTGGATAGGGACCGTTGGCGACAATTACTAGTGCAGGCCAAGACCCGTCCTGGGTTGTAGGGCCACTGAAGAAGAAGAAGAAGGAAGTGCAATGGAAGAAGGAGGAGAGCACAGCAATAAGCAGTAAAGCCGGACCGTGTGAACATCACAGTACAGTTGATGCCGTACAGTAAAAAAACCGTACCGCAAAAAAACTGTATCGTCTGAACGGGGGGGCCTAAGCTGCTAACAACTTCATGATCGGTGCTATCAAAAAAACCGAAACATATTTAGTCTTATTTCTAAACATAATCCGTACGAAGGACGGGCAAAATAGCTAGTAAATTGATATTTCTGCAATAATGGTCATATTGCACATCATATATCTCAACTACATCAAACTTCAAGCACCTCTTTCATCCAAACTATCTATTGTCAGTTGGCTGTCAATCAAACAAGAATATAAGAACTGCAAATGACGATTCAAATGAATATCCTGCAACTGACTGATGTATTGTAATATCGTGTCCGAGCCAGGATGCAATTCTATGTTCAATATTATATCCTCAAAATATCCATGTCAAAAACTTGATTGATGCAATGCTGTTTTTGTTACCAATCACAATGGAAAACCCTTTCAACAAACATGTCATTTATCCGTTTCTTTTTATGAGTTGTCTGTTTTGACGGGTATATCAAGTTTTGTATATTTTTTAGCTTTTAATAGAAAAGTTATTTCTGTGATTTTTTTGAACGTTTTTCTGTATCCAGGTCAATTGGACTTGGAGACTCCCATCCCACTAACTCTGAGTATGGATCGTTGAATTCTTTATTCGTTTTTATATTCGACTCTGATAAATTGTTTATCGTGCGCTTAGGTTGGGTAGTTGGACAATCAATAAGTTATTCAGGTCTTCTGAATTGAGTATCAATTTGTGTTGCTGAATTATTGAACAACATAATTCGATAACTATGGGGTAGACCTACCAAGGTGTTATGAGTTGTGAAGAATACGATTACACGCTGAGAATCTAGTATCAAATTGCAATATTAGACTGGTATGGAGAAAATAATTGTAAAAGACGGATATGGATTTTTTCTTCTTTCACACTCATTCTTTTCATAATCTTCTCTCTTACTATTTTATTCATTCTTCACACTTTAATTATTCTTCACTGTCTACAATTATTATTGTCAGCCTCATCCTTTATTAACTTTCCGTTTTTCTTCGTGTTCCTTCTTTTATTTTCCTCCTCTATACATTCTTTTCCTCACTTTTTCCCCCTCTATACATTCTTTTCCTCACTTTTTCCCCCTTGAAGCACCATCTTCTTCTCTCTATTCATCTTTACCTTCATGTTCTTCCTACTCCTACATCACCATCTTCTCCTTCTACCACCAACTAAACGCTTCTTTTCTTCTCGTTTCTTGCTCTTGCTCCCTCCTTTTCTTATATTTTGTATTCTTCTTCTGATGTACTCTTGTCACTCCTGATCGTTATTCTTCATATTTCTCTTTTCATTAACCCCTTATCTATAATAATAATAATAATTAATAATAAATAATAATAATAATATATTTATTCATTCATCACAGCACAGTACAGAAAAAATCACAGGCAAATGAATATCGTCAAGATATCTATTTTCACCACTTGCTCATTTTTTCGGCGTCGTATACCCTTCCTCACCTATTTCCCTTATTCTGCATGTTCAAACATTCCTTCCTTTTTTCTCTTTCCTTATTTTCACTAATCCTTCTCCTTTTCTCGTTTATCCTCCAGAAAACACTTTGCAGTGCAGGTTACGTTTTGTCTATTTTATATGTTTTCTTCGACATCCACTTTTATACGTTCTCCTAGTTCCTCCTCTTCCTACTCCTCCTCCTCATCCCCTTCCTCCTTCACCTCTTCATCCTCTTTCTCCTCTTCCTCCTCCTCATCCCCTTCCTCCTTCTCCTTTTCCTCCTTCTCCTCCTCCTCCTTCTCCTCTTCCTACTCCTCCTCTTTCTCCTCCTCCTCCTTGTCCCCTTCCTCCTCCACCTCCTCCTCCTCCTCCTTCTCGTCCTCCTCCTCCTTCTACTCCTCCTCCTCCTCCTTCTACTCCTCCTTCCACTCCTCTTCCTCTCCTCCTCCTTCTCCTCCTCATCATCCCCTTCCTACTTCACCACTTCCTCCTCTTCTTCCTCCCCCTCATCCCCTTCCTACTTCACCTCTTCCTCCTCCTCCTCCTCTTCCTCCTCCTCATCCCCTTCCTACTTCACATCTTCCTCCTCCTCCTCCTCCTCTTCCTCCTCCTCATCTTCTTCCTACTTCACCTCTTCCTCCTCCCCCTTCTCCTCCTCTTCCTCCTCCTCATCTTCTTCCTACTTCACCTCTTCCTCCTCCCTCTCCTCCTCCTCCTTCTAAATCTTTTTCTTGTTTCATCTCTTTATTCCCTTCTACTTTTTCTTTCATTTATCACGTTTTATTTTCTCATTTCCTCCTTATTCCCATTATTTATTCAATCACTTCTTTATTTTCCTCACCTCTAACCTTCTCATCATCTTCCTGTGCTCTCCCTTTTTTCCAACATACATCTCCCATTCCTTCTCTCTACTTTCTGTTCCTTGTCTCGCCCATCTCATCCAACATTTCATCGCGGCATAATCGTTCCACATGAGTGTAACGATTTCTTTAAAAAAATCGCTCAACGAAAATGGCGGCGCTAACCTATAAATTCATTTCCTTCTTTCTCCTCTTCGCCTGACTTTCTCAAGACGTAAGTCACGAGTAGCTGCTTCTGTTCTAGTAGTGGGGAAGCAATAATTCTTTGTCTCACTCCGTGTGTGTTCTTCGATTGAGCTCCCCTTTCTGCTAAGTTTCTCGCTACTTCTTTATGTTGACCTTTGATTTGTACTCTCATCATTCCTTCTCATTTTGCACCCTTTGCACCCCCTTCGACCTCTCAAAAATCCCCCCCCCCCCCCCCATCAAACTTGAACTTCAGCCATTGGTAACAGTCCTTAGCACTCTTATATCTCAATAAAAATGTCGACGTGAAATATCCCAGAGACTTCTGTCATGATTTCTCGCCTATATCGATTGCAGGCATGCTCTTGAGCAGCCTACATGTACAAAGGGGCCTACAAGTCCAATTCTCCATGAGAGGTCTACATGGGTACTCAGTTGCAAGGCCTTTTTCACGTGTCCGTACTGCTTGATCGTACGCACAAGGCTCATCTTGAACTGCACATTTTCATGGTTGTACACTGCACAGCATATACATTTATATAGTTCTATGGTACAAAAGCATTGCATCTTTTCTTCGCCTTTTTAGAATCTGGCAGCAACAACTAAAATAGATTAGTGTAGGTTCTGGTTCTGAATGATTAAAGATGAAATACTATGTTTAGTCTATGATGTTTTCCATGACGAAATACTTAATGAACAATCTAATATTAAAACTGACACTGTATTCCACTTTTTTATATTGTTTTACTCACTTATATTGGAGAGGCTTGAGGGATGCCTTTTTCTTCTGAAAAGCTTCTGAGGCTGACGAAGCTTCTTTTCAGAAGTGAAATGCATCCCTCAAGCATCTGCAATATAAGTGAGTTAAACAATATAAAAAAGTGAAATACAGTGTCAGTTTTAATATTAGATTGTCCATTAGTTATTTTTTGTAAACCGAATGGGCACAATCTGACAACACTGTAATTTGATAAGTGATTCATTCCGAAGTTGAGAAAAAAATATTAATTAGATTCATTTCATTGTGAATTATTTGAATCATTCATTAATCAACTATCTCAATATTATCATATTCTTAATAGATTTTATTTATTTTGAAAGGTTTTTAACACCTACGACCTAATTTGCAGTTCTGTTCTGGTGCAATAAACATAACCTATAAAATGTAACTTAACGGACATTAGTGAGATTTAATCCTCGATGAGCGGGCGGTTAATCATCTCTACGCTGGTTAGCTTAATCGGCGTTATATCTTGTGATTTGTCCTTTGTGGAACCAAATTGTCTCCATTAAATTTTACATCCATAGAATGACGTCATTCTACGGAGATTAAATTTGATTGGCTTTTGTACAACTGGCCGTAAGAATCTGGTTTTATATAAACTTTGAGTTTGTCAAATTATCTACTAAACTATACTAAAACAAGGAATTCCAACTTGTTAATATTGGTCTCAGCCCCCTTCAAAAAAAATTAGTAATATTCGTCACTTATAGAATCACTACTAAAACCCGAAGAAAGGAATAGAGCAACCTAAAAATTGAGATATCAAAGTTCAATTTCATTATGATACATCCATGTATCACGAGAAGTTGTTTCACCAAGAAGTTTTTGGAGGATGAAGCCCACATAGGTCTGAGATGGGTAATGAATTGGATGATGGTGATTGATGAATTAGACCTAAAGTTTTAGGTGGGTTCCGAACCACCTGGAAGTGATTTTACATCAAAGGACAGAGTCTTTTTTACTGGCCAATCCAATCGGTCACCCTTTCAAAGATGGCCCAGGAGTTTCGTAGTCAATCTCTGATTGAACAGATACCTGCTACGGCACTCGGCTATCGTCACTTCCTCAATGACATCATAATGTAAGGTTCCCAGCAAATATAAACGCAGGCTTCGTGACATGACCAAAAATAATAGGCTGTGTAAGAAGAAACAAAAATAATAATTTTCTTCACCTCTTCATTCACATATCTTCACATAATCTACTCTAAAACTCATCAATTTCAGTTTTAAAATTTGGTGAAATGTTTTTTCCATAATAGTGTTTGTCTAGTTCGTAGTTATGGTTCACAAAAAGTCACTCTGCGTCACGTCACCAAGCCTGCATCACTATTGTGACTCTCAGTCACACAAATTCATGACTCAGTATCGTGTTTTGAGCTCAAACTCCATCTCAGATTAGAATTGTATTGCACCCTCGAGTCACATCCTACTGCCCATAAGCGATATTTATGATAAACATTGCGGCAGCGCAATCTCTTCACACATTCTCACTGCCTTTGGAGAGTATTCTTCATGTTCATGGCACTAGTCATAACTCATAATTTTATGAGTTGTTTCCCCGATCAGAAAAAATGTTGGATGGCTATAGCCAACCTCTTATAAAAACTGCGTGGAAGATGGTTATTTTCATGATAACTTTATCGAATATAAATTCATTTATTCCTCATAATCAAGTACAATATAGGAATTATATACAAATCAAATTCCATTCTTATACAGAAACTACATCAAAATAGTTAATAGGCTAACATTTCATGGAATCAATACTTCTATAGAGAGAGTTTTACCGTTGTACCGGTATATTTTAATATTAATATTTAGTATTATTCTTTCAGAGCAATTAATAATTCTTGTTCCAGCAATAATAATTACTATGAAAGATCTTTATTTTCTTCATTTGAATTGAACATTGAAAAAATATCCAGTTAATAGTGTACAAGAGTTCCTTTCACATCAAAATTAAGCCTCACCTCAACTAATTGATATAGTAATATTATGGTAACTAGTGTATAAGAGTATAAAATTGTATAATTGTTGATCTGACTTGTCTTAGCTTATACTCCTTAACTGGAATCTCTAAGACGTAATCTACAAAAAAAAATTAAAAAAAGGTGAAATAACTAACATACCTGTGCTTAGGTTTTACCTTTGTTGGTTATTTTTATTTATATGTATGTGCGTAAGATGTTGCATTGCCTCGACTGTATTATATTTGAAGTTTGTACATATTTATGAGGAGAATAAATTCTTGATGCTGGATTTGAATTCTTAGTCTGTAAACTCTTATGAAACTGGTTGATGACTTGATATAATGTTTTGGACATATTCAAATTTGTAACATATAATTGGACATTTAGTAATGTAACATATTAAAAATTTGTGAAGGGAGCAGTTTTGGACTTGAGTCCGTTGCGCCTCCACATTCGTTGTAAATTTGTCACAATAAATAAAATAAAATTAATAAAAAAATTTTCCATCCTATGTTATTACTTGTTGCTCCCAATAATTGGAAATATAATACAGTCAAATACTTCAAATATAATACAGTCAAAGCAATGCAACATCTTATGCACATAAATATAAATAAAAATAACCTGCAAAGGTAGAACCAGTGCAGGTAAGTTAGTTATTTTACCTTTTTTTTTTGTAGATTACGTTTTGGAGACTCCAGTTAAGGAGTATAGGCTAAGACAAGTCAGATTAACAATTTATACAACTCTTCTACACTAGTTACCATAATTAATTACTATATCAATTAGGTTATTTTCGGTTAGTTCTAGCTTTATAACTATTATTGATTAATCCATATTATTATTCACGTGCAAGGCTATTGAGATTCATTCAAAATGAGGGGACAAAATTAATAGATTATGAAAAATGTTGACTAAATATTATATATTTGAATAAAAATACAGTGCTTCCAGCATAAGTGAGGTACTAGCAATTGGTTTAGTCCTTAGTGAAGATGCTCATCAATATTTGCTAACAAAATAGACAAGAAATATCCTTGATGCTACTGAGTATAATAGCCTCTTGATATGCAACCCACATACTTTATAATTGGATGGAAACAGACGAAAGATGTGGCTGCATCAATTTCTTCTATTTGAAGTCATTCGAAGTAGAATTTACTTTTCGTCAAACTGAGAAAACTCGCTCCTTATCTTCTGAAATATCGGTGGAAACTTTTAATTGGGTCGATGTGCACTGGAAATAGAAATGTTGTTGATTTTCCATCGTTTCCGGCTTGTTTGTGGTTACAATTCAATGCAGAGTTCCTTTTTTATGTGGCTTTTCTCTTCCTACGTAGGACTACTTTATGACCTGAATTATCAAGAGAAATAATCAAACAATGGTTCCCACCAAGTATGTTATTATGAGATTTGCTGTTACATATAATAATAATATACTCTTATTCACTAATTATTACTATATCAACTAGTTGAGGTGAGGCTTAATTTTGATGTGAAAGGAACTCTTGTATACTATAAAAAGCTTTATCAACTAAATACTTTTTTAAATATTTCTATATTTTCTAGACTATTAATTTAAAAACTGCGGTAGCTTGTAGAGTTTTCCACAAATATATAACTAGGTTTTTGTTTGAATAAGCTACTATTGTGACTCGCCGAGTGATAGTCTCCTCGGCTTCTTGTAATATAATCGTGTGTGTCAATATTTTGGTTAATATCGTTCTTTTTTACATATAAAGTAGCTTCATACACCTATAAGCAAGGTACAGTTAGGAGACCAAGAATTCTCTTGAACAACGTGAACAACGGCCTGCATGAATCTAGTGTATTCTTCCCATACACCTAATAGCTTTCTTTTGGATCTTAAACACCCTATCTTGGTTTAATGTTGAGATCCTTGATACGGGTATAGTTATTTAAATGATATTGGATACTGAAATTGCATATAGTCATGCTTAGAAATCTTGAGAAAATATATTAAGATTCAATCATTTAAATCATGAGTAATGATGCACCTCTTAAAATCTATCAAACTAAGGTACAGCCTAGTTTTAAAAATATATTTATGTGGTCTCAAGAAAAAAAATGAGAAATTTTAACCATATTAGTTTCAACTCACAGTGGATTGATTACTATTGAAGTGCATTTAAAGTATGTATATAAGTATAGTATGTATAAGTACTGTAAGTATACAATAAGGTAGCTTTCTATTATCATTAAGAAATAAATCACAATATAAAGTGAGCTGAATAGTTTAAACATAAAACACAAAACAAGATTGTATAGTAAGATAAACCTAACCTACGATTTTTATCATACTTTAAAATTTTGTGAAAAGTAGTTTTGGGCAATAGCCTGTTGTATTCACATTCACTGTATGTTAGTTAAATGAATAAATAAATGAATAAACTTCTACTTCACTGGTAGTAAGTACATTGATTATTTCTTTGTACAAATATATTGTATAGAATATTGAGATTGATAAATTTCTTCTCAATTTCCATTCTTCCTGTATTCTTGACTTTCTAATTTGGAACTTTGTTCCTTTGTATTTATAATTTCATGAATTTTAATCACAATATGCTAACACTAGAAATTTTATGAACATTGGTTTTTTTTAAATTAAGCTTTACTTTAAGAGAGAAACGACAAAAAATAAGTTTTATGTAGTCCCCAATGTTAATTATTATTGGAAAAAATGTAAACTTTTCTCAGATATAATAGAATAATATTATGTAGCGTTGACACACAAATGAATGAATGAATTGAGTTTGAATCAAATTGATAAAATCAGATTATTCAGAGAAAATAATGAATTTTATATAACTTATAATTTTATATTGACTTAGTGCAATAGGATACATATACGTGTAAACTAAGTCAATATAAAATTAAAATAATCAATATGGTGTGTGATTGAATCAATCAATAATCAATCAAAATAATTAATTTAAAACCTGATTGAATTGACTTGACTCCTACATTTTCGGCTCTAAAATCTCGAACAAAACTCAATAATCACTATCTTTGGACTATTGGACAGTTTTAGTGCTTCGTTTTTAAAGTGAACATCGGAATTAATATTCATGTTTTGGAAAGAATTGGGAATTGTACTCCAAGTGAAATTTCTAGACTTGGTCATAACCAAAAATTTGGATTTTTTATTGAAAATTTGTAAAGAAAGCAGTAGTGGGCTGTGTTCGTTGTATCTTTACTTGATTGAGTTTTGTAATAAAAAGATAAATAAATAAATTTAATGAAAGATTTTTATTGTTACTCCAGGTTGCAAACTTCTAAAAAATTACCAACACAGCATCACATCATACCATTAGCTGTACCTCTCCCCAAATCCAACTATTACACGGTACACAATATTCCTGTCCACATGCTATTAATATTGACTATTGCAGACAATTACAATGCAGGAAGCCCTATAAAGAAACCGGCAATTCCCATTAGGCTAATGGATTTCGCGGAATAATTGACTTGCCCGAAGCTGTGTTGCAGAGGCCTAATAGTTATCCAGTTATCACATGGGTCTAGAACTGATAGGATAATTCGGTTCATTAGCCAAATATGCTATCAATATATGATCTACCCAATGCATAAATGCACCGGTTGATTGCATACAATCAATTGACATGATTATAACTGACTAACCAATTACCTGGATTACTATATGAGAATATCAAATTGAATGTATTACGTCAGTGTCTGTAAAGCACTATAATATTATGTGTGATAATTTGTTATATTATGCGACCAGAGTTTCAGGAAAATAGGATTTTACCAAGAAATCCAAGTTTCAGGAAAATAGGATTTTACCAAGAAATCCAAGTTTCAGGAAAATAGGATTTTACCAAGAAATTGTTGGAACTTTATTCTTATTGGATAAAATCAATTTTTCAATGAAATTTCCTCATTTTACACAGTTTTTGGTGGAATCCACTTCTTTTTCCCCACCTCATTGTGAGATTGTGGGTTAAATGGAATAGCGGGCTCTTGTGCCTCCATTTCGCCCACAGCCCTTTGTATTGAAAAGTTATAAAAAAAACAATAATTTATCTATCTATATTTTCTTATATTGTAGCTCTCCACTTCTAAAAAATTACTATGAATTGCAAATGCATTTAATGTGGAAGTTTATACTAATGTTTATTTTGATGTTATTTAAAATTTGACGTTATTAAAGATTTAATGTTATTTTAATGTTATCTATTTTTAGTTTATTTTAATATTAAATTTTTTAATTATTGGTATTCCATTTTCAATCTTATAATGCAAATTTTAAAGATTGGTCAAAGTAAATGAATAATGATATATAAAACGGTGGACACTTATCTACTTTGAATTTTTTATCATAAATACATTTTCTACAATAATATTCATGCTTCAAAATATATGTGTGAGCTTTCCATGCTTTTATTAATGTTTTTTCAAAAAAACACAACATTTTCTAAAATATTAGCTTCAGTCAATAATTTTTCAATTGTTTTTCAATATTGCCGTTTCATGATCACAGCTGCATAATTTTAAATTGATGCTCACTGAAAATTTTGAAATAAATGTGAACTTTCTGAGCTCTTATTTTATGAAAAAGAGGTGAAGGAAACCTTTAACTTCAACCTCAACTTTGAACTAGAAGAAATCATCACTTATTTTAAAATAATTTCAGATCCCAATGTCTAGAGTCTAGAGGTATCATATCTCAATTCCTATTTTTCATATACCAATAGTTATCCAGTAAGGTATTCAATGATACCCTACCTACAATATTCAATATCACATAGGATGATTGGATAACTTTATTTTTTGTTTATCAGTGATTTTGTTTATCAAATCAGTTCGATTCAACGGCAGTTATAATTCCTATAACAATGCATTTACCTATTTTTTTAAATGCATTATTCAATTAAAATGGCGAATTCTCCCAAGACGGAAGAAGATAAGCAAAAGACTCAGTCATGTTATCCTTTTGTTTTTCTTATTACCCCAATAGGCTTTCATCGTTTCTGAAAAGGCTTTTTTGCGTTCTTCCGATAACTTAGGTCTGAATTGCTTCTCTTTTGGCTGTTTTGTAATTTTCCAATTGTCTACCTTGTGTCTAAATGTGTTTTTTTTCTAGAATCTCTGTTTGTGTTATGTTGGCGTTTGTCACGCTTATTATTATGTCCTTACGAATTCCGTCTCACAAGGTGTTGAAATTTTGAGTTTTGTTGCATATTCAGTTATCCGTTTTGTTAGTCTGTTATTAGGTAATCTATTGAGATGTCCGAAGAACTTCATACGCCTTTTCCGAATGTCAACTTCGATGTTTGAAAAACGTTCAGTTGTTTCTATTGTTTGAAGCCTGTATCCTTCTTCAGCGAGTCGAACTCCTAAAATTTTCCTGATAATTTTTTGTTCTTCCTTTTTAATTTCTTCAATTTCTTTCTTTGTGTTAAGTGCCAGAGTTTCACTTGCATATAGAATCGTTGGTTTTATAACAGTGCTGTAGTGCCGGATTTTGGTCTGTTTGGTCATGCATTTCTTATTGTAAAGGTTTTGATCTAATCCTACAGCTTTCTTCACTTTTTGGAGGCGATTACGCCATTATATTCTTTCAAGGCCCGTTGGTTCAAAGAACTTTTATTATTATTATTATTATTTATTTATTTATTTATTTATTACAATGAATGTGAAGGCGCAAGATTCAAGTCCAAAACTGCTCTCTTGCTCCATGTTGAATATGCTGTATTGTCCAAAACATTGAGATTGAGGTTAATTTTAATTTTAATTTACCGAAATACTTCACTCAAAAAAAGTAAAACGACTCCTTTTCACTTGAAGCCATCCTATTTGAAAGTTCACTCAAAACAAAACACTAAAAACACTCAATAGTAGTATATAAAATTTTGATAGAAACTTTCAAGCAGAAAAAATACTATCTTGTTGCTATAGAAAACAACAAACTAATCGCCATTTGAAACAGTATCTGTAGACTTTTATATATTCCCAGTAGAAATCTATCCTACTTGAAAGTCCCCAAATGATTCACAATAATATCCAAATTACATTTAAAGGCACGATACAAAAAATATTAAACTTTTCAATTAATGTTTATTGTGGAAAATGAACTGTCCACATTTTAAGCACGCTAGCTGAGTTATTGATAGAATCATCGCAAAACTGCTCGATGTACAGTAGTTAAGGAGTGAACTTGTTACAATATAATGTAAGAGGTGTGACACTTTTCCAAGTTTTTCATCCACCTGTCATATTTGGAGAGTGGATGTTGCTATAGCATTTTCCATTTCTTTCCTTCCTCCTTTCTTTCTTCTTTCTCCACTTTTTAACTCCTTCTCACTCTTTCCTCGGAGAGGTGAACCGTGGGATATCGATGTAGTCCTGCCTGAAAATATCTAGGACTTCCGGTATAAGGGTGAGGCGGACTTTTTATTAATTTAGGCTTCATGCCAAAAGTTGGCCAGGAAATTCCTTCCTCTTGCCTTCTCATCCACCCTTTCTCGCTTTCTCTTCCATTCTCTCTCTTCCTTCTCCCTTTCACACCCTGTCCTTGGTTTTCTCATAGTAGACGTCCACACGAAGACACTCACACACCTTAGATGTGCCGCCACTAAGTTGATCAAACAGCGAAAGGGCCGAGAAAAGTCAACTGAACTAAGACCAGTCCAACACCAACCTCACACTGACGTGTACCCAGCTCTTGTATCCTTTTCCAGTTCTATCAACACCTCCAACTCTGTGTTGGATGTTTGTTTCTTAACTGCTTTTCCATTGAAGGTGTTATTTTTTCATCCATCGTTTATTTTCTTTTACACGGGTTTCAACTCTGGATTAATGCTGACAAGAAAAGGTAGACTTGAACTGTATAATATAAACTTAAAAAACACTTTTAAGTGGAAATTAACTCACGTTATGGCGTGACGGCCGTTTCACTCTGTTGTCAAGAGTATCGTCAGACGACCCACAGTACACAGTACAGTACACAGTACAGTACACAGTACAGTACACAGTACAGTACACAGTACAGTACACAGTACAGTACACAGTACAGTACACAGTACAGTACACAGTACAGTACACAGTACAGTACACAGTACAGTACACAGTACAGTACACAGTACAGTACACGGTACAGTACACAGTACAGTACACAGTACAGTACACAGTACAGTACTGTGGGTCGTCTGACGATACTCTTGACAACAAAGTGAAACGGCCGTCATGCCATAACGTGAGTTAATTTCCACTTTGAAGTTTTTTTTAAGTTTATATTACATATTAGTGGAAACAAGATGGATCTTCAACATCATACATTGAACTTTATTCACACACTTGAGTTACTCAGATACGGTATCAAATAAAAAAAAATTAAATTAATTTCAAATGATTGAAACTTCGAAGAAAATTGATATTATTATGAATTTTAATTGATAGTTTTGAGTCGATATGCTCAGAGAACAAATTTGTTTGAGAATTTATAAACGATGTTGCTTTTTAGTTTTAACGAAGTACATAGGGGGAAAGCATTAAGCGGAGGCTCTGTCCGTCCGTCTGTCTGTACGCATAAAACTTCAGAGCAAAAACTACATAACTACAAAAACTACAAATTTTCAGGAGGTAGTAGGCACCTCATAAGAAGAATAAAGAAATTAAAATTAAGCTCGTCGGTCTTCGCTGAAGGACACAAAAAGGAAAAATCTATCCTTAGAGGAACAGCTGCTTGAAGTTGACAGTTTTTAATCATATGACGGGCCCCTTAGCGTCGTTATTTATGCTGTCTGGAACGCAAAGACTTTGCATGTACCGTGTAGTCGGAGCCTTGCAGTATGTTGCTAAGTGAATATAAAATAAACAGTCAAGTGCTGATTTGGGTTAGATATATTATTATATTTATATCGAATTTTGCGTTCTTCTTTTTACCCCTCGTTATCTATTGCAATGCGGTCGGGACAGTGAGAGCGTCCCCTTTGAATTAACCATAAGGTAGATTCATTACGCTTTTTATTTTTGTAGATTAGGCTACAAATAGTCTATTTTG
Source organism: Conomelus anceps (assembly GCA_948455865.1). Taxonomy (NCBI): domain Eukaryota; kingdom Metazoa; phylum Arthropoda; class Insecta; order Hemiptera; family Delphacidae; genus Conomelus; species Conomelus anceps. The sequence goes on from OX418226.1 coordinate 28,947,525, forward strand.
TAGATTAGGTAAAGTAAGTAAATTCGTATGGCTTTTCGTGGTGGGGAGACCCTTACGGGTAGATTAGGTACCTATTGGAGACTCCAGTTAACGAGTTTAACACTTATACAATCTTATAAACTAGTTGCCATAATTACTACATCTATTAGTTAAGGTGAGGCTTCATTTTGAAGTGAAAGGAACTCTTGTACGCTATAAAAAGCTTTATCAACTAAATATTTCTTCAATTGTTTTTTAAATATTTCCATATTTTCAAGACTCTTCAAAAACTGCGGCAGCTTGTTGTAGAATTTCCTTTTTTTCTGTAGATTACGTCTTGGAGACTCCAGTTAAGGAGTATAAGACAAGTCAGATCAACAATATTATACACTAGATACCATAATTACTTCAATTAGTTGAGGTGAGGCTTCATTTTGATGTGAAAGGAACTCTTGTACACTATAAAAAGCTTTATAAACTAAATATTTCTTCAATTGTTTTTTAAATATTTCTATATTTTCATGACTCTTCAAAAACTGCGGTAACTTGTAGAATTTCCTTTTTTTTCTGTAGATTACGTCTTGGAGACTCCAGTTAAGGAGTACAAGACAAGTCAGATCAACAATATTATACACTAGATACCATAATTACTTCAATTAGTTGAGGTGAGGCTTAATTTTGATGTGAAAGGAACTCTTGTACACTATAAAAAGCTTTATAAACTAAATATTTCTTCAATTGTTTTTTAAATATTTCTATATTTTCAAGACTCTTCAAAAACTGCGGTAGCTTGTTGTAGAATTTCCTACCAATATAACTAGGTTTTTGTTTGAATAAGCTACTATTGTGACTCACCAAGTGATAATCTCCTCGGCTTCTTGTATTATAATCATGTACATCAAGAGTACACTCTTGTACACTATGAAACGCTTTATAAACTAAATAGTGTTACGAAAGCAAACAAGCAGTTATTCACACAGTTGTTCTACGTAGGTCATTCCATTCATGGGCGTAAGTGACTTTGACATCCAATCTTCACTCGCTTGCTCTTCACATGTCTTTGTCACTTTTATTCTTCAAGTCTGCAACTCTCTCACTCAATTAAATTTCTCGAGATTCCTTCAGACTTCTTGAACAATCGAGATCATGTTCTGTGGCCTTCTCGAAGCATCTGGTAACCTTCAATTCTTGGAATTATACAACTACAACAGCTAAATAAAGGAGTCCACGTGAACCAGTGAGTTTAATTTTTACAAACCCACGTGACAGATTGTATTACAGATCTCGTGAGAGAGACAATCCAGTGCCAGTGGAGTAAACAGTGCTTTATTCAGTCTTTAGACAGTGTCAAGTGCAGAGACAAGTGTTTACTGTTTATGCAGCTTACTAATAGTTCAAAGACGTTGTGTTAAGTGATATTATTTGGGATTGTCAAATAACAAATTGGACTGTGTTTCTGTAAGTGATTAGTTGCTCTTTTTGCAATTTCTTTCTGCATTATTGTACAGTTTATTGGACACTTGTTTCTTTTATTATTGATCAGCCTGTAATTAATTGTTCATTTGTACAGTTTATTGGACTCTTGTTTATTTTATTATCGATCAGCCTGTAATTACTTATTCATTAATTCTTGTAAATAATCACTGAAAATAAGTATTAGCCTGTCATTTGATGATCTGTTTTTATTTAATTAATTGAACTTACAATTAGTGTGTGTAAATAGACTAATTTTGTATAAATGAAGTGCAAGTGTGAACTTTAGTGTTGCCAGCCTTATTTTAGCTATTAGAACCCGTAACAATATTTATTGGTAACAGCTAAAGGTTACACTTGAATTGAGAATAGGTCAATCACCATGAAAAATTATCACACTTGAATTTCACAGATATAAACGTTTCAAACTTCAGTCAAACTACTTTCACATGATTTTTTATTGTTTATTTCATGATTTTATTTTTCTCTCATATCTCTGTATTTTCTATTGATTTTATTATGATACTTCCTGTTTATCCTTTTTTATTTTTCATACTAGTGATTCCTCCTCCACAATCAAATTTTCTATCAATTTATCCTCAATTTTCTCTGCATTCTTGCTTTTTTTTATCTATTACACATTCTTGCTTTTCTATCTAATGCACATTCTTGCTTCATTTAATTGCACATTCTTGCTTCATTTAATTGCACATTCTTGCTTTAATTCTCTTTTGTGCGTTTCTGCTTTATCCATCTATTTCTGTTTCCTAAATATCCCTCATTAATCTGCAAGCGTATTCGCAGAAACCTCAAATCATTGTCAATTATGCAAAACTGCATCATATCAAGCTTGCTAACGTTTACAAAGTGACAACTACGATCTACCGTGACTGCATTTAGTGCAACAATGACAAATATGGGGCTTAGTAGCGTGTTGATCAATTAGGTGTGTTGGTGACCTATGTTGAACAGAATTGGATTACAAATCAACCGACAGTCCAAGTAATTGCAACTAACAGGTTGAATTCAGTTTTGCAGACAGCATTTGCCACCTCATCAACGATTTTCTCATGGAAACTACTGACTACAAATTACAATTGAACATTAATGAGGCCGTTCAACTTTTAATGAAACAAATTCCATTTTAATTATTAGTCTTGTGAAATCAATTAATGTGCGTTACATAATTTTCAATAGATAAATAATTAACTTGCATGATGGCTTGAAAGAATAAACTGCACAGATTTCAGGGGGTTTAGCACAACAATTTACAAGCTAATTTTATTATTACTCGTATTATTAGTTACTACAGAATCTGATAGAATTTTTACTTGTAAATAAGTTGTGATTTTGAAATTGTTATGTAACAGATCCAGGGTTTATGTTTAAATAAGTAGGAGGACCTTACAAAGATATCAAGAAAGAGTATGATTTATTGTGTTTGTGTTGAGAATATGTTAAATTATGTCAATTTATAATATTGAAATGATTATCATCGAGATTAAAATAAATGAATTTGAAATTGTCATGTAAAAGGTCCAAGTTTTATGTTTTAAGTAGGAGAACCTTACTAAGGGGTTAAGATAGAGTATAATAAAATAGTTTATTGTATCGAGAATGAAATAAGTCAATTTATAATATTCAAATGAGACTAAAATATATGATTTTGAAATTGCCATGTAAAAGGTCCAGGTTTTATGTTTTAAGTAGGAGAACCCCTATAAGTAGGAGAACCTTACTAAGGGGCTGAGATAGAGTATAATAAAAGAGTTTATTGTATTGAGAATAAAATAATTTTATTAAAATATGTAAATTTAAAAAAAAATCTAATGATTATCTTCGAGACAAAAATATTATTAAATCGCTTAAATATTATTATAGTAATAAATCGCTATTGAAATATTGTGAATAAATACATTAATAATGTGAATCAAATCTAATTAATTGCAATTTATTATTTGAATTCAAAGTCGATCACTTTTTAAAACCGTGTTGAATAGAGATAACAATATAGAAAATAATGATCCTGCTCAAGCAAGTCCCTTGATCCCTGATCCCTTGAACCAGCACACTCCACTATTCCACTATTCTCTCATCTTGGCAATGCGGGCAAAGTATAACCAGGAAATTCCACATCACACGCTTTATATCCATGATTTTTTTTTATTTATTTATTTTGAGAATGTCAACATGAGTGCAATACTCACAAATCCGATCAAAAATTTTTTTCGATGGGGAAAAGCATGAAGAGTCTGGTGAAAATAACAACGAGATGATGTCAGCTAGATTTGCAATGATGTCGTTCATTGTATACTTTGGTGAAATTTGCTGACTGGTCTATTATGTGTCTGTCAAACAAAATGGCCACACATACACACACAGAAACTTATTGACCTATACATACACATTTACACACACGCATACATACACAAACACACGCACATACATATCATGATGATGTTGACAGCCTCATCCACAAACATAAAATCTGAATTATCCCCAACATGGTATGAGGCAGACCAAATTTCAAACACACCGTTCTATGGTAGCGAGGTTTCATGTTTACATTGCAATATTGCATGCCATGGCCATCTGCTGGGATAATCCTGTAACATCAACGACGGCCCTGAACTCTAACATCAGATCTGAATCATTGATACTTAAACCGTTATGTATGAAGTCTTTGAATTAAACCGTTATGTATACTTTACGTTATGTATGAAGTCTGAAAACTTGCTTCTTACCTCTTCAAATTATTATTGTGGAAAATGGAAGTTAGAGCTATATTTCTAGCGATTGTTCTATTGTAGCTCATTACAAACGAGTCAATATTTAAATATATGTGTTTATATTTAAATATATGTGAATCTTCATGACCTTGGAGGTGGTAATCCATTATTCATTACCAGCAAGTTGCCCGATTCAAATAATGAATCTAGATCTCTAGAATGTTCCAAAACCTATCTAAAAATTTAACTTACTAGTCTCTTTTCTCTTGTTCTTTTTCTTGTTCTCCTCCATTTTATTGTTTTTCTATCGTTAAGCTGTCGGTCCCGGCTGCCTAAAAAACAGTCGTTAAGTCACGTCAGAGGTCCCGAACTTATTCAGGTGCGACCTGATAACTCTGACACCAGACCTGAGCCAGCCAGGTCACACGATATTATTATTATTATTATTATTTTTTTTTTCCGTCCTTCTTCCCTTTTTCTTCTTCACCTCCTCCTTCTTCATCTCGTTCTTCTTCTCCTCCTCTTCCTTCTCCTGCTCCTCAACTTCCTTCTCTTCCTCCTCCTACTCCTTCTCCTTCCTCTCCTCCTCCTCTTCCTCCTCTTCCTCCCTCTCCTCCTTCACCCCCTCCTCCTTCTCCAACTCCTCCCCCACCTCCTCCTCCCTCTCCTCCTTCTCCCCCTCCTCCTTCTTCCCCTCCTCCTTCTCCTCCAACTCCTCCTCCACCTCCTCCTCCTCCTTCTCTTCCTCCTCCTCCTCCTCCTCCACCTCCTCCTTCTCCTCCTCCTTCTCTTTCTTTTCCTCCTTCTCTACTTCCTTCTCTTCCTCCTCCTCGCCCCTCCTCCTCCTCCTTCTTCTCCTCCTTATCCTCCTCTATCATTTTCTTCTTAAGATTTTTTCCAATAGATTTTTAAATGACAATCGTTTATACACTGTAGATCATGATAGTATAATGAATTACAAAAAACATTCATAATATTTTGGATCTAGAAGTTCAAAGTTATAAAATATAAAGTTATATGACTAATGGATGGCCTACAGTAACTATCAATGTATCTATATTCAAAGCTTGGTATTCTCTAACCACATAAAATTAGACACTGCTTCAATTGATTTCCAGTTGACTACAAATTATAAAGTTTATGACTAAAAAACAATCAGTTTCAAATTGACAAAATTGGAGGAGTCACAATATTACTCTATTTTTTGTAAAAATATTATTCTTTTCTCAATGTCTTTTTCCACAATGAAAAATTCACACATTCCAAATTAAAATTATTTCAATATAATATTTTTTTAAATATGTTGTATCTGTAGCTCTCACAATGTTACTTTTTGATTACAATTGACAATTATTTGTAAAATATGCTTTGTAAGAGATAACTCACTTTTCAGAATAAAATAATTTATATTTTGTATCAAAAATTCTCACAATATTACATTTTTTGTGAAAAATCCTTGATTTTTTTGAAAGTACTTCTTTTCTTTGTTTCTTGAACTAATGTCTGTTTTCTTTTCTCTGTTACAGCTAAAATCGTGCAAAATGGCCTCGGAAAGGACACAAAGAAGCTGGAAACAAACAATCCTTCTAATCCTGATCTGCTATCTGGTGCTGGTTTCATCTGCCAGGAGCAGATCAAGAAATGACCGCAGAAAACCCCAAAAAGCTGATGAACGAAAAGAAAATGAAGACATCAACATATGCAACCTGCAGGCACACAGGCACCTCAACATTTACTGCATTTGTGACAACATGCTCACAGCATCAACATCTACATGTTGGATATTTCAACATGGTGAGAAACCTGATGCTCCTATTTGGGACAAGTTTGAATCACAACCACTCATAACCAAAATGGAGTTCCATTATAGAGCAGTAACTGCTCAACATTTCGTTCCAACACGTGCATTGAGTCGTATGAGACAGTTGAAGACTTTGGAGATTGTTTATGGGAATATTGAGAGGGTGGATGCATTTGCGTTTGGTAATTTAACACAGCTTCAAGATCTTGCACTGACTAGGAATCAGATTGTACATTTGGAGCCATATAGTTTTTCGAATCTCCCTGAGTTGAAAGTGATTACTCTGGGAGAAAATCATATCGTGGAGTTGAGGAGAGACGTGTTTGTTGATTTGCCAAACTTGAGGAAGTTGTATATTGATCGGAATAACTTGACAACTATCCATGAAAAAGCGTTTTCACATTTGGTGGATTTGGAAGAGTTGGAACTTCATGGGAATCAACTAACAACTATAACACCTCAGACGTTTTCGGGGTTGAGACGTCTCAAAAGACTCGACCTGCACCAAAATCGACTATCGGTGATTGGCGAGGGCACTTTTGTTGAGATGCCGTCCCTGGAGGAGTTGATACTCGAGGGTAATCGTCTTCAGTATCTCAACGAACGCGCGTTTGCTGGTTTGAAACATCTGTCCCGGCTTATCCTGGGGGAGAATCGACTGCAGAACCTTCAGGCAGGAATTTTGCAGCCGATGCCCAACCTGACCTACCTGGACCTGCGAGACAACTCACTGGAGACACTCACACGTGAGACGCTGCTCCCCATGGAGGCCAACTTGAAAAATATGTCTTCCTACTTCTTGTTGGAAGGTGAGTCGAATCATAACATCTATTTGAATATTCATAGAGTGTGTTTCAACTTTGTTTTGAATCGATAATAGCTGTACAAGAATAATGTTGGATATTTTAATATGGGTGTAAAAAGATAGGTGATAGCCGTGAGCCGTAGAAGATATCTGTTCAATCAGATAGAGATAAGCTACGAACTCCTGGGCCCTCTTTGTAAGGGTGACCGATTGTATTGGCCAGCAAAAATATTCTGTTCTCTGCTGCAAAGTCACTTTCCGGTAGTTCGGAACCCACCTAAATCGGTAGGTCCAACTCATCAATCATCATCACCCAACTCATTACTCACACAGGTCTCAGACCTATGTGGGCTTCATCCTCAAAAATAAAATGTCCTCCTTCAACACCCGTTTGCAGTATCTCTGATTATCAAGTTCAGTTAAAAGTCATTATATTATCTCCAGCTTGATTAAAAGGTGTTGTTAGAGAGCTTAAGCAGAACTATGCTAGTATCAACAATTGTAATTCTATGCTGACCACTCTATCACTTGACTTGCTCTGATTACATGATTCTATAGAGCAGCCTGCCATAATATATAGTGGTGCGACTAGAATTAGCTTTATCGTCAGGATGTCATACTCTCTAATTTCTCATTGGATATCATGTTGAGCTAGAATCAATACGAAAATAATGCATTTGTAGGAAAAATGAGTTGCGTATCTCAACACAATAATGAGAAAAGTAGTAAATTATTACAAATTATTGATTTTTAAAGTTCTATAACATGACTTATTCTTGATTCAGGAGATTGAGACACTGATACTTGATACCGGAAATTTAAGATATCTCTATTGATATAAAATGTGGTCTATGATAATAAAAAGTTAGATTATCGGTTTTTGATAATTATTCAGGAATGAAATGTACATTGCATAAGGAGTAGAAATGGTGATAGTGATGCTGTTATTATTGAGAATGAAAATTTGAATATTTTACATTAATCATATTTACCTCAAAAAATAAAGGAATATGGAATGCCTCCCTCCAATCGTACAGCATATGATTAATACAATTAAGACGTGATGCATACTATAAAAAAATAGTCATTACAGTACTCAAGTTTTTCCTTGCAAGTCTATTTCTTGTATGTTCCAAACTTTGGCTACGATAATTGATTTCAAAATGCTATTAGTTGCGGTTTAGGAGTTTAGAATGAAATTGGAAGACCTTTTCTATCCGTTGATCTTGTTCCAAGGTGGGCTGAAGTATCTGGATTAGCATTGAGGCCGTGCGCAGAGTTTTTTGGTCAGAATTTTTTTTCGAAATTACGTTTATTCGATATTATTAAAGTATTAAAAAGTTATCTATTGCCATGAGATTAAATCTTTCATCAATTATTTTGTGAAATATAGAGATCAAAGTTTAAATTTTTCGGATTAATAATAATATTTGGGGCGATTTTTCGGTTTTTGAGGGCGATTGAACTCACCTACGACTTATTTTAAACATTTGATAATTTTTTATAACTGAAAGACACCTGGGGGAAAAGAATGACACTTTTTTATTCCAATTTAAAAACTGGTTTTATCAAAATAGCTTTTTGAAAAACTGAAATTTTCCCCAGATTTTCAAAAATTTATTTCGAGGAAACTATTGATCGAAATGAAAAATATGCCATTTTATTCTTCAATGTGTCTTTTAGTTATGACAAATTTATCAAAAGTTTAAAATAAATTGTAGGCGAGATCAATTAATTGCTCCCAAATCCGAAAAATTTTACCTTTAATCCGCATTTTCTATAAAATAATTGATGAAAAAAATAATCGCTCATGGTAATCCATAACATTCCAATAATATCCAATACAAGAAACTTGGAAAAAATATGGCCAAAAACCCTGCGCACAGCCTTAAAACCTTTTACAAAATAAGTGCATAAAGCTTTGAGCTGATTAACTTTCAAGAAACCCTGTAATTGTTTTCAATTTTCAAAATTATTATTAATTCATTGACAATATGTAGATTTCTATTTATCTCTATTATGGCAATAGATTTTTTTCACAACTCTACTCATAGTAGCACTATTTTATGAAGTATGGATTCAATCTTTTGAAGTATGAATTTAATGTCACTGACCCATTTACAGGATGTAACAGTCATTCCTGAGAATTTTTTTTCTAATCATGGCAACAAAAGAAAATTATAATGTTGTCTATTTCTTTTTTTTTATTCACTCTAGTCTCACAGCCTTAATAATTGAGCTTTTGTACGGTTGCCGGTTCCATATTCAATGAGCAGAAGTGAATAATCATCAACTAAAATAGAGGTAACGTGTGTGGTAACTGTGATGATGAATAATTCATCATGAAATTCATTATTCCCCTTACACTGATTGCGTGTGGTTTCTATCCTAAACGACAACTTCATTTTAATAGTCTCTTATGCCAATAGGGGAAGGAAAATAAACATTTCACTTTACAAGATAAAGTATGGGAGCATTTAATCCCATTTTTTTTTTTCAATTATTGAGTCAATTATTCAACTCATAAAATAGAGCAAATTAATCTAAATTTTCAGTTGACAATCCACTCATTCCAGGCCCTTTCTGGTTATGGAATTTGAATTTCTCATAAAAACTGAGAACTGTAGTCAATTCATAAGTTTGTCATGTATTTCTATTCAATTATCTTGTATAACAAGTAATTTCATAAGTTCTTCATGGATTCTTCTTAATTATCTTGTATATCATGTTTAATTTTTATGTGAAATTGTGAATTTCAACTTATCATCTTGTCTTTGGATTCAAGTAGAGTTTTTCTCTAGTAATTGGAATACTTCATATGCTGTTATAATAATTGGAAGAGTATAGTAATAATCTGGAGATTGAGCTGATGTTCTTCCAAAATAAAACTTTGCTGATCTACAGCCTTAACTAACTATCGATTTAAACTTTTTTTTTGGAAATTACAATAACTATAATTTTTTATACAATATTTTCAAAATTTTATTACAAGCTGTTTAAAGAATATTGACATACTATCTTAAACCATCCTAAAAGTCTTGACAGCTTTTAGGTTATCAAGTTTTGTGGTTATTATGATTTGAGTATGTGTTTCTAATAATACTTATAATAATAATACTTAATACTTAATACTTAATACTTAATACTATAATAATAACAGTGATAATGTTAAATAGATAGCAATTATCCATGTTTGATGATGGAAAGATAAAATTCTACTTTGAAAACACAAAAAGCATTGAAAATTGCTGTGTAATTGCAAATTGTAATTCTTCAAGAACTTTCTTTAACTTACTACACTACATGAAAATCTTCCAATTTTGAAAAATTGCGTAGTTTGTAGAAATGTTATTAAATTTATATCGAGGATATTAAAAAAAAAAAATAGGTTCATTAGTTAACTAATAATAATAATAAATAATTATTACAGTAACTTTATTTGTTCCTTGCTGAAACAATGCCCCAAAATAATACTAATAGGTGAATGTTCTAATCAAGCTTCTTTGAACTGATCTGAAAACGCTGTATTTTTCACAAATCAAATGCAAAATACTAATTTTTATGTCAATAATACTAATGTTCAATGTTAATGATGTATATAGCATTAAATTTTATATGATAAATTCTATTACTCTGGAAGACATTCAATTTGGAAAAAAACCGTCGTACAGTAGTCTAGCGTTCAATAGCAGTAAAAGCTTTTGAAGCGTACCGCTCGAAGACTGGTATTTATCGATAGATCGATAATACCAACGCTCCATCAACAGGAATGGAAGAATAAAATTTATTACACACAATAGTTTTGATTTGTCATATTGGTAGCATTGACAATTGCAGTTATGCAGCCTTGGTGAACGATCGCGTTTAGTCTTGTCGGGTTGCATCATACTATCGGTGAAAACAAAAACGTTATTAATTAATTATTCCGTATTTTTCATTTATCAACTGAAATAGTGTCGTTCAAATCGGAGTTTAGTGTTCGAAATTTGAGTTTCAGAAGTACATAGTATCTCAATGTTTGTGTATTAGTAAAAGCTGTGATGAAATGACTTTTCTTGAACAATCGGAATATTGCTACATGCTCAGGGTAATAATTCTTGAATCTATTTTATTCATTTTGCAAATTGAATAATTTATTCTACCATCCTAACTTGATATCAGTTATCACAATAAATATGAATAAGTAATGAATGTTTCGCTGTTATCAAGTATTGTAGATGAAAACTAAAATGCAAATAATATGGAGTCCAGATTCCCTTAGCATAAACGAAAGGTATTCGATTTCATTTCGTCATGTCTTTCAATCTAAATAATACCATCATCCTAACTTGGTATCACGATTAAGAATGAGTAGGTAATTGATTGCTAAAATCAAGTCCCCGTATGATAGGAGTAAACTAAAATGAAAATCATTTATGAAATAATGTTTCCCAGTAGCGTTAACGTAAGGTATTCGATTTCATGTCTTCCTTCTCTTCAAGATCTTTCGAATTACAATAATTTAAGATCACAGTCTATCGTAATCATATTCTTAGAAGTATTATTCATCGATGCTCGTTAAAATAAGGTTGCATTGCTGAAAAGTGTTCAGCTCTAATATTTCTTGTAGGTTGGGAGGAAAAAATGGGAGGATTTAAAAAAACACTGCGTGACAAACTTATTAGTGTGCCACTCTATTCTTTGAGTGATGATGAGATGAACGTGTTCCTTGCAATGTTTTGAGACCACATCTTTTAGTGCCATCTCAATAAGTGTTTTAATTTTGAATGTATTACGGTTTTACTACATGACGAAATCCATCCAGCATGATGGCTGGTCAAGGATTGACTAATTGAATTGAATTGAATTGAAGGTTAGGTTGAGCACTGCTACTGGTTTGCAAATATTTCGCGGTGTAAGTGGTCTATTTCTGATCTATTCATTTCTTCATTGGGATACTTCTTATCTCTTTATGCTCTGAACCTTCAAGTTTCAACTGCATATGATTAAACAATGGATCAACATGTCCAACATGAACTTAATATAGGTCAAGAATATAACTCATAACAAATCTGGAAATAAGATTCTCATATTAATACATACAACACTAATCTGCGTAGATTTCTCATCAATTGTATATATCAGAATTATTTGAAGAATACTTCTTATGTCTAGCTCAATAATTATAGGAAATGGATTTTCATATTAATTTATCAGTGAGAAACCCTATCAACTTGGCCGGTCAAGGATAAATTTACTTATCTTCTACAGCTGTCTCTTTTATTCTAGATAAAAATGATAAATACTGTGCTAATACTGTATTTTTATTTAAATTTTTCACTGTATATTTCATTTTAGAAGTAGACATACCAAATACCCTTCTAGACCAATAGTTGGCAGGTGGCCGATAATAGGTAGCTTCACTCCATAGAGAAATAAAAATTGTTCTTTATTAAGTTGATTTGTCAAGATATTATATTATATATCCAGTCATTTTCTTATTGGCTATCAGCATCACTTCAACGTACTGAGAGGTTTAATTGAATAAAGATTTTCACGGAAATTTGTGAAATTGAGATTGACTTCGTTTCCCAGATGCATATCAGTAATAATAATGTGAATGTTAGGAGTAATGGATATTTAATTTCGGTTATTTATTTTCAACAATGAGTGCGGATTCTCCAAAACCTCACAAGTGAAAAATAAGTTTAATTGAATTAATATTTATGTAATATATTATGAGGGGGAGAGAGATATATTGATGTGGAAAGGAAGAGAGGTGATTTATGAACATCATGCGAATTAGAAAACCGAATGGTAGAAAGCCGTTTCCCGATTTATGATAAAGGTGAATATTACTCACATGATATCACAGTTAATAAGCATCAGGTATTTGCTAGTGTTCTTCACATAATATAGCTATTATTATTGTTATGATACTCAATGGGGATTAAATATCATTCATCCATGAAATATGGCTGGGTCACGGCTAACAGATAAACTCAGCGGATGTATTCATAAGCCAGCTCTCAGTTTTCGAGAATTGAATCTGTCATTCATATGGCTGATCCATCATATTATAAATTAGTTACTCATGTATTAATCCAAATGATCCTCTCATTTCATTTATAATTCCACATTAATTCTGAGCATTTTTTTACGCTGTCATGAGATTGAAAAATCTTTAAATGTTTGAATGAATTATTGGAGCTATATTTTTTATGACTAACAATAATAATATTATTCTGTGGGAAAAGCTAGATTAGGTCCCAACCTTTCTGTTTGTCATTCATATTTTTTATTATTTAAAAAAAATATATCTCTAACCCCCGTCTATTTTAATTTACATTCATTTATTCACTTATGAGTTGATATTTTCTTCGTACTATGATTGTAGTCACAGTTGATTATAGTCACTGATTAATATTCTGAAGAAAAGCGATAAATATTATAATTATTTTTATCTTTGGGTTAGGCTACTAACAAATAAGCATTTAAAGATATATGAGTATTTTGCACAATAACATTTTTAGAAAAGTGTCATTGAACAGGAGATTCCTAACCTAACCTAAATGGGTCTTAGATTAGGTTAGGAATCTACTGTTCAATGACAATTTTTAAGAAATGCGGGGTTATAGTGCAAAAAACCCGATATATGTTACTTATCATTAGCTTACTAACGATTTCCAGTTCTTGTAACAAGATGAAAATATAAATTTCCACCCAGTTGACTTGAGCATGCTTCAAAAACAGTTTTAGTCCATAGTTGAATGTAATTTACATAAATTAGTTACTTCTAAAGTTGAAAATTTTATAGTTGTGCTCCAGTACTCTGTTCCTAATTTTTTCTTATGTGGTATTTCTTGAAGTAGTTCAATATTCCAATATTCTGTTCTATTTATTTACATTCACAATCAAGGCAATCCGTAGTTATTTCCTACTGAGCAGTAAACACTATTAGACTTGTGATCTAGTTAACTTTCCCAAAACAGATGCTTATTTTCAGTGAGCACCATTTTATTGCGCTAACTTGTATAATTTTCATTGTTTTGTACTATTTTCCACTATAATTAGCAACATGTGGATTGCTTAAAAATTTTATAGAAATTTTTTATTATGATTATCTTCTCATCTGTTTGAGCTGGAGAGTGTTTTCTTCTTATGTTGGAGTCTTATATGCCTCTATGGATCCTATGTTAAAGGCTGTGCGCGGGGTTTTTGGTCATAATTCTTTTTAAAGTTTCCAGTTTTGAATATAATCAGGGCTTTGGAATTTTACCTATTGCTGTGGGGAAAATTGTTTTGTGAAAATGGGGGCTCAAAGTTGAAATTTTTCGGTTTTGGGGGGTAGCTGATCATATCTATGACTGATTTTGAACTTTTGATACATTTTTCATAACTGAAAGAAAGACACCTTGAGGAATAGAATGACATAATTTTTATTTCAATCCAACAAATACTTTTTCAGAATCTTTTTACAAATCCAAATGTAGTTTTTACGAAATATTTTTTTGAAAAAATGAAAGTCTATACAGATTTGTAAATATGTCTTTTTTTCAAAAAAAGCTCATGGCTTGATAGGAGTAAAAATTATGTCCTTTTATTCCCAAGGTGTCTTTTAGTTATAGAAAATTTATCAAAAGTTCAAAATCACTTGTAGATGTGATCAATTGCCCCCCAAAACCGGAAAATTTCAACTTTGAACCCCGATATTTTGCAAAGTGATTGAAAAAACTTATTCTTACGCAATAGATAACATTTCAAAGCCCTAATAACATCCAATATAATAAATTGGAAAAAATTATGATCAGAAACCCTGCGCATAGCCGGGTTGATGTATTCTCAAACGTTTTCTTGTATTGGTTCTCTAGTATTGGCCCTCTTCTAATTAATAAGGCTGAAGGTCGCAGGACTAAAAGGTTCAGTCGTTCAGTCTTTCCACACCTGCTGGTGTGTGGCGGTTGGCCTACCTAGTTCCCGAATATCTCTACAGAGTACTATAGTCAGGTGTGTCAGTCTACTAGGGAGTCAATTAGTTAGTTAATAATTACGTGAAGCTACTTGGTCACGTCGTGACTTTATATAAAATTGGACAAAAAAAAAATTTGATTGTGACTCAGCCGAATTGTAGTTTCCTAGACTGCTCACTGCACTAAATTTTTTTTAGTTCCCTTTTGTATGATGTAGATTCCTGGGTAGACTGGCAATATGGGCTAAAAGATAACTGACAGAAGCATTACTTAATACTTTTGTACAATGGATTGTTAATTATGCAGGTATCTAACATTATTGAATATTTATATTCTAACATTTTAGTAGAGTGCACACTACACTACAACCTAACCTGCTACTGATATAGAATAGAAATTCATTTCTGAAACACTGGTTACAAGTATTCATTCTGTACTTTTACAATTTTTAAAATATGATTTAATATTAATAATTCCCGGACATAATTAATTAAACAAATTACTGTGTTGAACAGAAATATCAGGCACCCCTGTAGTGTAACTATTAGGGTTACCTAGACAAAGGAAATAAGCGAGCTTGTCCCGGTACTCTTAGCTCAAATTAGCTCGATTAGCTCAAATTATTGTCATAATTTAATACAAAACAGAACAGAAAAATCTCCACCTACGCAAGGTCTTCTACCTAATGATTCCATCCACTTGTCAATGTCATCTATATTGAGATTAGATCGTCGTACAAACCTTTCAAAAATACTTTCAAGGTACTGGTTATGGCATTCATCTTGGGTCATTGATAAATTAAAATAAAACGCTTCCACACTTGTAAAAACCGTTTTTGTATCAGATGACGCTAAATTTCAAGCATACTCTTTGCCAACTTTTGTTCTATATGGAGAAAGAATAAGGGTACGTGAGAGAGACAGACAAAAAAATTGGAAGTTTGCGTGTGGGTGTTTGTGTGTGAGAGAGAGAAGTAATTAAGAAAGAGCGGAAAGAAAGAGACACAGATATTTGAGAAAGACAAAGACGAAGCACACCAGTCTCTTACATACCAACAATGTGCAGGTACAGTACGTATCATGTGACTTCCTAGTAACCTGTTCCTGAATGAGGATCCTCAATATTTATGAGTGGTGAGGGGCTTGGAAGGGCGGGGGAGGACTCTTGTAGGCCTCATCACAAAGACAATGCGATGTTGGTTTGAGGTAGAATGCACCACTGTTACACTTGGCGCGCAATGGTCTTGATCTGGATCTTCAAAGGGAAAACGGCAAGCCAGCTCTACAACACGGGGCTAACATTCCCGGTTCTTCACTAATTAAATCCGAGCGCTGTCGATATAATCAAATGACGGGGATTGTCGTGTTTATGGTGGAGGAAGGGGAGGATTCTTACCTCGAATACCTCACCATCACCCCTTTTGACACAGAAGGGGTTGAACCGATCCAAGTACGGTGTTAACCTTTAGTCCTCACGTTTAATAGCAACAAACACAAACCTGCTACTACCCTTGCTTTGTCTTACTCGAGCTCTCATTGTTGTATCCCCCTTGAAAAGCACTAGACTCGGCTAAAGAGAACCATATAACCTGCTGATGTATTTCAGAACCTCGCTGTTTGTTCACATAATAATAAAAGCTTCTCCTCATTCTACCAGATTCATTCCTCATACTTGGTTAGGCCCGTGTATTGTGCTAGTGTACATCATAGCGAAAGGTTTATTGTGGGGGATAACAAGGTATCGTAAAACATGCTGGGAGTTTGAGTTGTGCCGTGGTTCGCCCCCCCCCCCCCTGCAGCATCTGGTCCATTAACCCTCTCATTGCTACAGTTAATGGATTAGACGGTCATAGATTTCTATTGCTAGGTGGAGGTAATTGTGGTAATGGGATGGCATGCATTGCAGTACGGATCTTATAGCTATAATTTTCCTGAATTTTAAACGTGAGAGGGTGTTACCGGTGTGATGCATATTGTTCATTCACCCCTCTATTGTTATATTTCAAAGATTATTATCAGCTGTTGCTAGTGAGTTATTTTCAAAAATGACATATTATACAATCCGAGAATAAATAAATAATTTATTTCACCATAAATTTAAACGTTACAATAAAGTGACGATACAAATTTATTCTTAATACTAGACAAATTATACAAAACTTTAAATTAAAAGTTTAACCCTCTTAATAAATATGTATTTATGTAGCACTGAATTAGTAAAGAAATCAAATGAGATTTATTCAGATTCTTCAAGATTATATCAGATCTTTCAAATATACAATAAAAATATAACACAATTATATAGTTACTCTTACATTTATATATTCTGTAGACTAGTACTGTATTATTTAATTTGTTTTGTACCACTACGGATCTCATCAGACCCAGTGGAAATCATCAACTTGTAAATAAATAAATAAATAAATAAATAAAATTAGAACCCATTATGCCTGAAGATTAAGTACTGCGCGCAGGTGTGAGTTGCAAAATAAAATTAAACATCATAAAAGATTACACAAAATTCGATTTACAAAGATGATGGATGAAAAACAGAAAAACATAGGTTTAGACAATACAAATAAAAGTTCTAGTATACAGAAAAATCTATTGAATATAGATATTAATTTTATAATTGTAAAACAATATATAGGCTCCAATAGATAGTTTTCCGAATACTATTCACGAATTAAAATTAAATTATTTCTCTAAGCTTATGAAAGTAATAGCTCACTGTGATCTATTTCTTCACTTATTAAACATATTTCGATTTTTTCTTCAAAAGTATATTTTTTCACAAGCATCAACTATGGTATTTTTAAATTCTGTAATAGCATCCTATTTAACGTAGGTATACTTATAACAAAATATTTTGCTCATCCATCTCCCAAATTGTTGTGTTTCATGAACTATTGTGTTACTAGTGATGTAGAATTCTTGATTCTGATACCATCAGATGAGTATTGAATATGGTTGTGGTACCTTCACAAACATGCTGCAAATTATTCCCTTTTCTTTCCCTATTGAATCCTACATTGACACATTATTTCCCTCTTAACACTAGAATACTAATTAAGACCAATCTTTTATTAGTTCAGTATATTCATTTTCTAGTAACCAGCATTTAGAGCATTGTTGCATTTGTTCTACTATTATAATTTTCTTTGATGAAAACATTTCATGTGAATTAGAGCATGTTATTGACAATCATTCTAAAACACAGTTCAAGTTTCATAGTTGGATTGTTATTCAATGAACTGTAATTAAATTTCGAAACAAAATTTATAACTCAAATTGATTCACTAATATTTATTGTAGTGCTCTCGAACGTACTACAGCTTCACCCAATTTGTAACTCTTCAAATGAGTAACCCATTACCGATGCTTATCGGTTCGATACTTCTTTCCTATAAGTTCATCCTTCACACAAATGCCTCCCTTCACACACAGCGTGTAAGGAACTATGTGAGGCGTGTAATAGGCATGCAAAGAGCGGCGTGTAATGAAGCGACTTTTCCATTGTCGAGATTCCCCGGCGAACACGCGTCGTCACTTAGCAGCTTTCTAAATTCCCCGCTGACCATGTGACAGAGTCCCTTTGTGATAATTTATCAATAGGGCTGTTGAGGAAGACAGTGGCGATGATTTTGATGCTGATGACGATGATTTTGATGTTGATGATGATGATTCTGACTTTGTTGATGCTGATGTTGACGACTGTCATCTCTTCAGACTTCGCCTTCACTTTTAATTAGATCGTATGCATGATTGGTCCGAGTGTAGAACCGTGTTGAACTCCGCTGAACCGTTTATAATTTTCAATCGGTCCGCAGCGCAGCGCTCTAATCGGCTTTTCAGCTTGAAGAGAGCAGTACTCCCATGGTCTTTCCTCTCTCTCTCTCTCTCACTCTCACAAAAGTTAACAATTTATTCGCTCACAAGAAGGTCCCAAACCAACTGAGCTTGAAATTGTCAAAGGCTGTTGGAAAATCAATTTTTGAACTTGACTTATGAGTTCGCTAGAGGAAATTGATGGAGATTGGCTAGTTTGTTGTGTAAAATGTTAGTGAGGATAGTAATATAGAAATACTGTATTAAAGGATGTATATTTATTAAGGTGGAAATTGTCAAAGATTTTCGTCAAATCTATAATTAATTCCACTTCAAATGTTTTTTGAATATGGTTTGATGTTTTTGAATATGTCTTTACAGCTTTAAATACTATAACTTTTATGAGTTCACTCTAAAAATTAAATATTGGTTGTTTTGTCTCGAATAAAAGTGGAAATAACAATACGAAATAGAAAATGTTCTTCTACCTTAGGTGCTGTCTGATTCCAGACGTTGGGAACCATCCTGTCAATCTTAATCTTGTCTACCACCGATCTGAATAGTTAATTTGTTGTCATGCCTTACCAAACTCTCAGATTCTTCAATCTTGAAATACGCCCTCTCCCGACTCTTCTCCTTCACAATACTTTTCTTTTGAGGTATGACCTAAAGCAATGTATATCTGTTCTCATACCTCATACAGCATGTTCCAGTTTGAATTTAAAAAATGACAAATAAAATGGAATAATGTTGAAGGATTGACTGGTTGAGTATGGAATTGTGAAATAAATGTGCTGTCTATTATAGAGTTAAACTGAGTAAAATGATTATCTCTTGGGCCTGTAACATCACAGTGTTGGAATAACTGTCTTGGTTAAATTTCTGTTCTGACTTGTTATAACTTACTGCACCCTATTTACCTCATTATTTACCCCTATTTACCTCCACGCACAAGCACATCTGAGAATCATCCACAATGACTGGGGTGCAGGCTGTGTTATTAATAAATAAGTTGTTGAGATTATAATTGGAATAAACGTGTTTTTTAGTCATGAACTTGTTGAATAAATGGTGGAACCAGACTCGAATATTTGATTTTCTCTAAATAATGTATCAAATTCTTTTTGTGGCGTATATTTGCTCTATTGTTCTTCATAAGTGATAGTCATGAGCCGTAGCAGGTATCTATTGAATCAGATAAGCTACGAACTTTTGGTCAGCAAAAAAGACTGTTCTTTGCTGTAAATCACTTCCCGGGTGTTCGGAACCCACCTTAAAGTGTAGGTCCAACTCATCAATCACCATCATTTAATTCATCACTCACGCACAGGTCTTAGACCTATGTGGGCTTCATCCTCCGAAAAAAACATAGAATGAAAAAGTTACATAAAACAAGACTATCTAGCTAGAGAAATTTCCAAAACTATCTCAAAAACTAGTGGATTATAACGTGCATTTTTCGAGTATTATTATTGATAATCTCATGCATTATGAAGCATAGAAGATTATCAAACTCTGTTTAGTTTAGAGGTTCCTGTCAAATTTTTATTTGCTCAAAAATAGTAGAAACGTTTACATAGGAATTTTTAGTAGAACGTTAGTCTAGGCCTACTGACAGCAGTTTTATTCCTAGGTTAGTAGACATTTTCTTTGTAGTGGCGAAGGTGATATTGTGGAAGATATCCATAATGAATTATAAGACTTGAAGCTGTCACAACCACATTTATTGAAAACCTTGATATACTAGTTTCGGTTGTTACACCATTATTAATCTCAATTAGACTCCGAATCAGATTGATAATAGTGTAACAAACGAAACTAGTTTCTCTAAGTTTTAATAAATGTGGTTGTGACAATTTCGTCTTTTATTCATTAAGTAAATAAAATTCTACTTATTCTTAATGAAAATTTGACTGCAAGTCGTTGAATTCACTTAGAAAGTTAATATTAATAACACAGTTCGTCATGGTACAAGAAATCCAGGAGTTGTTTTGAAGTTGTCAGAACCACATTTATTGAAAACCGTGAGATACTACTTTCGGTTGTTACACCATTATCAATCTTAAACAAATCAAAACAAAAGTACAGAGTAGCTTAATATATACTAAACACAGAATGATACTATTGGCCAAGGATAAAAGTGCCTCTCATAGGCTGGCCTTCATTAAAGGTATATGATTGGCTGAAGGCCCTAACAAGTTACGACCACTGGTGGGAGGAGCGACAAGGAATTCCAAGGATTCCAATACTAGTTTAAATGATCAAATTTATTTCAACCAATTCAATATAATTAACTTGGTTTCCACATTATGGATACCTTCCACAATATCATCTTCGCCACTACAAAGAAAGTATTTACTTACTCTGTAGGCCGAACGTTTTTGAATCTTGATTCGTGAGTAAATAAATTCTAATAATAATAAAGTAAGTAAATTCTACTTATTCTTAATAAAAATTTGACTGCAAGTCATTGAATTCACTTAAAAAGTTAATATTTAAAACAACTTCAATTCATTAGTAGATATTTACTAACCTTGGCTCTATTCTAATGAATCGAATGACAAATGCTAATATTAATAGATTATAATCAGTCTGGATTAGAATTTTCGACCGGCTTTTTGCTCTTAATGGTACCGACTAAGATGAGTAGCAGAGTTCTGCGCTGCCAATTCCTGTTGGACTGATTGAGAGGGGATCTTTGCTACAAGAAGCGATTGGGAAAGAGAGGGAATGAAGGAGAGAGGAATGTGAAAAACATGGTAGATACATGTTGAAGAAGGGTAGGAGTGAGCAGGTGGTTAGGAGGAGTAAAGCTTCGAAATGAGATAGATGGAGAGAAGATGAAAAACGCGACCAATACAGAAAAAGATCTAATTGGGCGCTCGGAAAGGATTAATCGCTTTTCCTTTCGTCTAGGTTCTGTTTTCTTCTTAGCGCGGATTTTCCTCATTTATGATAGATTTGACTTGTTAACATTCCTTATTGGCAAAGTTGAGATGTGATTGTCTAGGTGCATTTCTCTTAAGCCGCGTCTCCACCAACCGAACATGTCTGCCGAACATTGTTGGCAAATACAAAAAACGGGCAAACATTAAACATATGGGTCACCGAACATGTTCGTGAGTTCGATTGAAATGTTCGGTCTGTGAGCGAACAGTGGCGACCAACAACAGGTTCCCGCCACTATTCTCACCACTCCGATCATAATGTTCGAGAAGGCGTCCACAACAAACCAACTCCAAAAAATGTTCGGCGACATCAGCTGATTCCAGCGAACACTGTTCGCCGAGCGTGTTCGGTTGGTGGAGACGCGGCTTTAGAGCTTCAAGATTTGTGCTTCTTTCAAACTTCAAAATTGTAAATTATTAGCGAGGCTGTAATATTGATTGTGGCGAGTAAAGAGTTGAAGTTGAGTATTTGAACAAATGTGGTTATCTAACATATTTCGTTTTTTGTGCATTTAAATTTTTTTAATCATTTTCACGAAAGATGTTAGTAATAATTTACAAGTAATTGCACGACTATGTAGTTAAATATTCCAAAATTCTAATATTGTCCTCCATTTTGAAAAACGTTTAAAAATAAGCAAACAATAGATAATTGAATTTTATTAGTTGTACAAATGTGATAATCTAACAATTTCGTTTTCTGTGCATTTAACAAATTTAAATTATCTGAAAGAGGTTGAGATCGTCCTCCATTTTGATTGATATCAATAGATTCAATTTTATAAGTTTCACAATTGTGATTATCTACTATATTTAGCTTTCTGAGATTTTTAACAAACTTAAATTTCCTAGATAAAAATGTGGAAATTTACATGAATTTTGAAAGAATGCATAAAATAAGCGATCAATAAATAATTGAATCTTATTGGTTACAATCTTATTGGAATTGATAGCCGCGAGCCGTAGCAGGTATCTGTTCAATCAGAGAGATAAGCTGCGTTCTCGTAGGTCCTGTTTGTAAAGGTGAACGATTAGATCGGCCAGCAAAAAAGGCACTGTTCTCTGCTGTAAAATCACTTCCCGGTGGTTCGGAACCCACCTAAAACTGTAGGTCCAACTCATCAATCACCATCATCTAACTCATTACCCGTACGCACAGGTCTCAGACCTATGTTGGCTTCATCCTCAAAAAAAAAAAAAATGTAAAATGTTACAAATCTACCACTTTGTGTTTTCTATATTCTTTAACAAATTTAAATTATTTTCATAGACGATGTTGAAATCGTTCTTCGTTTTGATTAAAATCAATAGATAATTGAATTGAAAAGTTGCTTACATATTATTACCCAACATATTCCGTTCTCTGCGTTTTTAACAAATTTCAATTATCTTTATAAATTATGTCAAGAATGTCCTTAATTTTGTTGTAAGCCTACATTCCTCTTAAAGCTTTAAGAGTTGTGCTTCTTTAGAACTTCGATATTGTAAATAGTTCAAATCAAATTTATTTTTTCAGCTTTTAGTATTGTTACAACATTACAATTTTATGTGAAACAAAACATGAGACTATATAACACTTAAAATTGAACAGAATTTTTGTCAATGAAAAAAGCAAAAGATTGAAGTTCAAAAGCTTGAGGTAATGCCATATCTAAATCAAAATAGCTATATAGTATAGGGAAGGGAGCTCAAAAACCATAGTTCAGATTCTATGGAGAATAGTTATAGTTATTTTTAGTTCTTTATTTAACGATACATCTTGTTTTTAGAATGAAAAAATGACTACAATCGAGTTTGAAAAAAAATATTTATTTCATCATTAATAATCAAATGATAACCTGTTCATTCAGTCACAATCCAAATTCATATTCTCTGTTTATCAATTTCAATTAAATTCATCAATTCTTAAAAATATACACGGTAAAAAGCATCAACAAAAATTACAAGTAGCCTACATCATGTACAGAACATGAAGTACAATATCCACATCATTATGCTCAATCAAACTATCAAACCGGTATATACTAAGTATATATAATATAACATTATTTATCTCGTTATTACCCTTCCCGTAAGAAATTACATACCTATTGGGTGTATTCCAAACTATTGGATATCGATAATGCAGCAAACTATCTCAATTGTTTTGTAAAGAAAACATTCTGGTATCCAAGTTTTTTCTTTGAAAATTTTGTTCACTTGAGCAGAATTTTTTTGTAAAAGGTCCAGAGCTCTTCAAGGTCTGAAGCTGAATAGCTTGTTTGAAGCACTTAGTTCGTGAATCATTCTTAAATTTTTCTCAGAAGTCGTAATCCACATTCAATGTAAAAGATTGCTTGATGATTTTGAGAAATCGTGATTTTCATTGAATAAAAGAGATTGTTTGCTGATTATTTAATTCCTTTTTTAGGGTACACGGGAGGAAAATTTGGAAAAATCGTGATTTTCATTGAATAAAAGAGATTGCTTGATACTTTAATTCCTTTTTTGGGGAACACGAGTTGAAAATTTGCTTGATACTTTAATTCCTTTTTTGGGGAACACGAGTAGAAAATTTGGAAGAATCGTGATTTTCATTAAATAAAAGAGATCGTTCGATGATTCTTCAATTCAGAATGTATCTTCAATACAGAACCCGTTCTACAGGTTAAGTGAGATTTATGAAATTGTCATAAATATTGTGTAACATTTTGCGTCTTTTTTGTAACATTTTGACGAGATAATTGATCAATTGATCATAGTCTACTGTAATAATTAAGTTTAGTGTTTACTATTGCAATCGAAAATTGTATTATTGGGATTGACAGTGCTTAAATGGCACTCAACTTTGTAACCTACTGTTTTAGTATATTTAAGAATATGTTTTGACGTTGTCTTGTGCTTATCGGCCCGCTGACAATAAAATCGTATTTATTTATTCATTTTTTGGGGAACACGGGTGGAAAATTTCAAAATAAATATTGTGAAGGAGTGCCCGTTTATAGTCAATTTGTTTTCTGAAGTGTGAAGATTTTAAGACCTCCAATACATTATAAGACGCTCTGGAAATTAAAAAAGAGGGGAAGATTCAAAGAAAACTCATTATTAGAAGTAAAATGTGAGCCTCCGCTACAAAGTATGAGGTTAATTTTGTTTTAATCTACCAGATACATAATGGCTCTAGACACAGTCAACATTAACTTTGAAAAGATTGTTATTTCTGGCATTTCGAGCAATTAGGCACTGCGAGGCATATCTGATGCTATAAAGACCAAGACAATAGCCACCGAGCCACCGCAGAGCTTTCGGGAAAAATACGCGGGTAGATAGAGTCAGTAAATAAGGATGAAGGCAATGTGATAGTGAGTGGAATTTATTCTCGGAATCTTATTCAGCAAGGAAAGTCTCTTGAAATTTACGTCGGATTTGTAGAGCCAAGCTAGCGTTTCTTTAAGCTATACAACATTTCGCCTTCATTAAAGCTCCCAACTTATTGTATGTTTCAGAATATTATAGTTTTATCTCAATTTATTCTAGCTAAGTCTATTCACCGCGAACTTTATCCATGCAATCAGCGAGATTTATCTGAAGAGTTGTTGTGGAATAAGGGGTGAGAATCACTTTTTGAGATCAAGCTACATAAATTTCTGATGAAAGAATAGAGAAGCTAAGTTAATGGAGTAGATTGTTAGCTTGAGTACTTCCTGTGTTCAAATTGAAGTTTCTGTTGTTAATTTTCTCGTTAATAGCTTCATTATTCCAAAATCCCTTTAATAGTGTAATCAATAATAATTTTTTACACAAAACCTGAATAATTTTCAAATTCAGACTTCCAGTCAAGTATACAAAAAAAGACTTGCTCACTAAATACAAAGAATAATTTCTCTGATATGAAATTTTAATTAAATCACTGACCACGGTCTAGGCATGAAATATTAAAATAATAATAATAATATTTATTTATTTGCCAAAAAAAAAAAAAACGATACAAGAAAATATTTAAATGTACATTATATCTTATACTTGGCACAGCTAGCAAAGTGAACACTTGTGCGCCAGCTGCAAGTTCATCATAGACATACAAATACAAAAAACAAAATACAAAAAATACAACAAATGTATAGCTTTCGGTTAACCAATGACACGAAACATTTCATGTCACAAAAACAGATCTCATCTTCTCATAGACAATAACAGGATATAATAATAATTTGACCAATAAATACTAATAAAACAATTAATACCAATACACTAATACAATACCCAGAAAATAGCAATATATCAATAAATAATTAGACAGTATAGACAATATTTATATAATAATTAATTTTTTTGTGCTTTAGGTAAAGTGAAATAAATATTATGTTTAACCCAGGTGAATATTTCTGTTTTGAGAGACTTCGTAATCTTTTGATAGATAAATTTTATAGGGATTTTGTTTGAAACTATGTTACAAAGGTAGTTAAATTGATGTTTACAGACTGTCAGTCTTGCAAAGTTGACATTGAAAGTGTTTGACACTGCTAAGTGTTGACATCGATACAAAAATAAAGGGAATTGCTGAGAATAAACTTATTCCTACAAGTTACCTGGAATATTTCCAATAAATGAAACTTTTTGAGTAATGAAAATGAAATTAACTAAGTAGAAATGCTGTAACTGCAGATTTCGATTGAAAAATAGTTTTTAACTATAATTTTTATTAATCGATAATTGGAACGCAAATGATACCCAATGATCATCCATTAATTGAAACTTCTAGAATTTTTTAGTTGACAACAATAATGTTTCTATTGATACTATGTCCTCTATTCGAATATAACTCAGTATTGAACTTTTAGACACTATTTTGAAAATAGTAGCATAATCAATTTATTTTTCTATATGTTTAATTTTCAAATTTTGAACAATGACATATTATGTATTTAAAAATTCAATGAGTAAAGAGGGGAATTAAAAATGAAGCGGTAATAATCCTCTAAACATTCGTACCCAGAAATGAAGCACAATAATTAGTTATGAATAATTTTTCAAAACCAAGATAAAGGGAACCTTCTACATGGTCATTTCAGTTCCCATTTTCCTTCAGTTAGTTCAACCTGTGTGTTGAAAAACTGAAAAAGCAAAAACTGATTGGAGAACTGAAACGGCAAGGATGAACGGGGTGACGGGATGGACATTTGTTCCGTTTCCGTTCCATTTCAGTACAGTAAGAATCCACGATTTTATTTGTAAATTCATTGTTTCAATTACTAGAACGGACAACTGAACGGATCGTGTAAAAAGAAACACAGAAAATGGATGAACGGATGAACATAAACGGTGAAAAGATGTTATGTCACTGTGAATCAAAATCAAAGTTTGTAATCTGATCAAATAAATTATTTGGACACAAATTACAATAATATGATTATTCCATGCACATCGTCTTGAAATCATGTTGGATATCATATCATGCATCATATTCATGTTATCAACGAATCTCTATTCGTTGGAATCGTCTATTTATGGAAATGATAAATTCTTGAAAGTGGGGATAAATCTGTATAAATTGTCATAAATCGATAGTAATTTTAGTGAATATTGAAATACTGTAGTATCCATCTTGTATTTAAGAAGGATGCATGCAGAAAGGTTTAACTTCCAACTAGAGGGGAAAAAAGACGTTGTTAGACCACGTGAGAGATGACAATAATCAACCATGTAATTTAGCATTATTAGTAGCCGAGTGCCGTAGCAGGTATCTGTTCAATAAGAGATAAGCTACGAAATTCCGGGGCGCTCTCTTTGTGATCTCTCTTAGAGTGATCGATTGGAATGGTTAGCAAAGAAGGCTCTATTCTCTGCTGTAAAATCACTTCCCGGTGGTTCGGAGCCCACCTAAAACTGTAGGTCCAACTCATCAATGAAATTCATTACTCACACACAGGTCTCAGACCTATGTGGGATTCATCCTTCGAAAAAAAGATGTACAAATACGGAACAGGCAGAAAAGCTTTGAATTCAAGGAGAAGTATCTTGTTTCAAATAAAATTTTCCACTTGAACATTGCTCTACTAGGCACAGTGTGGAGCAGACTCTTCACTCTTGACCTCTCGTCGTGTGAGATGGACCTGAAAGAGTAGAATTAGAGCATTCTCGCCTGAGTTGAGATGAAATTGATTAGTTATTCTGAATCTCTGCTCCTTCTCACTTCCCACCGCCTCCACCCCCGTCTCGTGCACTTTCCACTTGACACAAAATCATTATGCAGAGCGTGAATCTAATCATGGCTTTTGTGCTCTTATCAGAACAGCTTCTGATGAGTCAGCTATTCGAATAGAGGTACTCGTTGTGTGGTCGGCGATCCATTACTTGTCCGGAGGACCAGAAATATTTGACTCTTATCTACTAAGAGAGAGAGATAAGGTTAGTGTGAGGGAGTGAGGGGAGAAAGAGTGAATGACTGATTGTGAGTGACTGAGGAAGAGCGAGTGGGCGAGGACGGGAAAGAGTGAGTGACTGATTGTGAGGGAGAGAGAAAGAATAGAAAGTGAGTGTGAGTGAGGGAGCGGAAAAAGAGTGGATGAGAAAGGAAGTGAGAGGGATTGATTAAAAGTGGGAGTGAGTGAATAATTTTCTTTGGTGGTTAGATCCTCGCCACAATTTTCTGTCTATCCTTGAAATAACACATTTGTTCCAGAATAACATCCTGTTCCAGAAGATTTCGTTCCTCTATGCTATTCTCCTCTTGTATCCCCACACACAGATGTATTTTGATCATTTGGTGCCCGCTTCATTTAGTTGGGCCTTTGGGTGGAAAGGAAGAATCGGGTAAAGTGATAGAAGGACGACGATGTGTGAGGTGAAAGAAGAAACAAAGAGAAGAGGATAGGAAATAAAGAGCTAAGGAAAGTTTCCTGGAACTTTCTGCAATAGTAAAGTGCACACCAATAGTTTATTAAACACAAAATTACCATCAAGAAGTATTATATTATTTTTTTCAAGGATAAAGATGGAGAATAATAAGACGAAATTGTCACAACCACATTTATTAAAAATATTGAGAAACTAGTTTTGGTAGTTAAACCATTATCAATCTCAAACAAACTAAAACTAAAGTACAGAGTAGTTTAATATAATACTAAACATGGAATGTTGTTATTGGCTAAGCGAGAAAGAGGCTGACTTTCATTAAAGGTTGTGATTGGCTGAAGGTCATAACAAGTCCCGCCCCTGGAGGGAGGAGTAATAAGTAAAAATAAGAGTCAAATCAAGAACCAAAAACCGTGAACATCTAGAAAGCAACTAAGAAGGAGAATACACAATAAGGCTAGAATTACACTAAAAAGAAAGATAAAGATAAAGCTCAAATAGGTCTGAGACCTGTGCGTAGGTAATGAGTTGGATGATGGTGATTGATGAGTTGAACCTACAGTTTTAGGTGGGTTCCGAACCACCGGAAAGTGGTTTACAGCAGGTAATGAGTTGGATGGTGGAGATTGATGAGTAGTCCTACAGTTTTGCGTGGGTTCTGAACCACCGGAAAGGATTTTACAGCAGTGAACAGAGTCGCTTTTTAAAAGACTATCACATGAAAAATGTAATAGAATACTGCAGTAACAACAAATACAAGTAAACGTGAAGCTAATTCGTAAATTGTCAACTCGTAACAGGGCAATTGAGAAAAATTCGGGAAGCTTCTAAGAGCATAGTTGTTCTTGATCTAATTCGCATTTGATATATATTTTGGTTGCCTTAGCATGTATAATTCTATAATCCGACAAAGATCCACTTGGGAGGTACATGTTTCCCGCAGGATTTTTTTTCATAACATTTATGATATCAAAGTATGAGGGGCGTCAAGTTTCTCTTAATACGTAGAATCTCAATACGTTCCGTTGTTGTTTTATGGAGAAGGTAAATGAATTCTCTTTCAGAAGATGCATCCTGATTATTATAGTATAAGCGTGAAGGCTTATTCTACAATATAACAATGAACGAATGAATGAATGAGCAATTCATGAATGAACAATAATATAATTTTACTATAATATAACAATACTAAATTTTGGTTTAATACTATAATCTGACAAAGATCCATTTGGGAGATAGATGCTTCCCGCAGGGTTCTTATCGATAACAGTTATGAAATCAAAGTTTGGTGGCGTCAAGTTGCTCTTGATACATAGAATCTCAATAAGTTTCATTGTTGTTTTATAGAGAAGGTAAATGAATCATGCTCTTTCAGAAGATGCATCCTAATTCAGGGTTTTCAGTCGTTAATAACTCTAATGGAACTGTAAATTAGAATTGATGAATTCGGTGTCGTCTTGGTGTTTGTCACTCCTGGCAACATGCACTTCCATCAGCTGGACTTGGAAGGGTCACTGTAAGAGAAAACTTAAATGATGATAAAATAATTTTACTGGGCTGCAGGAAATCGATTTACTTAGTCATTACTGAAAAAGCCCGTTCTGAAAAAGAAATGATATTTACGTATTTCACTCAGCAAGGTGAATATGAATAACCTTTCAAATACAACTGATAACACTGTACCACTAAAAATCACCTTTCTATCAATTACTCAAACAGTTATTTCCACGAATTGATGGTTGTCACTGTGGTATTTCAATTGTCAAAAATAAAAACCATCATCCAGCATCGTCACCAACCTCACTCAATTATTGATTATTGTTTAGAAGGGGAAGAGACAGAATTAAGTCAGTATGGCGCGCGCTGCAGCAAAATGTGATCGAAGAGAAACGAAAAATGTAGAATCAAAACTGACATCGCCTCAATTTTCCAATAGAAGCTTTGTCAATTCCCCATCCTATTTGATTTTGGACGGCTCTTTGCTGTTGGAGGGGTTTCAGATTTTTTTTGTTGGACGTTGCATCAAAGTGCAAAGATTTTGTAAGGGATTGGAGGAGGGGGAGAACAAACAAAGTGGGTTGGTATTTTTCCCTCGGATAGAAGGCTAACCGAAAAACGAAAAGGCTGGTACGCCTTTTGCGGTAAATGGACTTGCTTCTTGAGCTCATTCAAGGTGGGGGAAGAGGGTGGAGGGGGTAAAAGTGCTTGGGGATTTCCCCTTCCATTAGAAAAAGTCTACCCCCGTCCCTCTTGAGAGGAAACCCCTAAATTGCCATTCAATTAAGCTACTTAAGAGGCTCTTATCAAATTTCGAATACACGGCTAAACTACAACAGCTGGGCGCTCACCCCTTTTTCAAGAGTGGGGTTCTCCGCCACCCCCTCCCCCTCACTACCAACCCCCTCCACTTATTTTGTTTGTGGTCGCCCTCTAAAATAAAGACCAACTGCCTCTCGAACAGGTGAACAATTGTTTGGCCACAGTACCCCGACCCCCCATCATTGCTATTCAACAGCTTTGTTTAACTATTTGGGGTGACACATGCGTTGATGGTGTGTGCACTTAGTGGCTTCTGTTTGAAGAATTGCCAACCTTCTGAAACAATATTGGAGATGGATATTTCCGATTGGAAACGAAAGAATCTTTTTTATGAATAAGAATGGGTCGTCCAAACCACTTGAAACACCAAAACGTCATTTGGACAACATCGGTCTTATTCATTATGGATACTGTAGTATTCATATAACTTGGCAGCGTGTAGAAGGTGGGAGGAGTTGCTACATCTGAATCCAACTGCTGCCAAGTTATATGAAAACTACAGTAACTACCAAGATTAATAGAAACTAAATAGTTCTATAACTTCCTCATATTGGCAGAATAGAAAAGTCATGACGTCACTATAATCAGAAAATTACTTTTAATTTGAAAATTTCAGCTCTGTACTCTTTTTCGGTACAAAAATGATGTTTTCCTACAACTGCTCGTAAAGTAGTTCTTTACGTACTGAAAACTAATTGTAAAATACCTCTTTACTGCTCCGCAAGCGGTAAAGTACTTTACGCTCGCCAGCTGTTTTCTTTACGCTTCTGTTTTGATTTTGATGCCTTCTCATTGGTGGATCACGGAATCCGTGAAATTCACATAACCTCAAAATGGCGAACGCTAACCAAATCCGCGCATGGTCTGTGATGTTGCAAACTACAAGCTTTTATTGTGTTGGAATCCAGAACTGCAGTTTTAGGAAAAATATTGTATGCAATTCGCCCGTGAAGCTTCTTTATCGCTCTCGCAAAATTACTGCGCTCCGCTACGCATCGCGCAGTAAATGTTTTGACTCGAGCGATAAAGTCGCGCTTCACGCTCTTAATACATAAATAACTATTATTCGCATATTACGAATTTGACTCGTATCTCAGCTGTCAATGATATTGTACGTCATACTTCCACCATTTTTCTAGTTCTCAAAAAACGGAACAACTTTGTTTGATATCCTTGAATAAATACCACAATATCACCATCATCAACAACATTTTTTGTAGTATTTTAACTGTGAAATGTTTTTAGTATCTTCTGTTTGAAGCATTCTTTGCCGATGTTTTAAATTCTGTGTAAATGTAGCTATTTCCTATTGGGAGATGATAAATTTTTCATTTTGGAACAAATATGGTATATTTGTTAATTTATTTTGAAGCGTTACCTCCTAAATTGAATGGAATGGAAGGTAGTTTAGTATGTCCATATTGATTAATTTTTTATATTGTTTATTATCAATTATTAGATTTCTTAAATTCCTATTTTTCATTATTTACTGATATTAAATTTTCCTTTATTTTCTTTTCATTCTCCTGTTATTTGTTCATTTCTTTTGAAGCCTTACCTCCTAAATTTAATGGAATCTAAGGTACTATGTTCAAATTTATGAATTGTTTTTATATTGTTTATTATTAACTATAATCAATTTTTCTTTCAATTCCTATTTTTCTATGATGTTAATAATAATAATATCTTGTGACCTGGCTGGCTCAAGTCTGGTGTCAGAGTTATCAGGTCGCACTTGAATAAGTTCAAGGCCTCTGACGTGACTTAACGACTGTTTTTTAGGCAGCCGGGACCGACAGCTTAACGTGTCCTTCTATGATGTTGAAGATCCATCTTGTTTCCACTAATATGTAATATAGGTGGATATATAAAACTAAACCTAAACTTAAAAAACACTTTTAAGTGGAAATTAACTCACGTTATTTTTCATCATTTACTTATATTGAATTTTATTTTATTTTTTTCTCTTCACCAATACTCAGAACACCAATTATTTGTTCATTTCTTTTGAAGCGTTAAATCCTATCAATTGAATGGGATCTAAGGTACTTAGTTAATATGTTCAAATAGATCAATTGTTTTTAATATTGTATAGTACTAATTATTATCAGATTTTCCTTCAATTCCTATTTTTCATCATCTACTAATAATGATTTTTTTTTAATTTTCTTTCTCTTCACCAATACTCCTAGATCAGGCTATACTTTTAAAAGGAATGATAAGGTTGAATTAACTTTACATTAACTCTTCTATTATTTAGAATTATTCTATTTTATTCTATTCCAACTTCATCTATCATTATTCTATTATTTTCCAATCGATTACTCTCAAAGCTTTGCTGGGCCAGAATAATGGTGCGTTTTTGTAGATCAAAATAATAGACAAAAAATACTAGGAGATTTGCTTCTGCAACCTTTGAAAAGAGAAGGATCCAATTCTGAACAGAATTCCCATTTTATGTGCAGTTGTGTAATTCCATATATCAGAGAAATCGAAAAAAGTGAAATGGCAGGAAGGCAGAGTGCTCCAAGCATTCTGGGAATCTTCACAGCTTGAGATGCCGGTGAATTTCTATTCTCTAGGTCCCAATTCTTGGCATTTTTTAATGCCACTCCTTCCTTTCTATCTTCCTACCTTGTCTCTGCAGGCTGTCCCATTCTGGTGAAATTTATTTTCCAATTCAGTGGAAGAATATGAATGCTCTATGCAGATACGCTGAATTTTTCTGGAAAAACAAGATTGGTTGGTCAATAATGTCCGAGTGCAGTATTTTTCAATAAGTTAAGTCTAAAAAGTAATTGTGCCAAAAATTGTATAAAATATTTATTGTTTTATTAAGTTTTTATTAGTTTATTATAAAAAGTCAAAAATACTATTCAATTTTGATTGTGTTCAAGTTGCATTGAGGAGGGCGGTCTCATTGGTTGATTTACCTAGGTACAAATGTCAACATGGCGTAATACATTGTACAACATGGCATAATACAGATACTCTGATGTTGTCGATCCATCTTGTTCCCACTAATATACAGAGTGTTTCGGAACTCTCTACCAATACTTCTAGGCAGTGTTCCTGGACCACTAACAAAAGTAAATATCGTAATAAAATTTTACTCACACAGCCGCCATTTTGTTTTTTCACTCATTTTTTTATTCGAATATCTCTGAATGTATAATTTTGAAATTTTGCATACTGCTTTATATCAATTGAAACAATCTTAAAGAAATTAATCAAAATTTTCCGAAATCAAAAAACAAAATGGCAGCCATTTAAAATCTTTGAACAGGATTAAATTAATAATGGCTAATGATATCAAAATTTGACTGTAATAACTTTTGTTAGATATTTTTATTTCAAATCAACGATACCACATTTTCTAAGATTAGCCAAAAATTAACAGAGATATGCTACTTTTTAGGGTGTGCGGTGGTTGAGAACGGGTTGCAGTTTTTCGCTTCCAACCACCGCGCAACCTAAAAAGTGGCATATCTCTGTTAATTGTTGGCTAATCTTGGATAATGTGGTATCGTTGGATTTGTAATAAAAATTTCTAAAAACAGTTATTCCAGTCAAATTTTGATATCATTAGCCATTGGTTTTTTTGCTTTGAGGATGAAGCCCACATAGGTCTGAGACCTGGCGTGGGTAATGAGTTGGATGATGGTGATTGATGAATTGGACCAACAGTTTTAGGATTAATTTAATCCTTTTCAAAGAATTTAAATGGCCGCCATTTTGTTTTTTGATGTCGGAAAACTTTGATTAATTTTTTGAGATTGTTAATTTTTTTGATTGATTTTAATTGTTATATAGCTGGATGCAGAATTTCAAAATTATACATTTAGAGGTGTTCAAATAAAAAATAATGAGTGAAAACACAAAATGGCGGCTGTGTGAGTAACTGGGGATTTTATAAAAATTTTATTACGGTATTCACCTTTGTTAGTGGTCCAGAAACACTGCCTAGAAGTATTGGTAGAGAGTTCCGAAACACTCTTTATAAAAAGGTAAATCATATTTCCGAAACATTCTGTATAACAATTTTTATACCGCTTGATAGGTGTATTATTAGCAGGTGTTGCATCATTCCATGGATGCAATTTAGAGCATCTTATTATGGTTTTAATTGGAAATCATGCAACGTAGCATTTTATTAAACTGGAAAGGAGATACAACATCATAGATAAAACCCAACATCTCAAATAAAAACTACATAAGCTACTCACATGGAGCAGAGATCTCGTGAGTTTCCAGTTCTCTGGAAATCAAACTCAGTTCATGTTTTTGCACCAAACTGTAAATTACAATTATGAAACTATTTTAAATCCCGTGAAACCGGCAAAATTGTGTGTACATTGTCTAGGTTTATTAATTCAAATATTGATCCAAAGCCCAATTCGCCAGCAGGAATTTCTCATCAATGTCAATAATAATTCTACTCTATCCATCAATATTTTCTCATGTGCTATTGATTGGAATCGTCTGTTATACACTGCGGTATTCTGAAAATGACTATGGATGCAATTTACAATGGCCAGTAGGTTGTATCAGGTTGTGTTGTATGGTTAGTGATGGGAGTGTATTGATGAAGATTGAGAGTGTATTAGTGTTGTTTGAAGGTGTGTTAGTAAGTTTTGAGGGTGTATTAGTGAGTTTTGAGGGTGTAGAGGTGAATTTTGTGTGTATTTTGGTGAGTTTCGAGGGCTCAGGGGGTATTTCCAAGGGGGTGGGGGCCTTTCAGATGCAGTGTTGATGTTTATTTCGGACAGATAAATTCGTCTCTGACAGTAGCAGCACGAGGTAGCATTGATGCAGTGGAGCAGTGAGTTCTAAATGGCTGTCCATGCAACTGTTGTACCAGCCTCATGCCACAGCAGTTGGGTACTTGATTATCTTGTTACCTATGCAGCAAAACTCGAATTAAAAGTTGGATGAAAACGAGTTCATATTTGCATTGAGTTGGGATTTTTGACGTTTGCAAGTGGTTGATTTTATTCGTTTTATCGTTGATATTTGATTTTTTGTTATTACTTTGCTATTGATGTCTATTGTTTTTGCACTAGTTATCGCTTTCAACATTATTTCATTGATCTACAAATATCATTCACTAAGATTTTCGAAATAAAATATTCCGGGTTTCAATATTTTCCATTCATTTGGAACATTTTTGTAGTGTGATCTACTGTTTATTTTGGGCAGTCTCCATCATTATAATTAGTTAACCGGTGGTTCGGAACCCTCCTAAAATTTCCACCTAGATCCAGCTCATTAATCACCATCATCCAACTCCATTACCCACGCACAGGTCTCAGACCTATGTGAAATTCATCCTCCAAAAAAAAAAAATCAATTGAGTGCAAATATTTCTTATTGGATATTACAGAAATACAACAGAATAGTTTCTAGTCACAAATAGGTTTGATATGTCTGATTGAAATTCCATAAATAGTTATTCATCTTTCAATATTAAGAGAAAAATGATACTATATTTTCAGTAGCTTATTTTTTAATGATTGAATGGTGAATTTTCTGGGGTTATTGCACAAAACTTGTTTGTAGATATTCAGCACCTTATTCATCTGAATGATCTCACTTTGCAAATTAAAATGATCTAAAATGAAAAAAAAATCATCTGAATTCACATTGATTATATCAATTTTTCCTACTCAAGCAGAATTTCAATGGCATTAGAACCGCGTAAAAACTATTTCCTGAATTTATTTTCTGAAATGAACTATTAATATAACCTAAGATTTTTATTCTAATTTGAAATTTTGTAAAAATCAGTTTTGGGCAATAGTCTTTTGTATTCACATTGATTGTATGTTAGTTAAATGAATAAATAAATATTTCAAACATTGATGAAAATAATACAGTGAAATGTTTTAAGTCTATCCTATTCTAGTTTTAAGCAGAGCATTTTCAAAATTTCACTTATCACAGGTATCTAAAAAGAATTAACTTTCCACTCAAACAATACAAGCAGATTTTCTGCATTATAGTGTATATTTCGTGTCCAAAATTGGTTCTTAGTGGAAGTACATATAATTTATATGAAATTCACCACTATTGACAAGAAAATATAGATAACTAGCTTGCCCGACGCGATCTCTATCCTATTCTAGTTTTAAGCAGAGCATTTTCAAAATTTCACTTATCACAGGTATCTAAAAAGAATTAACTTTCCACTCAAACAATACAAGCAGATTTTCTGCATTATAGTGTATATTTCGTGTCCAAAATTGGTTCTTAGTGGAAGTACATATAATTTATATGAAATTCACCACTATTGACAAGAAAATATAGATAACTAGCTTGCCCGACGCGATCTCATAAAAAATTCTCCTTAATTTTATTATTTGCCACCTCCCACTGAGGTTACATTTCAAATTTCAACCTTTTAGGACTATTAGGGAAGAAGTTAGTCCTAGGGCTCTTACAGCTGATCGGAGAGGCCTCCTTCTTTGTTTTATTTCTCACCACTTCTGAATGAAGGAACAATTCAAATTTAAACCTCCTACGACTATTAGGGTAGAAGCTAAGTTTTTTTTTATTATTCGCCACCTCCCACTGAGGCTACACTTCAAATTTTTAGCTGTATTGGGTAACAGATGTCGTCAACCTGGCATAATGACATTGCATCATACCCAGTCCTTCCTAGATGACTGCAAGGCTCCGACTACACTGTACATGCAAATTCTTTGCATTCAAGACAGCGTTAATAACGCCGCTAAAGGGCCTGCCATATGATTAAAAACTGTTCTGACTTCAGCTTTTCCTTTAAGGATACATTTTTCCTTTTTGTGTCTTGATTTGCGAATCCAAACCATTTTCGAATCCACTTGAACACGCACAAAATAAATTCAACAAAATCGATCCAGCCGTTTAGGAGGAGTTCAGCGACATAGGCTACACACGCACATCAGATTTTATATATATATAAAGAGGAATAAATTAGAATCACTGAGTTGGTTTACAATTGAAGGTTCGTTCGTTCTAGATGAATCTCAATGGGGATTGTAAAAATTATTTCTTAAAACTTTTCAAGCGTCATAATGATGTCACGCTTTTTGTTTAGTCAAAGAAAGTTTAATAAGTGTATACTGTTACAGGTTCTATCCCTAAAATAACGCTAGCAACACTTAAATTCATCACTCGCACTTTATTAACAAAAATTATTCACAACTCACACTGTTCAGTTATTTCTTACACAAAATAAACAATCAAAAACAGATAAATCGATATTGTTCAACTGATGAAGAGTTTTCAATATTACTGTACAAAAATCAATCACTAAATGTCAAAAGGCCAATCTAATATTAAATAATAACTGTTCAATAAATAAAGGAGAAGCGTCTAATACATAACATTTGGAACTCTACAACACTTACAAGTCACTGTATAAACTGTCAAGTAAGTCTGAATAATAGCGCCAACGGGATTGCACTGTCCTTATTAACGGAAACGGGAACTGTTACTACTGCCACTTATCACATTAAAGATCGAATTACCAATGAACTAACTTTTGCCTACGCGCTCGCTTTAAATAGGTTTTTATTTGATCTAGAAAGATAGAGACCCTCAAGGTTAGTATAAGGTTATAAGGTTAACCTATATACTAACCTTGGGAGACCCTTCCAAAACGTTTGATAAGATTCCTAAATAATCAGAGAAGAAATTCTCGCATCTTCCACAATATTCGATTGAATCGATAAATTTCTATAAGGTTCTAAATAAAAATCATAAAAGTGTCAAAAGAAGAGTAATTAATTTGTGTTTGCTGCCAACACTCAAGCTAAGCTTTTGTTGGCAGTGCCAGAAATTTTCTTTTTAATACAATTTAGTGTATGTAGGAGTTTTGTGTATGATATATTATGTACTCTACATTGTTACTCTACTGTGATTTTTTTCAAGATTGTTGTAAAAATTTTTTGGCAATAAATTTCAATTTCAATTGCTTAGACCTGAAGACTTGTTAACACAAGCAAATAATGCTGTAAATCCTTTTTTCCGTTTTCATTAGTAATAATAATAAGCGTATGGCTTTTAATGGTGGGGAGACCCTTACGGGTAGTTCCACCTCGCCGTTTGAGCCATGTTACGGGGAACATGGTGGACCTACTATTTTAGGTGGGTTCCGAACCACCGGGTAAGTGATAATGAAGCTTGTAACATCAAGTCATTGAAGCATGGTCATCCATCCATTAGTAATAAAGGTATAGAAGAATTGGTAAGAAATAAAGGTATAGATGAATAGGTAAGAAATATAGGTACTTATATCTCTTTCGTTTATAACCGCTGGTCCATCTCGTTCAATATACACGTTCAATTTTAAATGCCCAGATCATAGTATCAAAATAGGCCAGCTAGCTTTCGAATGCTTTAGGCCTAGGCTCATCCCTTGAACGGTAAATAATTTCAATGATACCATGACAAATTGATTGGCAATCCTATAACGGGAGCTCTCGATCCAGGATCAAATTCAAAGAGGATTTGTACTTCCAACCTCTCTGAACCGGAGTGAGTAATTTATAATTAGCTGAAAGCAATTGCGCGAAGTGTTAATCTCATTTTCGGTGCTTGACAGGCCAATTCATATTATTAATCCATCTAGTCAGAGTTATGAGGATATATTATAGGCCATAATATGTATTAAAGGCGTATTCCTCTCTCATTTTATCTGACGTTTATATTTGGATGGATTAAATTAACCGTTAATCTATCCCTCTGTTCCTGATATTCACATTTCCATTTAGTGATAAAGTTATCCGATAATCCATGAGGCTCATCTCCTTTCATCCTTTCAACCATTTGTCATTCAGTTTTTTTAAACCTTATCCTTAGCTGCGAATAACAGCTGATAATAAAAAATATCGAGATTGAAAAGGGGTTTCTTGGATAAAATTACGATATAAGAGGTATCCGTGTATCCTATAATTATAATTCATGTGTTTCACCTCATTTCATCCTTTATCCTTTCAACCATTCACTATTCAGTTTTTTTTACTCCTAATTCTTAGTTGAGAATAAGAACTGAAAGTAGAGAAGTTAAAAAGGGTTTCTTGGGTAAAATTACGATATAAGAGTTATTCATAGAAGAAGTATCCATGTAGCTTACATCTTAATTTTATTAGAATGTTTTCTATTATGATGTTACTCTATAGTTTGAAACAAAATTCACTCAGTACTTCTTGTTGCAAGCTTTATTACAAACTATTTCGTAAATCCCCATAATTATTTGAAATCTTATTGTTGCATAATAATAATAATAACTATAATAACAATATTTGTAGTGGTGAAAGTGATATTGTGGAAGATATCTATAATTCATTATAGATATCTTCCACAATATGTTTGCTTCTTGCACAACAACACCAGCTTACTTGTAATATAAACAAATAAAGGACATGACAAGTCTTCCTTTGTAGTGGCGAAGGTGATATTGTGGAAGGTATCTATAATGAATAAAAAGACGAAGTTGTCACAACCACATTTATTAAAAATATAGAGATACTAGTTTCGATTATTACTCCATTATCAATCTCAAACTAAAACTAAAATACAGAGTAGCTTAATATATACTAAACACGGAATGATACTATTGGCTGAGGAATAGGCTGGCCTTTATTGACGGTTTCTGATTGGCTGAAGGTCATAAAAAGTCACGCCCACTAGTGGGAGGAGCAACAAGCAAAAAAAGAATCAAATCAAGAACTAAAAACCATGAACATCTAGAAAGTAACAAAGAAGAGCAATACACAAGTAAATTGGACTAGAATTGAATCATTTTTGCTTGTTGCTCCTCCCACTAGTGGGCGTGTCGTGTTATGACCTTCAGCCAATCAGAAACCGTCAATGAAGGCCAGCCTATCCCTTAGCCAATAGTATCATTCCGTGTTTAGTATTATATTAAGCTGCTCTGTTCTTTCGTTTTAGTTTGTTTGAGATTGATAATGGAGTAATAACCTAAAGTAGTATCTCTATATTTTTAATAAATGTGGCTTTGACAACTTCGTCTTAATATTCATTCATAATAACAATAACAGCAAAATTCAAATTCAAATTTTATTCATGTTTCATAACAAAGAAACATATCAACATCAGGAACATAAAAATACATCTGAAGTATACAAAATTAAATAGTAATTGATGCAGATTATACAATAGTTCAATTCAATGAAAAGAGAAAAAATATATACCCACAAGACACAGAGTCTGAGCGTGGGTATGAAACAAAACGAATAACATCAACAACAGCCATGATATTGTACATGATTTGAATGTCCATGCTTGCATACAACCATGAGTACGGAAAGTTTACAACTAGTTCCAAGTCTAAAAAAAACGGAAATTTTCCCCATATTTGCAATGCTGATATTCGAAATACTCGTTACAATAGTTGTGAAATCAAACGATGTTTACCTACCTCAATCTTTTATTTTGTTGAGAAAATAACGTAAGAGTTTTCCACGCTTGTGTTGATTTTTGTGTTGATCTCCACGATTGTATTTTTAATTTTGATTGGAAGACTTGTAAAAACAATGGAAGGCTACCTACCTCAATTTGCGCTGTTGAAAACCTGTAATTATATTAAGGGGCCAAGCTTTATTGCCTATACCAATCTATACCTAAACCTACTACCTAATAGCATTTCATGCTTCTGATTTGTTGATATTTGAAATGCTGGTTAAAAGATTTGTAAAAACAGTGGAAGGCCGCCTACCTTAATTTGCGCCGTTGAAAACCTATAAACCCGGCAGCGCATAAACAAGCAGTGTGTTTGTGATGAACTTCATTGGTGATTTGATAAATTTGCATGTTGTGCAGTCCCGGACAGCTCATGAAGCAACATGATGTGTGAGCTAGATCGGAATGAGGGGTAGAAGAGGCAGAGGGTGTTCCCGAGTGAGGGAGTGAGTGTGTGAGAGAGGAAAGAGAAGAGGAAAGTGTGAGACGGTTGGAGGTGTAATGTGTGTGTGTGCGTGCGAGAAAGTGTGAGGAGTGAGTGAGAGATAGATCTGTTGACAGAGTCGTTCGGTGGAAATACAAACACTCTTGCATCGTGTAAACAGTTCGATAATTACTGGACTCAGTCCCTTTTCTGTCTTTGTCACACTTCTTCGACACCAGGTCGCTCCAATTTTCGATAGAATTTCGCTGTTGTTTGGGTCTTGGTGATCGAACAAGATAATCAGGCATCAAAAGCTTTACGATTGATTCACATGAGCTAGTGAAACTTGTGGCTACTATCTCAAGCGAGTAATAGGCGTAGAAAGTAGTTTTGTGGTCAGGTGGATACTGTTACTGTATCGAATTTCCTTTTCATAACTAGATATTCTGATATTTATAAAGGCGGTCGTGGTAGCGCAGTCAGTAGGAGCGCTTGTCTATGATTAGATAAAACTATCGGTCAGTTACACAAAAGAAAATTGATTTCAACCACCGTAATATGACGTCATCTTACGGAGCTCAATAGGGAAGTCGTTGCACTGGCTCCGTCAAATGACGTCATCTTACGGTGGTCAAATTTGATTTTATTTCGTTCAATTGGTCAAATTTGATTTTATTTCGTTCAATTGACCGTTAGACTAGCTGCTACTCTTGTGGTCTCAAGTTGGAATCTCGTTTGTAGCCTTGAATATCAGGTTAACATAAGTTCAGTTTTGTTTGAAATTTGTCAAGATAACATCATGTACCAGTTCTGTACTGATGATCGCCGTATTTTGTGACTATTGTGAGAATTCTTTTACCTTTTAAATAATTTATACGAGTGGACTATACTCATAGCTATTATTGTATTATAGACTTGTGCTACGTTAGTTAATCGTTATTTTTAGACATTCTTCTTGAACTATTGGACAGTGTATTAAACAGTTATTAATTAATATTAGATCGGCCTTTTAACA
The DNA here is from genome assembly GCA_948455865.1 of Conomelus anceps. Taxonomy (NCBI): domain Eukaryota; kingdom Metazoa; phylum Arthropoda; class Insecta; order Hemiptera; family Delphacidae; genus Conomelus; species Conomelus anceps. The sequence continues at coordinate 28,990,095 of OX418226.1, forward strand.
GTTAGTGATTGATATTGTACATTAATATAGCAAATCTTCGTTAACTGAACATTATCGATTCATCTGTTCTGATTTCTTTATTTTGTGTAAGACATTACTGATCAATGCGTGTTGTGGATTATTTGTGTAAATAAAGTGCAAGTGTTATATTTAAGTGTTGCCAGCGTTATTTTAGAGATAGAACCCGTAACAGTATCTAAAAGGGTTTTAGTCATTCTAGTCTGTTATTCTTTAGTAGGTCTACGAATTCATTTTCCAGTACAATATTGCTAGTGCAAATCCAAGTGCACTATTGCTAGATAGTAAACAAAATGACCCGCTTTCAGAACTGAGTAGACCAACGTATTTGAATAAATGATTTGATTCGATCCCGAGCAAAATCCGCGTAATCATTTTTTGCAATAGTGCTTTTTTATAGCTTAGTCCTTACATTGCCAATGGTTTAGATAGAATGATGAGGCACCATTTGCTTTTAACATTGGCCAATGTGTGTAGGTATCTGTAGCTTATACAAACACACACACACGCAGAACCGAATGAAGTCGATAAGTGTACAGGAAGACGGAATCATTCAAGGTAAGAGGTTGCGAGATAGGAATTCGTAGTGGCCATCGACCTATTTCCACCAATAAAGCAATAACTGTTATTAGGAAAGAGTTCCCCTGGTGGGGGGGGGGGGAAGGTGAGCTCTTCCATTTCCTAAATTCCCCCTACACCCCTCCATCACCCGTGGAAGCCCTCCTCTCATTGGTCGATCCGCTCCAACGGCTTCAACCCTCTCATCGCAATGGCTTTCTGATAGCTCCATTCTCATTACATTCTAATGGAGTATAAATTCTGATGAATTACATCGAGATGTTGCTTGAACTCGCTCCGAGAAGACCATTTTGTACCTTCCGCTCTCTCAAATGACGGTCTACTTATCGTTCGTTTTCTTGTAGTACCTTATCTTCTACATCATCTTCGTTGTACAATATCGTTTGTTGTAGCTCAGGTCCCGAATATTCTGCTGCTATGTATAAGATATGTTGTCCTATACATGTCTGAGGTAGTTGTGATAAAGTTTCTAGAACGATGGTCAGTTCTGGTTCACTTTATGTACTTTTTTCTTATTGCTTCTCTCCTGTCCACTCATGAGCTTTTCTTATCATTTTTATTTTCTTCCTTGTTCCTTCTATGATATTGTTTCATCCATCGATGGTCAGTTGGTTTTTCTCCACTTCTTGCTCATTTTCTCTTCGTTTTCCCATTCGTAGACTATATTGCTTCTTCTCCTTCATGTACTGCATTTTAAATGGAAGCTTCTCTTGCCAATTTTTGTCTCTTTCTGAACCTCTTTCGCCAACCGTCGTTCAACGGATAAGAACTGTCGTATCACTTTTAAGAGATAATATCAATTTTGTTGCATTGGTCTTATACTTCTACCTCCTGTTCATTTCTTCATTTTATTGCTTATTCTTTTTTGCTTGATTTCTGTCTTCCCCATTCTCTATGATTTTTGCTTCTATGATTTTCCGTCTGTTGAACGTTAATTTATAACTATAGTTCAATTGATATGATCTTTGAAACACGATACCATTTCTTGTTCTGGTTCAGAATATTATGCATTCTGTTAGGTAACTGAACTCATAGCACTTATCTGCCACATTCGAAATGGCCGAACTCTGATAGCCTATTTTTATCGCTCTCAATAGGCTACTCATTTATTTAATTTTAGTGTGGGAATTGGATTCTACTCCATTTAAACTTCTCCAAATCCTTTTAAAAGGGGTTGGGGCTTTCATCTTCATTTTATACGTTTTGTATTTCATACATTTTATTAACTTAAACATTTTATACGTTTTAAGCATGTTTTAACTTTCTTTGTAGTGGTGAAGGTGATATTGTGGAAGATATCCGTAATGAATAATAAGACGAAGTTGTCAAAACCACCTTTATTAAAAAAATAAAGAGATACTAGTTTTGGATGTTACTCCATTATCAATCTCAAACAAACTAGAACTAAAGTACAAAGCAGCTTAAAATATACTAAACACGGAATAATGCTATTGGCTAACGGATAGGCTGGCCTTCATTGACGGTTTGTGATTAACTGAAGGCCATAACAGGTCACGCCCTCTGGTGGGAGGAGCAACAAACAAAAATAAGAGTCAAATCAAGAATTAAAAATCGTGAACATCTAGAAAGTAACAAAGAAGAACAATACTCAAGTAAAAAAGACACTGTTCTCTGCTGAAAATCACTTCCCGGTGGTTCGGAACCCACCTAAAACTGTAGGTCCAACTCATAAATCACAATTATCCAACTCATTACCCACGCACAGGTCTCAGACCTATGTGGGCTTCATCCTCAAATAAAAAAAATAAAAAATTAGGCTAGAATTGAATCATTTTTAATTCAGAAAATTGAAGCTCATTGAAATGCAGTCAAGGTCAACGGAGAAAGACACGAAAGTACTGCTATTAAAATGTAGGTAAGAATTAATTATAATGAAACCAAGTTAGTTGCATTGAATTGGTTAAAATAAATCTTATCATTTGAACTAGTTTTGGAGTCGTTTTTTGCCAACCTAGTTATTTCCAAAGCTTTAAAAATGTTTAATTATCTGTCATCGCCAATCAAATTCTGAAATTCAACATTTTGTTCAGCCTTGAACTTGTGTCCATTATCACGGAGATGCTCTGCAAAATTTGAGTCTCCTTTTTGGGTTTTCCAATCCCTAATATGTTCGTTTAGGCTACTCTACATTTGAAACTTCTACCGATCTGACCCACATAACAGGTATTACAATCACTACAGTTCAATTTATAAACTCCACTTTTATCCCAGATATCAATTTTGTTTTTACTACACCCAAACAAACTCTTTAAAATAGGGTTGGTTTGAAAAGCTACATCATAACAACTAACTTGGTTTCATCATAATTCTGGTCTACATTTTAATAACGGTACTTTCGTGTCTTTCTCCGTTGACCTTGACTGCATTTCAGTGAGCTTTAATTTTCACTGGGGTCAAATTATTGAAAATATTTCTGTCTGAAAAAAGACACGAGTAACCTTTTTTTGTCTGAAGCATAGCTTGGCCTTAATTTTGAAAAAGCGAAAATGATTTTGAAAACTTGTGCAGTTTTCCAAGATGGTGGCCAAAGCATAGTCTCTTGAGGACTTTATATATTAGTATATTATTCTTAGTATATTACGGAATTTCAGCCGTGTTAGAAATTCTTCTTTACTTGTTGCTAATTTGACTGAACTAACAGTAACATATAGAAATGTAAAAGTTCGATGTACAGAATTCTATTGAGCTTTGTCACTCCAAGGGAAATATTAGATTCTTTGGAAGAATGGCATTCTTCGAATTTTCACATTTGATTTTGTTACTCTTGTCAATTCTTATGCCGAAAGTCTGTAGAGTTTTGGCAGAGTTGAATTTATAATTCAAAATTCATACATTGATTTAACAATTTTTAATAATAGTAATATGTTCGGATTATTTCCACCATTAAATTAGTATTTTAGGATTATTCAGGGAGTTTGGGAAATAATTAGGATTATTTCCACCACACAGATAGTTTAGGAGGATATTCTAGGTGTATGTGCAAGAACCCACCACTATCATTTTCCCGAACTATAATAGCATGACTCGAGCTGGGTTGCCTGGCGAAATGGCCGAACACAGCCGCCCTGTGTTATCCGGTCTAGAGGGATGACAGGGTGTACGAGATATATTGGGCCGAGGTCCGGATCAGCGGGTGCGTTGATGGAGTCACTCTGCAAGTGAAATTGAGTGAGAATATTACAATTCACCGGCGATGACGGAGAAACATTGCTGCACTGATGGAAAGCCGGTTCCCAAGAGGACTTACCGGTGACAGCACAATTTATCACCTCGCCTACCAATCGATGAATTATCAACGCCATTTTTATGGAATATCAAATCGCGACACGTTCCGACAAATCGGAATGAAATCGCTGGAGGACTGCGATTTTGTTTGTTCTAATCAATTCATTTCTATTTTTTAACACGAAGCTCCAATTTTTCATCAACTTTCACACTAATTTTGAAATAAAGTACTCTTCTAAACATTGATTGATCTGGGCGAGTTTACTAGCTAACAAGCCTACGATTTTGTTTGTTTTAATCAATTTATTTCTATTTTTTAACACGAAGCTCCAATTTTTTATTAACTTTCTCATTAATTTTGATATAAAGTACTCTTTCAAATGTTGATTAATTTGGGCGAGTTGACTAGCTAACAAGCCAGCGAGTAGAAGCATTACAAGCCCTGTTTCCCCCTCCAAAGGCCGGACTCCTGAGACTTAATTTAATACCTGAGTTAAAATTAACTCTTCCCAATTTAAACTACCGGATTTTCATTGAATTTTGGGGTTGTGAACGTGAAACATTTAATAGATTTTCATTAATGTTATAAAAGTTCATAATGTTGAGTTAATTACTTACTGTTATCTTTCTTTATTCATCGAAATGTTCGTCTCTAACTCAACTCTCAATTATCCGCGGAATGGACTGGCGCTGATAACGCGGATGATCGAGTTTCGCGGATAAGCCTCAGGCGTACACTACACCGATTGATAACTGTGAAATCTCTGCTGTAAAATCACTTCCCGGTTGTTCGGAACCCACCTAAAACTGTAGGTCCAACTCATCAATCACCATCATCCAACTCATTACCCACGAACATTCTAAAAAAGAGACAGGGTCTCATATAAATTATTGAAACCCCATCATTCCTCTTTGAAAACTCTGAATAATAATTACAGAAATAATAAATCTACCTTATTCAAAGTAGCAGTGGACCAATAAGGATCTATAGTCAAGTAAAACTCAATACTAAAGTGCAAATTGGAATGATTCACTTACATAATTTATATAAACAGAAGAGAGTGATGTATTGCAGTTGACGTGTAAGGGGTGAGAAATGACAACAAATCTCGTCAAGCACTACATGACTCGAACATTTTTGATCCTTGTATTTGATTATGGCAGATTTCAAGGACACAGTCCACCCCGAAAGCTTTGTAATACTGATTGCTCATCAACCCTTTCCATAAGAAGAAACGTCATGAGCACTGCTACTTCCCCCTCCCCTCTTTACAAGACTTGTTGATAGATGAAATCCGGCATCTGTCCTGCCTTTGAAAGCATGCATAATTAATATTGTATTGTTGTTGGCCATCATTTATTGTTATGGTTCTTGCCGTGAGTACCCTTTTGTCTAAGGGTCGTTCTGCGAAGGGTTGCAAGGTAGGAAATTCGAAACGTGCCACGGGGTTTGAAGGGGTGAAGAAAGGTGGATTATGCATAGTGATAAAACACAGGGGATGAAGTGAGTATAGGAGTTGAGCAGGGATGATCCAGCAAAGGATTGGCTGGATATTTCCGGGACATCGACGCATCTAGGCTTTCAGTGCCATCAAGATATGGCAGTCAGTGATGGTTCATTATGTTTCACCCCAAATACAAGTGCTGTACTTTAAGTTGGAACACGCACTCACACACATACACAAGCACCTACACACTTGCCAGGGTGTAGTAGTTGCATGGAAGGAGTGTAATGGTTATTGGTGCATGAAATAATTTTCTCCAACCCCTTTCCGAACTTTCAAAGGTTTGTAGAGAATGTACGCTAGTACAAGTTCCTGTGTAGTAGCCGCCTCCCAGTTTGCTGATTTTGTTGTTTTCCTTTACTGTTCTGTTTTGGGTGGAATTTGTTTTGTAGGTTATCACAGTTTCTTCGTAGACTTCCTCGAATAAAAATTAGATCACTTTTATTTGAGGAATTTATGGGTTCAATAAGTTGTAGGCATCACATCTTCATAGAAGTAGTCCATTAACCAAGATTCTCATTTTTAATCGAGGATTTTATGGGATGATAATGAATATGTTGTTAATATTATACAAATATTTTCAATTGAATTTAGTTTACAGTGGATTACCTTATGATAGCGCAGTTGGTTGGGGCGTCGCAACTTCAGCTTGCTGTCGTTTAAGTGGTCGTAGGTTCGTATCCCGCTCCACCGTCAGGCATTTATGTGTAATAATTCACCTCATTACCCACGCACAAGTCTCGGACTTATGTGGGCATCATCAGCAACAAAAAATGTTTTGATAATATCTAGTTGAATAAATCTATAAGATGACAGGCCAGAGTAAATCCTGATTATTGCATTATTGGCAAACATAAATATGACATTGATTTTATTATTATGCAGCACATTCACACAAACATAAAAATCATAAAATTTAGTATCTCACTCTCATCTAATTTGTTACAAATTTATTTATTTATTGCATATAATATTATCGTTGATAATAGTCAACAATAAATTATGAATTAGCCTCAAACTAAGTCCGTACAATACTTCTAGTCATAAAAGTATGAAGTCGATTCACTCTATCACATTATAACATTTTATTATAACTTGTAGGTTTTTATTGTAAATAAGATTTCCAATTATTTATTTTTATTCGAGGATCGTTGGGGCTATTTTGGACAGTTTTCACTTTTATTAATTTCTATTTGATGAATTTATGGGTCCAAGAACTAATAAACTATAACAGTTTAAAGGCCTTGCAGACTCATTTTTATTTATTTTTATTTGATGAACATACTTACTTTCAACGTTTTAAATGAATTCAACGACTTGCAGTCAAATTTTTATTAAGAATAACTAGAATTTACTTACTCTGTAGGCCGAACGTTTTCTTTTACCAATTCTTCTAACCAAAAAACTGATATCGATGATCAAGAAGGACGCCTCTGAAAATGGGTCTCCAAAGATTCGAAAACGTTCGACCTACAGAGTAAGTAAATTCTAGTTATTCTTAATAAAAATTTGACTGCAAGTCGTTGAATTTACTTGAAAAGTTAATAATGTATTAACGCAGTTCGTAATGGAACAAGAAATCCAGAAGCTATAAGTTTCTTCATAGAAGTAGTCCAGTCACGTAAATTTTCAATTTTATTCGAGTAATTTATGGGTTCAATAAGTTTTAGGCATCACATCTCCAAAGAAGTAGTCCATTAATCAAGATTTCAATTTTTATTTGAGGATTTTATGGGTTCAATAACTTGAAGATTTTACACAGTAAATGTTCCTTCATAGAAGTAGCCCAGTAATGAAGATTTCCATTTCTTTTTTTATTCGAGGATTTTATGGCTTCAATATTTTTTAGGCTATAAAAGTTTTTTCATAGAAGTAGCCTTAACCAGATTTCCTTTTTCAGGTATTAAATATTGGTGTGTGACTCCTGACGTTTGTAATGGTTGATAAATCTTCTCATATGTTCTCAAAAAATATTTCAAATCGTCTTTATTTCACTGTGATTCTTTTATTTTTCTGGTCAACTTCAGTCTTGTGTAACCAACAAATGAGGTGGAAAAATGATATGCTTGTTTTTTATTATTTGTAAACTCACAATAAGAACTCTCATGAAAAGTGAGTAGGAAATGCATGAGGGAAAAGAGAAAAATTTCCTTTCGTCGAATATTGTTGTAAGGGAATTTGAAGAATGATTTATTTTGACGTGTCTTTTTAATAAAGTAAGAAATTCACATTGTGGTGATATTTCCGTCATGTAGGCTAGCCAGGATGAAATTTTTGTTCCCCTGTTTCTCAATAATATTAATCCTACCAGAAAACATCAGTTTCAGAAAAAAATTCCATCTACAGAAAAAGGAAACTAAATTGAACTGGAATATATGTCGAAGGATTTTGTTAGAATTCTAGAGAAATATGTCTTGTGATTTGTTGGATTATTTGAACGAAAAAAGAAATATGTTATGATTTACTGAATTAATAAAAGAATCGTAAATAAAGTGAAAGTAAAGACGATTTGAAATATTTTTTAGAACATATATGAGAAGATTTATCAACCATTACAGTTGGAATTCTTGGGATTTTTTTGTAGGAAATTGGAAAAAATTTCTCATTTACTAAGAGAAAAGTATGAGAAATAATATTGATAGGAGAGTAAGAAAACTCGAAACCAAATTAATATAATGAGAACTGATAAATACATCACTTTTTATTTAAACAATTCATGAGTCTTGATAATAAATTATATACCTATTATTTAAATCTTTGCTACTGATATCTTGCGAATTGAGAGTTATCGATGACGTAGGATGTTCTAGTTGAATGCAGCTGCTCTGATTGGTCAGGAGTAAGGCCATCAGGTACCCTCCCATTAATGGGCGTTACAAATCTTTTCCAGTTTGGACCAATGGTAGCTCCGTATTTCAAGTGCAATCAACCAATGCATACAGTAATAGAGGTTGATTTGGATTAGGTCTTGAATTTCTCAGAGCGATTCATTGCATTCTAAAAAAACTGTATTCACATGAAAACTGTGTAATCTGAAAATATTTTTCATTACCTGCATGAACAAATAGATTAAAAGAAAGAAAACTTGAGCTGTTTGGATCAAGGTCTATACAATATTTTGTGTACAATTTATTAGATTCTTATCAAGGAAACGCAAATTTTTTAAACAATTCGAAACTGAATTTTTAATATTATGGTGTTCTTAAACAACTTATTCTTTCTATTAATTCAGATTTTGAATTTTTCAGAATAATTCATTGCATTAAAAAAACACCGTATTAGTGCTAAATTATATAATAAAAGTAGTTCAATATTAGAATTAATGCATTTTTTTATTGCCAATAAAATTACATTTCAATAAAAAACAAATAATAATAAGCGTATGGCTTTTAATGGTGGAGAGATCTTTTCGGGTAGTTCCACCTCGCCGTTTGAGCCATGTTACGGCGAACATGGTAGACCTACTATTTTAGGTGGGTTCTGAACCACCGGGTAAGTGATAATAAAGCTTGTAACATCAAGTCATTGAAGCACGATCACCCATCCAAGCGCAGTCTTGAGCGGTTGTGACTGAACAATAATAATAACAATAGATATAATAGAAATGCAATAATGTTTTTATAAAAGAATTTTTTTGTTCCTTTACGAGCAAATAGGAATAGGCCTTTAAAAATCTTTTGAGCTGTTAGGATCAAGGCTCTTGCAATATTTTGTATACAATTTATCTGATACTTATAAAAAAACGCAACTTTTTTAAACAATCCAGAACAAAATCTTTTTATCTGCGGCCATGTGGGCTACGTTTAAGAATTTATTTAACTTATTCTTCTTCTTGAAATGTTTTCATTCTCAATTGAAAAATCGTCTGTCATAGTCTCCAGGGGATTAATACATTTCATCAAAATAATTTTTTTAAGGATTTGTAAATGGATTCATTGCCCATTGAGGGATTTACACTGATGGATTCGTAATGGGTGATGACTACTCTTGGCCCGGAAAAAAATAAATGGAAGGTAAAGCCGATTATCACTTTACACTAGCGGAATATCGATAGAAGAGTGGTCCAACATTTTGTCCGTATTCGGATAATGAAAAGATTGCACAGCCCACGCTGAACACCAGGGAATTTGATTTTCGATTCGTTCTCTCTATATTGAGGAAGTTATTCTATACAATTCCAGGAGTATTGTTAAAATAATATTGATATGGTTGACTAAGAACTGACCTTCGTAATTTTGAGTCCTATCCTGTTCAATGTTATACACACACGGCCGGTTGCACGAAAGCCAATTAAATAAGGAGTTTAATGTCAGTTAACTAACTGTCTTAAGTGTAACAGCTTTATTTCTGTTGCACAAAGATCCACTGGTTATTTTTCGTTGACCGAACAAGCACAATCTGGCAACACAGTAATTTAATCAGAAGCTGATTCTGAGGTTGAGAAAAAAGATGAATTGAAATGTGAATTATTTGAATCATTATTTAACTATCTCAATATTATTATATTCTTAAAATATTTTATTTATATTGAAAGGTTTTTAACACCTAGGACCTAATTATGAGGCCTCTAGAATCAAAACTCACATTACCCAAAAACTAAAAAAACTTAGCAGCTGTTTTCTACAGAATGTACAGCTGGGAATCCAAATATAAACTCGGTTTGAGTCAAATCTTAATCTATCCAATAGAAAAAGCCATTGAAAGTCAAGGGTAAGTATCAAAACTCACACTATCCATGAGGATATTGTTAGCTTTGACACCAAGACATTTCCACCAATGAGAGAAGGGTTTTCAGGTCACGTGGCCATTGTTTTGGTTTCTTGAAACATTGCCGCCTCAAGCCCAAATGAGTGTGTTTGCTCTCTCAGTTTTATTGAAGTATTATTTCGGTAATATTTGAATAGTTTTGTAGTTTTAGAAATAAAATTACCTGTTACTCCAACTACAGGTAGTGGAAGAGTAAGAAAACCTAAGAAAAGCCCATCAGCATGGGCGAGAAATGTAAAAAAGACAAGCAGGTATGTGTGTTATATTTTAACCTAAAACTATATTTTAAGGTTTGGTTTTTAAATGTGGCTTTAATACTGGTTAAGCTTTGAAAAGTACATATTTTAGGTGAAAAAAATGCTTAGACTTTAGTTAGTGTTTAAAATTAGTTTAAAATAACCACTGTGTCAGCAAGGTTTTTGGTGTCAAAAATAACAATATCCAAAGCCGACGTTTGGTTTCAAAACTATACAATATCCACATGGTTTGGAGTCATAATTAACATTATCCAATGCTAAATGTCAAAACTCACAATATCCAAAATATAATTTGATTTTTTTCTTATTTATACAACTAAAAATTGAATTTTTATGTTTTTAATCAATTTTTTAGGCCTTATTTCACTATATGCCATATGACATGTATGACAAATTATGCTGGAATATATATAAATTGGTTTTTGGCCTATACAGTATGGTAAGGTAACCTTGAAAATAAATTCAAATCTATAATTTTTTTCTTGAATTTCTTTATCCACAACAATCTGCTAATGTTGACTTTTTATGGAAAACTCAACGACCAGTAATCATTTTCTCATGCTATATTTTCATTTTCTATAATTTTTCTCTTTATTGTGATTGAATAACATAAAGTTAGATTGACAATAGGCTACTGAAAGGGCTTACTTACTAGAGGAATTAGTCGAATGAAGCTCCAGACAAGAAATTGAGGTGCATAATTTATTTTCACTGTTTAATTTTTCTTATTTTATTCTTTTTTCATTTTATAATTACCCTTAGGACTGTAAAAATGAGAATCAAATGTTCACTTGTTTATCCATCATTATTCAGTATAATACATCTATAACTTGGCTCCAACTTGATTACCGTTATCTAGATAATATATAACTTATCCATTCACCTTATATTTATTAATCTTCTCAGAATTTCATGATTTTTTTTGTTTTATTATTCTTCGTCTTCTCCTTCTCCTACTCCTTCTCCTCCTCCTCATCATCCTCCTCCTCCTCCTCCTCCTCCTCTTCCTCTTCCTCTTCCCCTTCCTCTTCCTCTTCCTCTTCCTCTTCCTCTTCCTCATCCTCTTTCTCTTTCTCTTTCTCTTTCTCTTTCTCTTTCTCTTTATCTTCATCATCATCTTCTTCTTCTTACATTCGCTACATGTGACTGTTTCAATCATGAAAATTATATATTTAAAAAAAACTCAAATATAATCTCTTTGTGTCTTGGAATCATATTGTTAAAATTAAATTTTCTCTTTGTTTTGGATTCATATTGTCACTAGAGGAATCTGTTGAATAAAAAAAATTCATGATTGGTGAGAGAGAGCGTATAGTATTCAGGAAAATGTTTCAAACTGTTGGATTATTCATTCTTCGCTATCATGAAAATAATTAAAATTTGGCCTATTTCAACAATATTTCAGGGAATAGAGTTGAAATTCAAAAAACAGAAATCAGTAAACGTAAGTGGAAATCAAAACGTGGGTTGTTCAGTTCAACTGGCTGGTTTTCTAATTAGGCCGGTGCATACATGCAGTAATTAGATCTGCAAGATATTATTGCTTCGTGGAAAGAGCACGGCTAAATGAATCAGTAGCTTTGAATCAGTAGTAATGATCATAATTGGGGTCGGACATTGTTTATTCATTGGGCTTTGACTGTACCGGCATTTTGTGTTTCTGTTAAATGAAAGCTATAAACAGCACTTTAATTTCCGGGTCAGTAGTTTGCTTCAGAGTGCGAATTTTGTATGAATTTTGTACTTCATGAGGAAAATCAAGTTAGAATTTCGTTATTAGAAACTTTGAAATAGTTTCATCAAAAGCGAATTAGTTTTTTTTTTTAGTTCCAGGATAACGGTTACGCTGACCATTTTATACCTACACTTGCCCTACAGTATCTACGCTATAGAATAAACAGAAGCATAGAATGTTTAGATTAGCATTAGCATTATTTATTGTCGTCATCCTAGTTTCGCTGAAACTCTCTGATAAATTATGTGCTTCCTGTTATAATCAGGCAACTAAATTAATGATCAGCAAATGTACAAAAGCATAGTATAATAGTTTGAAGTTTGAAGTAAATTTCATATTCTAGGTTCAGCAAAACCCTAAAACCCAAACCCCTAAGCCCAAAAACCCCCCAAAACTCTAGGTCATTCTGGTGCCGTACATTTTCCCGTACAATTTTATTTATTTTTTAAGTTTTTGAAATTTTCAAATTCTCGTGCAAAATGAAATATTTTACAGTGAAAGGTGGATAAGAAAAGAAATGGAGCAAATGAAATTTGTTGAATTTCTCAAATTTTTCTTTTTTACAATTTTTTTCAAAAACAAAATTTGTACGAAATTTCTTTGAAATTTTTTAAACTTTGTTCTTTACAATTTTTTTTCAAAAACACAATTTGTACGAGAAATTTCAACAACCTTATTTGCTTCATTTCTGTTCTTATCCACCCAACTTTCAATGACCACTTATAGATTCACTAGGCATAATTTCATTTAAAAAAAATTATTTATGTTAATATAATAGACTATTTCAATTGATACGGTCAAGAGGGGAAAAAATTATAATTTCTGTTTACCTCTTGTTTCTCTTGAAACATTTTTGTCCTATTCTTTGTTTTCATTCACTTTTTGTTTTTACTTCCGCTTTACCTTTTGTTTCTGATGAAGTCTCTCAAAATCAATAAGGAAGTTAATCGCTATTATAAGTATTGCTGTAGTCAAAACTATTGGTTTCTATCTTCTTTTTTTAAACACTTTTATCTTTTTATAACTTTTTATTTTGTATTTTTGTTTTGTACGTCTTGTTTCTCTTGAAGACACACACGATTCAACAAATAACTACGTAGTCAATTGTCATTATAACAATAGCTATAGTCAAAAAATATATAGGGAAGTAGCCTACTCATTTCAACAAATCGGTTTCTATCTCTGTCTCATCTCCTATCTCTCTCAAGGGAGGAGAACACACAATTTTTAATTTTGTTTTTTCTACTTCTTTTCTACGTTTTGTTTAACTTGAAAACACTCATAATTCAACAAATCACTATATGTAGTCAATCGCCATTATTAAGTACTATAGCTATGAATTCAAAACAGATACAGGGAAGTAGCCTACTCATTTTAACAAATCGGTTTCTATCTCTGTTTCATCTCCTATCTCTCTTGGGGAGAAGACATGCATTTCAACAAATCACTATATACATCCTAGTGTCATAATGACTATATATATATATATATCTGTGTATATCTACAAATAGCATACATAAGACACACAATTCAACAAATCACTATATACATCCTAGTGTCATGATGACATTATATCTATGTATATCTACAAATAGCACACACAGTTCAACAAATCTCTATATAGGCTACATCCCAATGTCATGATGGCTATATATATAAATAGCACACACAATTCAACAAATCACTATATACATTCTAGTGTCATGATGACTATATATATATATATATATATATATATATATATATACAAATAGAACATGGGTGTATTCAGTGGTGAAATGCGGTGGCTTACGGGCGAAGAGATGGAAGACCGGGGTTTTCATAGTAGGATCTCGTCAGAAAGATCTTATCGAAACAGCAGCGGAGATTGGAAAGAATCGAAATTGCTTGACGTCGGGTGAAGAGAAGAGAAAGAGAAGTAAAAGAGTAGTAGAGAGAAGAGTTGGAACTGGCTTGCGTGCTTGGAGCCGTTTTCGAGCGCCCCGTGCTCAAGCACCATCCATCGCGTCAGCTGACGTGTGCCAGGCGTCGAATGAAAGGTGTGCTTTGCACCAAAACACCAAATACGCCTCGCCTTCAACTCCCTCTCAAATATACTGTCACTGTCACATACCCTGGCTGATGGCGAAACAATCACCTGACACACCGATGACAGAACGCGTGAAAGGAGATTGAAAGATGTGCACTGTTATTGATTTACTTGACGAATCATCATCTGTCATTGTGTGTTTTGGTTGGGAATATTAAGTGGAGGATACTGTTGAGTGTATGAAGTGATAGGTACTGCAGAAATATTTATTTATTTGACACAAGTACAGATTTGTTGTAAGTACAAGTGGTTCGGAGCCCACCTAAAACTGTAGTCCAACTCATCCATCATAATCATCATCTAATTCATTACCCACACACAGGTTTCAGAGATCAGACCTATGTGGGCTTCATCTTCGGAAAAAAAGATGGTGATCTAAAACTGTATTCCCACTCTTCAATCTACATAATCCAAGGTTCTGTCGAAATATGTATTCATTTAACATAAGTCTAGGTACAGATTTGTCGTAAGTCAATTGTACTTAGGTCGGAACCGACCTAAAACTGTATTCCAACTCTTCAATCATCATCATTAACACTAATTTATTACCCTTACACAGTTTTCAGAGGTCAGACCCTTGTGGGCTTCATCTTCGGAAAAAAGTGGTGATATAAGGATGTTGGCATGCTTGCCATTCTGACACAGTGAGTGTGGACTTAGAATAAGTGCGATTCATAGAATACGAATAAAATTCATTGGACTTCAGAGAAAACAACATTAGAAGTTAGAAGGTCGAGGTAGAATACGAATGAAACAGCATTAAAATATAGAGAAAAATACCGAGGAAACAATATAAAATATGAAGGAAGTAACAACTGATGGAGGGTGATGATATTGATGATGATGATGATGATGATGATGATAATGTAATACATAAATATGAAGGTTATGTTTGTGATTGATTGAAGAGCAAGGGTGGGGACTTTTGTAGAAATAAAATCACAAGTTTTACCTAGAATTATGAAACTAGAAATTAGGTTATGATAGCCGAGAGTCGTAGCAGGTATCTGTTCAATCAGAGATAACCTGCGGTCTCCTAGGCACTCTTTGTAAGGGTGGCCGATTAGATTGGCCAGCAAAAAAAAATACTGTTCTCTGCTGTAAAATCATTACTCGATGGTTCGGAACCCATCTAAAACTTTGGGTCCAACTCTTCATCCAGCTCATTACCCAAGCACAGGTCTCAGACCTATGTGGGCTTCATCCTCAAAAAAGAGTATGATTATTCTCAAATATTTTAAAGCGCATCTATATTATCTTACTCTTTGAAATAGAAAAAGGATAATTTTTACTTTATTGAATAATTGATGGGTTCAAATTAAACGCTTTTATCATGAACTCCAAGAAATTTAAAATTCAGGCGAGCTTTCTGTGTTTAGTGTGAATGCCCTTCACTTTCCACTATCAGTAGAAATGTACAATATCAAGTCCTCACCCACTAGATTTACGAAAACAATAATTTTCGGCTTAAAAATTCGCAATGGACCCAGCTCAAATCACGCCTTGATTCCTTCTTTTTCAATGATGATGTTTTATTCTGGAATATTACTTAACACAGGCTGACAGCAGCGGATAATGGGTTCTGAATGATGGGGGCAGGCCTACAGATGAATTGGCACGGACAAGTCCAGCAGAAGATCACGAAATATGACGGGTGAACGAGGATTTCAGTAAGAGGATTACGTTCAGAATGGAAGGGACCTCGAAAGTGAATGGGAAAAGAAAATACGCCCAGTACAATCTTTATTGAACCCAGTTGGGAATAAAATCTAATACCGCCATTGAATTATTATATAAATGGACAGGACTCTCTGGTATTCGTAAAGTGCGAAATGTATAGGCTTATTCTGAATGTTGTATGTAGAATGTGGTTTAACATTTGTTTAGGTTCATCAAGAAAAGTATTTCTCTTCATCACCAATGATTATTATACTCGCGGGAGAGTATCTTCGTTTTGGTTGATTTTCCCAGAATAGCTTATATTATTTCCCCGCTCAAAACATTTTTCACTACATTGTAATGATTGTGTTTGATAGGATACTGGTTCTTCAATTCTTGTATTTCCTTATATTTGCATTTATTGTATTTGTATTTAACAAGATATTAAAGTCTTACTGCCAGTTACACGAAAGCCAATCAATCCCCGTAGAATGACGTCATTACGTCGTTAATGGAGAAAATTTAGTTGCACAAAGCGCAATTACATGCGATAACACCGATTATGTTAACCGGCGTGAGAGATACTCAACCTCCCACTCATCAAGAATTAAATTTCACGAACTCCCATTAAGTTACATTTTATATGTTATGTTTATTGTACCAGAATAGGTCATAGGTGTTGAAAACCTTTCAAAATTAATAAAACTATTAAAATATAATAATATTGAGATAGTTGAATAATGATTCAAATAATTCACAATGAAATGATTCTATTTCAACTTTTTTCTCAACTTCAGAATCAGCTGTTGATCAAATTTCAGTGTTGCCAGATTGTACCCGTAACAAATATACAGAAACAGAATTTATCAATTTATTTGCTGTTGTCAATATCGAATATAATCCTCGAAGATTTCGATTCTCGATTTGCAAATTTGTTGAAAAAAGAGTCTTGAACTGGAAAGATTAGCGTGTCCTCCCCATTTGATAATCTGTATTTATTGCCATAAAGAAGATACAATGAAAAAAATATAGATATATTACAATGTAAACAATGATAACAACCAACAGAAGGATAACAACCTTGTTCGCTGGTGGGAGTACTTCAGTTCAGTCAAGATTAATTATGTTGTTTCAAAACTGTCCTTTGTAGGTTCAACCATTCAACACTATTAATAAAAATCACTCTAGATTACTAATATAAAAAATGTCTCTTCAACCATGACCTTTGTTCCACATTCAGACAATACTTCCAATTATTCACAACATATAGAAATTTTGAAGGCATCAGATTTATCATCTTGCTACTTGTATGTGTTATTTGTTTTCGTACAGTCAGCAAATCAGAATATTCAATTTTGCACTGTTTTATAGTTATTTAGTAGGCAATACACATTATTTGCCAACTGAAAGTTGAAACTTTCCTGTTTCTGGCTATGTACCTGAATAGACTTTTTATTTGGATTAACGGCTTTAGGGAAGTGATAGCCGTGAGCCGTAGCAGGTATCTGTTCAATCAGATAGAGATAAGCTGCGATCTCCTGGGCGCTCTTTGTAAGAGTGACCGATTAGATTGGCCAGCAAAAAAGACACTGTTTTCTGCTGTAGAATAACTTCCCGGTGGTTCGGAACCCACCTAAAACTATAGGTCCAACTCATCAATCACCATCATCCAACTCATTACCCACGCACAGGTCTCAGACCTATGTGGGCTTCATCCTCAGAAAAAGAAAAAAAATAGCCATTATGACACTAAGATTTGTTGAAATGTATGTGACTTCTTCTCCCCTTGAGAGAGATAGGAGATGAAACAGAGATAGAAACCGATTTGTTAAAATGCGTAGGCTACTTCCCTGTATCTGTTTTGAATTCATAGCTATAGTACTTAATAATGGCGATTGACTACATATAGTGATTTGTTGAATTGTGAGTGTTTTCAAGTTAAACAAAACGTAGAAAAGAAGTAGAAAAACAAAAATTAAAAATTGTGTGTTCTCCTTCCAACTGCATTACTCATGCACGGGTGTCAGACCTATGTGGGCTTCATCTTTAAAAAAATGAATGAATAAATATGGCGTCTCGCGTTCTCCTATACTATTGTGATATTTATATTCAGAAATAATCGATAACTTGTAGAAAAACAAAGTTACAAGTGGACTGCTTTAATATTACCTAGCTTAAATGTGAACTGAAATCAAAAGGGTGTGTATAGTCATAATGATTCAACCATCGCTAGATGGAAATAAATCTTGAAGCCCAGCTCACTTGTCTTCAGTGGATTTTGATCTCTTTTATCACCCAATTACGATGATTCAAAGCCGCGAAGCAGAAGAGAAAAAATGGACGAGAGCTATGCACGAGAAAAGGCCAGATTTAGCAAGCTATTATGCGGGGAGTGTATAAAGGTCCGCGCGCGCACACACATAGAGAGAGAAGGAGAAAGTGAAGTAGATAGACGAAGAGAGACCGCAATTGAATGAAATCGGGAAAGAAAATGAACGAGAAAAATTGTTCAGATGCTGATGACGATAAGGAAACGAATTAATGGGTGAATAGAAGCCGGGGAAGATGGTGTGGTAAGTGATGGGCTTGGAAAAGTGGATTCGTTCTAGAATCTGAAAATTATATCCAGCTTTATAATCCAAAGAAATTCTACCCTTTACCTCCTACTTTTCCTCCTCTTCTTCATCCTTCTCCACCACAATCTCTTTCTCTTATTCCCCTTTTCTTCCCCCTCCACCTCATCCTGAACGCTTGAACCACCTTCTGAATTATCATCTAGCCCTTTTTGCAACAGTCTGAGATAATTGACTATCAGAGTCCGACTCGGCACTCAACTTTTCTGCTCGCCATTTATATCGGCTTGCGAATTTTTTTTCTCTTTGCGTCCCGATTTCCTTTCGTAGTTCCGATGATCGTCGCCTGCAGCGCTGCTTCGATATTTTTTACGAGAGAAAAAAGTTTTGATGAGCGTTCTTCACTGACCCACCCCCACCTCATCCCCTTCAAGAGGCCCCCCCCTCTTCTACACACAACCAACACTATTAAAGACTTTGCTTTGAGAGAGAAAGAGAGAGAGAGAGAGAGATATTGAGTGAGTGAGATAACTCTTTTCACAAGCTCGCTCGACCACTGTGCTCTAAACTGAAAAGAGGAAAATTTGAAAAGCTTTTTTCCTACGAATACCAAAAGGCGTTTAAATATGTTGAAAGCATAATGAGTGGTGCATTTTTCGTAGGGTTTTTGGCCCGGGTAAATGGCTGCCCAATTGGAAGGTCGCATTCTGATCGATTGTGGAATGATATTCATTTTTTCTGACAAAGTCGGAGGTTGAGCGCGTATTTCAGGTCACGTGCAAAATATGGATTAAAAAACAAGTTTTTCACACTTCCAGTCATCATTAGTATCATTTCTAGTGTTATTTTTTTGGGTGAAAATTCACACATGAGTTTGGAGACTTGTGCGTGGGTAATGGGTGAATGGATGAATGATAAAAAACAAGAGATTTGAACCCAAGGCTGTAGGAAACGAAGCCAGACGTGTTACCTAGTCAAAGACAAACGCTCCAACCAACTGTGCTACCAGAGTCGCCATGGTGTATTGGTAATATTGAAACATTGCTTGTTTGTAATGATAGATTTCATCAATCATCACGGTAATGAATAATAAGACTTGGATGTTGATCCACTTTATTTTGAATACATTATTGAAAAATTACAGTACCATGGTTTCGTGGCTTAACCTGCCTTCACTTCTCTCAAGTCAACAGTACAGCTGAGGATGTGGCAGGTACTGTAATGTAATTTTTCAATAATCTATTCAAAATAAAGTGGTTTGACAACATCCAAGTCTTATTATAGAAACCGTAACTATTGTTCAACATCCTTCTACTATATAGAACTCCAAGGAATCATCACTCATTATTATTTCAAAGAAAAAAATATTATAGTTATTTATTCATTGAATTTATATAATTTTTTGTAACAGTCCGAAAATGTTTAAATGTGCTAAGTGCTCGCAATCTGTACGTAACCAAGCTTATATTTGATAAAATGTGTGAATTGTAAAAAAGACTTTCATGGTTCCTGCGTTAATTTGAAGAAAGAACAACTAGAATATCTCCTCGCAGAAAAAAAGACTGGATCTGTTGTAGGGTATGTGAAAAAGAAAAGAGAAAAGTCAACAATTTGAAGCTATTTTGGATATGGACTCTCCTTCGAACTCTCAAATTGCAAAAATGATTATTGAGCTACGCAGTGAGATAAAAAGTAAGTTAAAAAATTTGGAAATGTCTCTAGGTACATCTTTAGAAAGTGCTCATGAAAAAATTGAAGATCTTAATAAAACAATTCATGAGCAAAGTGTTAAACTTGATAGTTATCAGGAAACAATTTCTGATCTTGTTCAAGAGAATAAGGGCCTCAAAAAACAGATACTTTTGCTTCAGGAGCGTTTGGACGATGCTGAACAGTATTCCAGAGCGAATACACTAGAGATACATGGATTGCCAGTTACTCCAAATGAAAGTGTGACTTCCTTGGTCCAACAGATTGGTCAAAGTCTAGGTGTTGAAATCAACGAGATTAATATCGATGCTTGTCACCGACTCGCAAGGGCGAGGGAAGGTGTTTCAACTCCTGGTGTCATCGTTCGTTTTGTGCAGAGGAGTATCAAAGAAGAATTATTGCGAAAAAGAAGAGTGAAGAGAGACTTTTCTACAGTGCATATCGGTTTGTCGGCGTCGATGCCGATTTACATCAATGAGAGTCTCTGTCCTGGGCGTCGCAGGGTGTTCTCGGCGGCGAGACAGGCCAAGCGAGACAATGGCTACAAGTATCTGTGGATTCGTAATGGTAAAATTCTGATAAGGAAAGATGATGGTACTGCCGTAATAAAACTTAATTCTGTCGAAGATGTCACGAACCTAAAGTGAGTCATTCGATCGATTCAGGTATGTTATCAGATTATTTTTTTCTATCACGGAGAAGCGAAAGTATATTTTTTTTTTTAGTTGAAAGTTATTACTCAACATAGTTATGATTTTTCAATTTTGATCCTACTTGATTGTTATGGATGATTATACTCAGTTTCGTTTATTATTTGATAGATTAATTGATGAAAATTGTAATGATGAAAAATTGACTATATTCATGCAGAATATTAGAAGTGTTCGATCCAATTTTGATATGTTTGTGGCAGAATTGTCATGTTTAGATAAAAAAAACACCTGATATATTAGTGTTTACTGAGATATGGATAGGGGACGATGAGCTTTCTATGTACAATATAACCGGCTATCGTCAATACGCAAAATGTAACAATTCATTAAGAGCTGGAGGAGTGATGATACTCATAAAAGATAACATAGAATGCATTTCAGCATTTATTGATATGTCTGCGGCGGACTGCTTGCTCATCAAAATTATTTATGGAGGTTTTGAGTTATCACTGCTTGCAATTTATAGATGTCCCAATAGTGAAATTAAAGATTATATAACTGAATTAGAAAATGTTTTAAAACAAAATAGAGAGAAAAACTTGTTGATTTTGGGTGATATGAATGTAAATATAATGAATGTTCATAATAATAATGTTTTCTTATACATGTTGCTTATGTCAAGTTTTGGTTTCAAGTCTTATGTGAATATCCCTACTAGAGTAACTGATCACTCTGAAACTATAATTGATCATGTGTTTCTTAGAACTAAAAATAACAGTTCAGCACTCAAATGTAAAACTATTGTAGTGGATACAGGGCTCACCGATCATCGCTCAATTGGAATTAGCATAGGAAATAATGTTTCCATTGAAAACCGCTTACCGCTAAGAAATGATATTTATAAGAAAATAGATTTTGTTGGATTGAACGAATTGTTGTCTAATGAAAATTGGAATTTTTTAAACCAGGATCAATCCGTTTCTATTTTGTTCTCACTTTTTGTTGATAAGTTAGTAGAGTTAATAGATTTGTCCACTGAAAGGGTTCAGATAAGAAAAAAATATGTTAAGCTTAAGCCATGGATAACCAATGATCTTTGCATTAGAATACGTAAGAGAAATGAATTATATAAGAAATGTATCAATCAACCTTATAATCAAAATTTAAATAACCACTACAAAGCTTTCAGAAATTCACTACAAATTGATCTAAGAATGGCCAAAGAAAACTACTATTACTCCTCATTGGAGGATTCTATTAAAGCTAAAAACCACAAGAACAGTGGAAGATAATTAATTCGATTTTAGGATCATCTAGATCTGAACAAAATATCGGCTATGTGAATGATAGAGATGGAGATCCAGTTACAGATGACCAAGGTATAGCAGACGTTTTAAATAATTTCTTTGTAACAGTGGCAGGTAATCTTAGGAGAGAGAAAGTGAACCTACCAAATGAAATTAACAGAGATAAATTCCGAAGAAGTTTCAATTCACCCTATTCATTATGGTCTATTTTTGTTCAACCTGTAACTCACTTTGAAATTCAAAATTTAATTGAACAATTCAAACCTAGAAAAGCACCTGGTTTGGATGGTATTAGTGCTTTAATAATTAAAAAAATTAGTAATAATATTCTAGATCCCTTAGTACATTTAATCAACTTGAGCTTCTCAAGCGGTCGTTTCCCAGATGTTCTTAAAAAAGCTGTTGTTATACCTTTGTACAAGAAAAAAGGTGATAGAACTAATCTAGTTAATTATAGGTCAATAGCTCTATTGTCTGTGTTCTCTAAGTTAAGAAAAGTGTATGAAAGCCAGACTTGTTTCGTTTCTGAATAGAACATCTTTTTTCAGTAGCAAGCAATTTGGGTTCAGGCAGAATATGAGTACTGAGCAAGCACTTTTGAGATTTGTAGAGCAACTTTATGGTGGTATCAATTGTAGCCGGTTTATTTGCTGGTTTATTTGTGGATGTTGAAAAGGCTTTTGATACCATTGACCATGATATTTTATTGAGTAAGTTGTGGAGAGCTGGTGTCAGGGGGGTAGTAAATTATTGGTTCAAGGACTACCTAAGTGGGAGAGTTCAATGTGTGAAAATAGGGAATATAAATAGCTCTTTTCAGATTGTGCAATATGGTGTACCACAAGGTCCAGTTCTGGGTCCTATTTTATTTTTAGTTTATATTAATGATCTTACCGAAGGTTTGTTTAATGGTGCAGTGACTTCATTTGCTGATGATATTGCCTTTCTGTATAAATATAAATCAAATCAAGCACTTATGAATTCTCTGAATGAGGATATTGATAAATTGAGCTGGTGGTTCTCTTCAAATTATTTAATACTGAGTTCAAAAACATCATTTGTTAAGTTCAGTCTGAGGAAGTGAATTACAACCAGTAATATACCATGATGTTAACTGTAATAAAACAGATAATTGTAATTGTATAGTGCTCCAAAGCGATTCTCATGTTAGATATCTAGGTCTATATCTTGATGAGGGGCTAACATGGAAATATCATTTAGATCAGTTGCGGAATAAAATGCTTTATAATATAAGAAAGTTTTATAGAATACGTAAATTGTGCCCATCCAAGGTACTAAAACTGATATATTATTCCATAATTCACGCTAGACTTCAATATGGTATTGAGTGTTGGGGAGGAACTTATATATCTTCATTAAAACCATTAATTACGACCCAAAAATGTGTAGTTCGTCTGATAACATTCAAAGATTGGAGAGAACCCTCTCTACCTCTTTTCAGACAACTGAAGATATTGCCTCTGATATATTTGTATGTGTATAAAGTGTTGAAAATATTTTTCACTCGAAGTGGTTTTATAAATAATATTGATTATGTTAATGATGTTAGGAGAGCTTTGAGAAATAGATCTGATACATTCATTCCCAGGCCAAGAAAAACAGCATTCAAAATTTTTTATTCATTTCTGGGTCCCAAATTCTTCAATTTATTGCCAACTGAGATTAGAAAAATGAGAACAATGTTTAGTTTTATGAAAGGCATAAGAGATTTCTTATTTAATTGTGATAATGTTGAGACATTATTTAAAACCCTAGCATAAGTTTATTATCATGTTCTTCAATGTGATTGATTGTTTTTTACCTTTGGAAGTCTACATTTAGTTCTATTTTAGCGGAAGGATACAATTTAGCAAGGCCAGATTTAGCAAGCTATTATGCGGGGAGTGTATAAAGGTCCGCGCGCGCACACACATAGAGAGAGAAGGAGAAAGTGAAGTAGATAGACGAAGAGAGACCGCAATTGAATGAAATCGGGAAAGAAAATGAACGAGAAAAATTGTTCAGATGCTGATGACGATAAGGAAACGAATTAATGGGTGAATAGAAGCCGGGGAAGATGGTGTGGTAAGTGATGGGCTTGGAAAAGTGGATTCGTTCTAGAATCTGAAAATTATATCCAGCTTTATAATCCAAAGAAATTCTACCCTTTACCTCCTACTTTTCCTCCTCTTCTTCATTCTTCTCCACCACAATCTCTTTCTCTTATTCCCCTTTTCTTCCCCCTCCACCTCATCCTGAACGCTTGAACCACCTTCTGAATTATCATCTAGCCCTTTTTGCAACAGTCTGAGATAATTGACTATCAGAGTCCGACTCGGCACTCAACTTTTCTGCTCGCCATTTATATCGGCTTGCGAATTTTTTTTCTCTTTGCGTCCCGATTTCCTTTCGTAGTTCCGATGATCGTCGCCTGCAGCGCTGCTTCGATATTTTTTACGAGAGAAAAAAGTTTTGATGAGCGTTCTTCACTGACCCACCCCCACCTCATCCCCTTCAAGAGGCCCCCCCCTCTTCTACACACAACCAACACTATTAAAGACTTTGCTTTGAGAGAGAAAGAGAGAGAGAGAGAGAGATATTGAGTGAGTGAGATAACTCTTTTCACAAGCTCGCTCGACCACTGTGCTCTAAACTGAAAAGAGGAAAATTTGAAAAGCTTTTTTCCTACGAATACCAAAAGGCGTTTAAATATGTTGAAAGCATAATGAGTGGTGCATTTTTCGTAGGGTTTTTGGCCCGGGTAAATGGCTGCCCAATTGGAAAATCGCATTCTGATCGATTGTGGAATGATATTCATTTTTTCTGACAAAGTCGGAGGTTGAGCGCGTATTTCAGGTCACGTGCAAAATATGGATTAAAAAACAAGTTTTTCACACTTCCAGTCATCATTAGTATCATTTCTAGTGTTATTTTTTTGGGTGAAAATTCACACATGAGTTTGGAGACTTGTGCGTGGGTAATGGGTGAATGGATGAATGATAAAAAACAAGAGATTTGAACCCAAGGCTGTAGGAAACGAAGCCAGACGTGTTACCTAGTCAAAGACAAACGCTCCAACCAACTGTGCTACCAGAGTCGCCATGGTGTATTGGTAATATTGAAACATTGCTTGTTTGTAATGATAGATTTCATCAATCATCACGGTAATGAATAATAAGACTTGGATGTTGATCCACTTTATTTTGAATACATTATTGAAAAATTACAGTACCATGGTTTCGTGGCTTAACCTGCCTTCACTTCTCTCAAGTCAACAGTACAGCTGAGGATGTGGCAGGTACTGTAATGTAATTTTTCAATAATCTATTCAAAATAAAGTGGTTTGACAACATCCAAGTCTTATTATAGAAACCGTAACTATTGTTCAACATCCTTCTACTATATAGAACTCCAAGGAATCATCACTCATTATTATTTCAAAGAAAAAAATATTATAGTTATTTATTCATTGAATTTATATAATTTTTTGTAACAGTCCGAAAATGTTTAAATGTGCTAAGTGCTCGCAATCTGTACGTAACCAAGCTTATATTTGATAAAATGTGTGAATTGTAAAAAAGACTTTCATGGTTCCTGCGTTAATTTGAAGAAAGAACAACTAGAATATCTCCTCGCAGAAAAAAAGACTGGATCTGTTGTAGGGTATGTGAAAAAGAAAAGAGAAAAGTCAACAATTTGAAGCTATTTTGGATATGGACTCTCCTTCGAACTCTCAAATTGCAAAAATGATTATTGAGCTACGCAGTGAGATAAAAAGTAAGTTAAAAAATTTGGAAATGTCTCTAGGTACATCTTTAGAAAGTGCTCATGAAAAAATTGAAGATCTTAATAAAACAATTCATGAGCAAAGTGTTAAACTTGATAGTTATCAGGAAACAATTTCTGATCTTGTTCAAGAGAATAAGGGCCTCAAAAAACAGATACTTTTGCTTCAGGAGCGTTTGGACGATGCTGAACAGTATTCCAGAGCGAATACACTAGAGATACATGGATTGCCAGTTACTCCAAATGAAAGTGTGACTTCCTTGGTCCAACAGATTGGTCAAAGTCTAGGTGTTGAAATCAACGAGATTAATATCGATGCTTGTCACCGACTCGCAAGGGCGAGGGAAGGTGTTTCAACTCCTGGTGTCATCGTTCGTTTTGTGCAGAGGAGTATCAAAGAAGAATTATTGCGAAAAAGAAGAGTGAAGAGAGACTTTTCTACAGTGCATATCGGTTTGTCGGCGTCGATGCCGATTTACATCAATGAGAGTCTCTGTCCTGGGCGTCGCAGGGTGTTCTCGGCGGCGAGACAGGCCAAGCGAGACAATGGCTACAAGTATCTGTGGATTCGTAATGGTAAAATTCTGATAAGGAAAGATGATGGTACTGCCGTAATAAAACTTAATTCTGTCGAAGATGTCACGAACCTAAAGTGAGTCATTCGATCGATTCAGGTATGTTATCAGATTATTTTTTTCTATCACGGAGAAGCGAAAGTATATTTTTTTTTTTAGTTGAAAGTTATTACTCAACATAGTTATGATTTTTCAATTTTGATCCTACTTGATTGTTATGGATGATTATACTCAGTTTCGTTTATTATTTGATAGATTAATTGATGAAAATTGTAATGATGAAAAATTGACTATATTCATGCAGAATATTAGAAGTGTTCGATCCAATTTTGATATGTTTGTGGCAGAATTGTCATGTTTAGATAAAAAAAACACCTGATATATTAGTGTTTACTGAGATATGGATAGGGGACGATGAGCTTTCTATGTACAATATAACCGGCTATCGTCAATACGCAAAATGTAACAATTCATTAAGAGCTGGAGGAGTGATGATACTCATAAAAGATAACATAGAATGCATTTCAGCATTTATTGATATGTCTGCGGCGGACTGCTTGCTCATCAAAATTATTTATGGAGGTTTTGAGTTATCACTGCTTGCAATTTATAGATGTCCCAATAGTGAAATTAAAGATTATATAACTGAATTAGAAAATGTTTTAAAACAAAATAGAGAGAAAAACTTGTTGATTTTGGGTGATATGAATGTAAATATAATGAATGTTCATAATAATAATGTTTTCTTATACATGTTGCTTATGTCAAGTTTTGGTTTCAAGTCTTATGTGAATATCCCTACTAGAGTAACTGATCACTCTGAAACTATAATTGATCATGTGTTTCTTAGAACTAAAAATAACAGTTCAGCACTCAAATGTAAAACTATTGTAGTGGATACAGGGCTCACCGATCATCGCTCAATTGGAATTAGCATAGGAAATAATGTTTCCATTGAAAACCGCTTACCGCTAAGAAATGATATTTATAAGAAAATAGATTTTGTTGGATTGAACGAATTGTTGTCTAATGAAAATTGGAATTTTTTAAACCAGGATCAATCCGTTTCTATTTTGTTCTCACTTTTTGTTGATAAGTTAGTAGAGTTAATAGATTTGTCCACTGAAAGGGTTCAGATAAGAAAAAAATATGTTAAGCTTAAGCCATGGATAACCAATGATCTTTGCATTAGAATACGTAAGAGAAATGAATTATATAAGAAATGTATCAATCAACCTTATAATCAAAATTTAAATAACCACTACAAAGCTTTCAGAAATTCACTACAAATTGATCTAAGAATGGCCAAAGAAAACTACTATTACTCCTCATTGGAGGATTCTATTAAAGCTAAAAACCACAAGAACAGTGGAAGATAATTAATTCGATTTTAGGATCATCTAGATCTGAACAAAATATCGGCTATGTGAATGATAGAGATGGAGATCCAGTTACAGATGACCAAGGTATAGCAGACGTTTTAAATAATTTCTTTGTAACAGTGGCAGGTAATCTTAGGAGAGAGAAAGTGAACCTACCAAATGAAATTAACAGAGATAAATTCCGAAGAAGTTTCAATTCACCCTATTCATTATGGTCTATTTTTGTTCAACCTGTAACTCACTTTGAAATTCAAAATTTAATTGAACAATTCAAACCTAGAAAAGCACCTGGTTTGGATGGTATTAGTGCTTTAATAATTAAAAAAATTAGTAATAATATTCTAGATCCCTTAGTACATTTAATCAACTTGAGCTTCTCAAGCGGTCGTTTCCCAGATGTTCTTAAAAAAGCTGTTGTTATACCTTTGTACAAGAAAAAAGGTGATAGAACTAATCTAGTTAATTATAGGTCAATAGCTCTATTGTCTGTGTTCTCTAAGTTAAGAAAAGTGTATGAAAGCCAGACTTGTTTCGTTTCTGAATAGAACATCTTTTTTCAGTAGCAAGCAATTTGGGTTCAGGCAGAATATGAGTACTGAGCAAGCACTTTTGAGATTTGTAGAGCAACTTTATGGTGGTATCAATTGTAGCCGGTTTATTTGCTGGTTTATTTGTGGATGTTGAAAAGGCTTTTGATACCATTGACCATGATATTTTATTGAGTAAGTTGTGGAGAGCTGGTGTCAGGGGGGTAGTAAATTATTGGTTCAAGGACTACCTAAGTGGGAGAGTTCAATGTGTGAAAATAGGGAATATAAATAGCTCTTTTCAGATTGTGCAATATGGTGTACCACAAGGTCCAGTTCTGGGTCCTATTTTATTTTTAGTTTATATTAATGATCTTACCGAAGGTTTGTTTAATGGTGCAGTGACTTCATTTGCTGATGATATTGCCTTTCTGTATAAATATAAATCAAATCAAGCACTTATGAATTCTCTGAATGAGGATATTGATAAATTGAGCTGGTGGTTCTCTTCAAATTATTTAATACTGAGTTCAAAAACATCATTTGTTAAGTTCAGTCTGAGGAAGTGAATTACAACCAGTAATATACCATGATGTTAACTGTAATAAAACAGATAATTGTAATTGTATAGTGCTCCAAAGCGATTCTCATGTTAGATATCTAGGTCTATATCTTGATGAGGGGCTAACATGGAAATATCATTTAGATCAGTTGCGGAATAAAATGCTTTATAATATAAGAAAGTTTTATAGAATACGTAAATTGTGCCCATCCAAGGTACTAAAACTGATATATTATTCCATAATTCACGCTAGACTTCAATATGGTATTGAGTGTTGGGGAGGAACTTATATATCTTCATTAAAACCATTAATTACGACCCAAAAATGTGTAGTTCGTCTGATAACATTCAAAGATTGGAGAGAACCCTCTCTACCTCTTTTCAGACAACTGAAGATATTGCCTCTGATATATTTGTATGTGTATAAAGTGTTGAAAATATTTTTCACTCGAAG
Source organism: Conomelus anceps (assembly GCA_948455865.1). Taxonomy (NCBI): domain Eukaryota; kingdom Metazoa; phylum Arthropoda; class Insecta; order Hemiptera; family Delphacidae; genus Conomelus; species Conomelus anceps. Next base: position 29,019,479 of record OX418226.1, read on the forward strand.
TGGTTTTATAAATAATATTGATTATGTTAATGATGTTAGGAGAGCTTTGAGAAATAGATCTGATACATTCATTCCCAGGCCAAGAAAAACAGCATTCAAAATTTTTTATTCATTTCTGGGTCCCAAATTCTTCAATTTATTGCCAACTGAGATTAGAAAAATGAGAACAATGTTTAGTTTTATGAAAGGCATAAGAGATTTCTTATTTAATTGTGATAATGTTGAGACATTATTTAAAACCCTAGCATGAGTTTATTATCATGTTCTTCAATGTGATTGATTGTTTTTTACCTTTGGAAGTCTACATTTAGTTCTATTTTAGCGGAAGGATACAATTTTCGTTAATTCCTTAGGTTGATCTTTCCAATTTTAATCAACTGCAGTGCGCAGCGCCTTGATGGCTCTCTCTGATTTTATTAAAAATGTTTTTTTTTATTGTGATGGTTGACCCAAATCAGGTTTTCAACCTCAGGGTAACCTAATTATTTTTTCGCAATTTCATATACTAAATTTGTTGTATTCTTTTGTACTGTATTATGTAAACTTTATTATATTACTGAACTATGTAATAACGTAAAAGATTTGCGGGGAAATAAAAAATTTATTATTATTCATCATGGAAAAGTACCACAACATCCATTCACAAACAACTGAATTCATCATGGTAATGTTGAAACATCGTTGATGTTTGTAATGATAGATTTCATCAATCATCATCATCCAACTCATTACCCAAACACAGGTCTCAGACCTATGGACTTCGTCCTCCGTCAAAAATTAAAATTGTGTTACTTGTTGATCGGTGTTATTATTTTATGAACTATCATAATTTAAAGGATTTCTATCCGAATGTATCTGATAAATTCGAAGTATCACTCATCCATGACTGAGAAAACTTTTTTCTTAGACTGTTCAATTTTCTTTGTGATCTATGGAGTTCTGAGAGCAGTAGCAGGTGACAGTTCAATCAGATAGAGATAACCTGCGTTCTCCTGGGCACTCGTTGTAAGGGTGTCCGATTAGATTGGCCAGCAAAAAATATACTGTTATCTGCTGTGAAATCACTAACCACTGGGTTCGGAAACCACCTGAAACTTTAGGTGCAGCTCATCAATCACCATCATCAGTTGGATTTTTGAGTCCAAACTTTTTTATTCTTATTTTTAACGAGTTCCTATAAAAATGACCTGTGCGTGGGTAATAAATTTATTAATGAGCATTAATGCTCAGACCTATGTGAGCTTTATCCTCAAAAAAACAAACGTTTTTCTACTGTTGTTCCTAACTCGATTCAAGACATCGAGCTTGAAGTATGACTGAGGTAATCCATAAACTGTAAAATTTATACATATTCAGATAATAGATGGTAGTATGTGATTCAGTAGATAAAATGTTACTTGATGACAATCTGTGGATCTCATTTTTTCTCTTTTTTTCAACGAGTTCCTATAAAAATGAATAAGTTTATAGCCTAGTTCATAAGTTTAGTTAGAAAAAGTATGGTTTCAAAAATCATAACTTAAAATCATAATCCTTCTCAGTCCATAATTTATTGTTTCAAAAATATTATTGGAAATCATACAAATTATTATCTGTATAATATACGAATAGTTATATATAAATAATTATTTGTAAATGATATATCTATATTACGTGAAATACATTCTAGTGCCATCCAAACACTCTATTGAAATTTGGCAGGTACCTCTTAACAAAAAATGTAATTGACATTTTACATCCAAACATCTCTTGACTTTCCACATATTACATTTCTCAAGAGGAGAATCAAATTTATATTTATAAATTTCTTGAAATTTGCAGCATCAATTTTCAAGTAATTATCTCCTTTCATTGTTGATTTACCCCCAAAGCGTTTGCTAGTGAAAAAATCTTCAAGTTGGAGATATTGCTCATTACAAGAGCAACGTTGAAAGTCAGAATATAAGGATTAATGAGGGACATTGCAGCTCATTAGAGAAATCGATACGTTGGGACACAGAGATATCGATATACCACTTGCAAAGTAACGTAAATTTTAAGGGATTTTGCGGCTCAGAAGAGAAACATATATACCTTGAAGCACAGATTAAGAAATCTAACTCTGGTTGAAGCATCGAGATATCGATATATCATTGTTGTGAAGTAACGTGGATGGTGGTAATTGCTGAGTTACGCCTGAAGGCATCCAACGAAATGAGCATTTCGCAGAAAACTTAGACTGTTTTGTTTGGAGGAAGGAAAGTGATAGGACAGAGGCAAATTACTGGAACAAGGCTTGTCGTCATTAATTAAGGGAAAACGTCGTTCTTGTTACAGCGATAATTAAACATCTGAGCAAGCCGTCAATTTAGGCGAATCAAGTTTTCTAACTCAGGGGCTTGATCAGTCACTTTGTGGGGGGGGGGGGGTTTGGGTAGATTGATTCTTTTCAATTTGAATCTTAAGTTAAGGGCGGTTGATTTATGTGTTCTGTTCCGCATGCTGACAGTCACGTAACGACAAAGACGTAAACGACTATTATAACTTAGTTTTTCTACTCTTTTCATCTTATTATTCTCCTTCTTCTTGTCTTATTCTTTTCCAATTTTCCTTTTATTTGTGTTCCATCTTCTAATTGACTTACTCATCTAATTCTTCCAACTTGACCTACTATCTACTCTCCCATCTTTTCTAAATCGTCCCCTCCTTTTTCTTATTTAAATTTATCTAATTGAATTTTTCTTCGTATTTTTCTCATCTTATCCTCATTTTCCTTCTTCTTTTCGTCATTTTCTTCTCCTTATCCTATTCGTCTTGAACGTCATCCTCATCCTCTTTTTCCTTCTTTCTGGCATTTCTTCTCCCTCTTTTACCATGTCCCTCCTTTTTCTCAACTTCCTTATTTGTCTCCCTTTCCTCATCCTAACCGTTCTGGCATTTTCCCCCTCCTCTTTCTCACCACCCCTTCCATTATCTACTTCGCGTTCTTTTTCTACCAGCGCATTTTCTTCTTCATGCCCTTCTACTTTTTCTATCTCTTCCTAGTTGATTTTCTGTTTCCTCTTCTTCTTAATGAATAAAAAGAGGGAATTGTCATCTTCTTCTGCTATCTTTACTTCTAGTTTATTTTTATCTTCTTCATCTTCCTCTGATTCAACTTCTTTCTCCCTCTACTTATTTTTCACCTTCTTCTCCATTTTCTCATTTTTCTCCTACTTCTCCTATTCTCTCCCTTCCTATCCTTCTTTTATGCCACCTCCTCTTTCTCCTGCTTTTTCCCCTCCTCCTCTTTTCCTTCTCCTTCACCTTTTTTCCTTCTTCTCTTTATCTTCTTCTCCTTCACCTTTTTCCCTTCTCCTACTCCTTTCTTCCATTTCCTTTCTTCCTTCTCCTTCTCCTTTCTTCCTTCACTTTTTCCTTCTCCTTTTTCACTTCTCCTTCTCCTATTTTCCTTCTCCTTTTTATTTTTTCCTTCTCCTTTTCTCCTTCTACTTCTCCTTTTTTCCTTATCCTTCTCCTTTTTTCCTTCTCCTTCTCTTTTTTTCTTTTCCTTCTCCTTCTCCTTTTTTCCTCTCCTTGTCCTTCTCCTTTCTTCCTTCTCCTTTTTTCCTCCTCCTTCTCCTTTTCCCTTCTCCTTTTTTCCTCCTCCTTCTCCTTTTTCCTTCTCCTTTCTTTCTTCTCCTTATCCTTTTTTCCTTCTCCTTCTCCTTTCTTCCTTCTTCTACTTTTTTTTTTCTCCTTCTTCTTTTTTCCTTCTCCTTTTTTGCTGCTCCTTCTCCTCTCTTCCTTCTTCTCCTTTTTTCCTTCTCCTTCTCCTTTTTTCCTTCTCCTTCTCCTTTCTTCCTTCTCCTTTTTTCCTGCTCCTTCTCCTTTCTTCCTTCTCCTTTTTTCCTGCTCCTTCTCCTTTTTTCCTTTCTCCTTGTCCTTCTCCTTTCTTCCTTCTCCTTTTTTCCTCCTCCTCCTCCTCCTTCTCCTTTTTTCCTTCTCCTTCTCCTTTCTTCCTTCTCCTTCTCCTTTCTTCCTTCTCCTTCTCCTTTTTTCCTCCTCCTTCTCCTTTTTTCCTTCTCCTTCTCCTTTTTTCCTCTCCTTGTCCTTCTCCTTTCTTCCTTCTCCTTTTCTCCTTCTCCTTCTCCTCCTTTTCTTATTTTCCTTCTCTTTCTTATTGTCCTTCTCCTTCATCTACTTATTTGTCTTGTCATCTTCTAATTTTTCTCTTCTCATTTTCTCATTTTTATCATTTTCTCGCTCCTTCACCATCCGACATCGATGTAACAGACTGTGTTCAATTTAACGCGGCGTTTCATTGCCTGGAAAAGTTTTCTCGTTAGTGACAGAGTCAGAGAGAGTGGATATGAGATAGAAGGAGTGAGAAAAAAGAGAAAGAGCCAGCCAAAACGGGATAAGAGTGAGTGATAAAGAAAATGTGTCACGCTTAGTTTTGAAGGAGCGCGTCAAGTTGTCCGGAAAACGCGGGAAGACGAAAATGAGAAGTAGGATAAGAAGAAGAAGAAAGTGGTGGGAAATGTTGAGCGATTGTCACGCAAGCGTTGAAGTGTTATCAATCGTTACTTCCCTACAAAATGCAACCAAGAGGAGCATCATTGCGAATAAATATAAATTTCTATTGATTGCTGATCATCTCTACTTACATCGTTACATGATTATAAATAGTATAGTTACTAACCTACCGTTCCCGATTTAATAGTATGAATCAAGGTTATTGAGAAAAATATATTTATGTATATTGATATTTATGTAATATTATAAATCAAGGTAATTTGAATAAAGATATTTATGTTAAGAGCGTAAAGAGTGACTTTGTCACTCGAGCTAAACAGTTGCCACACGACACATAGCGGATTGCGGTGTTTTGTGACAGTTATAGAAAAGCTTTACATTCGAATTGCTTACAACATACCTACTGCAGTTTTTGATTTCCATTCAATCATTGTTCGAAATTATCATAAACAATGCACCATCGCTGAGCTTATGAAAAATTCATCTGGCAATAATTAGCTGGCAAGCTTCAGTGTTGTTAACCGTGTGATAATTTTGTTCTTGTATGATGGACAATTTGCACGTTTGTACGATAATTTCGAGAATTATTTTTTCAAAATAGTTATAAGATAGATTTATCATTGGAAATAGATAATTGTTAAATGTAGATTGTTATTGAGAATAGATAAAGATTCTTTATTGAAAATAGATGAGATTCTTTATTGTAAATTATAAAAGATAGATTCTTTATTGAAAATAGGTGAAGATTCTTTATTGAAAATAGATAAGATTCTTTCTTGAAAGTAGATAAGATTCTTTCTTGAAAAAAAATAAGATTCTTTATTGAAAATAAATAAGATTCTTTATTGAAAATAGATAATCGTAAAATATTTGATAAATTTTTGACATCAGGTTCGATAATCTAGACTAAAAGGTTGGCAACACTGGTGAGCATAAAATAATGCTATGACGTCAGCAAGCTTAAGGTAGGCTACTTTATCGCTCGCTCCTCAGTAAACAGATGTTTTATGATCAGTTTTCAGTGTATAAACTAATTATTTACGAGAATTCGTAGGAAAACATGTTTTCTGACTAATTTCTGATTTGAACTTATTCATAAGAACAAAAATGTCACCAAAATTGTTTATTTATTCGATTTTTTTAAGATGGAAATCCATGGAAGCACACTGAAGACCTTGCACTATTTGCTTCTTAAACAGAAATAAATCAATTATGTTACAGTATTATTATTTATATACAATTAAGAATTTATGAAGAAATGTTATGTTCGGTCCCATAGAAAAATACAAGTGGAACCTATACAATACTTTGGAAATGAAAACAAAATTCTTAGTATTGTACTGTTGTACACGAGAAAAAGAGAATAGAAACAAAGATAAATCGAATATAATAATAAGCAATATGAAAATTTAAAAAAATTAAATGAGAACAAAATAAGAAAAAATTAAAAGAAAGAAAAATTAATAAAAATTATTTTAAAAAATTGTAAAAAAGAATCTATCATCATCATGACCTTGACCTTGGACATTGGACCTTCGACCGTGACCTTGGACATTGGACCTTTGACCTTGGTAATAACAAAATTGAAATAAAAAATGAAAGGAGAACAAAATAAGAAAAAATTAAAAGAAAGGAAAATTAATAAGAATTGAAAAAAGAATCAATCATCTAGTAGAAGATTGTAAGACTCCGTAGAAAAATACAGGAAATATACAATTCATACAATACTTTGGAAACAAAAACAAAATGTTTAGTATTGTACATGGAAAAAAAATTAAAAACCCAGTAATAGCAATAATAAGATATTGTGAGAGTGTTTGAGCTCAAAATTGTAATTGTGCATGTGAAAGTTCCACTGTATTGAAATTTTCAAAGGAAATAGTATCTCCTGTGCGGCAATGTGACTCAGTTTCACTTTGTAGACGTTATTCTCCCTCACACCTCCAAGGGTGGTAGACTCTGTAGAAAAATACAAAAAATATTATAGAATCTATACAATGCTTGGTGAACAAAACAAAAATTTTCAGTATTGTACATAAAGAAAGGGCATAAAATACCCAATCCCACTCAAAGACAAGTGTATTGAAATTTTGATCCACTTGTGGGACTATCAAGTTTTGTAGCAGGACCTCGAAGTCATAAAGCGGAGAAGATGGCTGAAGTGTCCACACCAGTCCACTGTCACCTATGCTATTCAACCAGTAATGGATATTTTACTACTGCAACAGAGTGTACGGCCCAGATTGCCATACATGCTCCATAAAACATGGAGTGGCTCAACAATACATGCGGCTACATGCTCCTGCATATGTGAGACTAGATGGCGAATAATATACAAGCCTTGTGCTATAATTTACAGAGTAGAGGGTTAGGTAGTATACAAGGCTTCAACTACCCACTGACTACCTGCTGGCTAATTTGAACAATGAAATTTATGCCAAATCCTACAACCGAGACACACACACACACACATGTTGAGGTTGAGGTCTCATCTTTACACGCAACATTGAGAAGCTGCATGGTGGGCGGTATGTCACTTTAATGGCATTTACTATGTTGTAATTCGCAGCCTATGTAGTTTCGTGTTAATTGTCGAGATCGTAATAGTGAGCATAATGCACTAGGGAGAAGGAGAAAGGGATAGGGTGTTACCTTCTGAACTTCTCTCAACTTTATGGAAAGCATTGTTTTATGAGTAGTACAGTATATCAGTTGTTTATTATTATTATTATTATTATTATTAGCCGTAGAGCTCCCGAAGTGGAAGACGCTGAGCAAAATGATGATCACTTATTGGACTTGGTGGTGTTCCTCCTGTTCACCCACCAGCTTTTCATTTTCTGAGAAAAAGCAGCTTTTCTATCTTCACTCCATCTTGTTCCGGCTCTTGGAGCTTCAACCTCTGGAATAATTTCCCATTTATTAATTTTTGTTCTAAAGTTATTTCGATTGGAAATGTCATTATCAGTAATTTTTGCCAGAACTAGATCTTTTTTAACATTTTGAATCCATTCTCCTCCATTGGCAAGCGAAGCTACAAATTTTACCTTTTTTTTGTAATTCTATGATCAGGAAGCCTCATGATATGACCATAAAATTTAAGGCGTCTTTTTCTCATGTCTGTTGCTATATTTGCATGTTCTCCAACTATGGTAGCTGTTGTTTATATCAGTATATCAGTTCTTTATTATTATTTTCGTGATTGGTCACTTAGGACCGCGATTTAACAATTTAGACATTTTGAATATTTGATGATAATCTCGCAGCACTTGTCCCCGTCTTTTCCGTTCTTGTTCAGACAAGTTTATTTGTCTCCTTGTTCTCATCTCCTCCAAAAATTCTCGTCAAGTATCAATCTTGAGTCTGAAGCACTTCCTATTCTGAATTTCTTCAAACGGTATATAGATCGTTCTAAGGTCGTTGTGACAGCCATCAAACCATGGATTATTTTTCTTTGAATCAAAGTATTTGAAAATTATTATTATTATTATTATTATTATTATTGTATTATTATTAAGAAACTTAAATACATACACTGAAATAAAAAGAGAAATAAAAAACTATTATATCTCAAACCAATAGACCAGACAAATTTAAATATTAACACAATCTACTTACATATTGAAAGCAAAACAATAAAATATATCAATCACCACATAACATTAACATTAAATAGCTTAAACAATTTAATTAACAACACCCCAATATAAGCTAAATTTAGCTTCATGGGGTAGCCACTGTAAAATCGAAATGGAATTCTTCCAATAATATCTCACTTTATTAATGATTATGAAATGAATTAATGATATAGGAATAGCAAAATATATCAATTTTATTGTAATTTGAGATTGTGAATTAATAAAAAAAATTATTATTATTATTATTATCATAATGAGTAATATAGATAATATTATTATTATTAATAATATTATTAATATAATATAATATTAGAGTCAAGCAGTGGGTAAACCGGCCTCATGGAGAAGTGGGGTACTTTGTGACACAGTTCCTGGATATTTCCGATCTTTTCTCCATCAGTTGGGCAAAGCAGATACACCTGAATGTCTCTACTGTCCTAAAAGTAGAGATGATGTTGAACACACCTTCTTTCTGTGTAGCAGGTGGGAAGAACTAAGAGAAAGAGTGCAGGCAGAACTGGGTTGGTTATCCCCAGAAAACGTTGTTTCTGTTTCAATGGGTGAAGATGGCTAACTATAAAATCACCATACTACAGACAAAGAAGAGAGATCTTGATGCAGCAGGGTAGCTTGAATAAGCTAAAGCAATGAGAGGCCGTTCTGAAGTAATGTGATAAACAGTTCCAGGCGGTCTCTAGGTTTGGAGGTGGTTTTAGCCAATAGTTCATGCTCATGTACATGTCAAAATGGCAAAACACCTTAATAAAAGAAATTAAAAAAAAAAAAATATCATTATCATTATTATTATTATTATTATTATTATTATTATTATTATTATTATTATTATTATTATTATTATTATTATTTCTCTATTATCATCATAACTATGTCTATTCATAGTGAGTGCCCGACCTGTATAGTTTTCAAATTTTATCTTTCTTTTTAAACTTCAGTTTTTCCATTACTTTTCTATAGTTTCTTTATCTACTATATTTGTGCTTTTATTTGTAATTTCAGTTTATCTTTCACTTTTCTAGTCTATTTATTTACTTTATATCTATTTATCCTTAATTTGTCAAAATAAGAGAAGTCTCCAAAGCATAAGATTGTTTTTTTTTTTCATAAAGTTGAGGCCCGTATTATGATCCTTCCAAGCTTTTCTAACTAAAATCAAGCTTTTAAAGTTTCCCCACCGTTGAGGAACCCTCAAGGTAGGTTCATAAATGGTTCTTGTTCAAGACGTTGTTCTTGAGCATAAATAATACAGAATATGTAAATAACTTTTCCTACAACTGCTCGTAAAGTAGTACTGAAAACTTTTGTAAACTTTACGTACTGAAAACTAATTGTAAATACCTCTTTACTGCTCCGCAAGCGGTAAAGTACTTTATGCTCGCCAGCTGTTTTCTTTACGCTTCTGTTTTGATTTTGATATCTTCCCATTGGTGGATCACAGAATCCATGAAATTCACATAACCTCAACAATGGCGAACGCTAACCAAATCCGCGCACGGTCTGTGATGTTACAACTACAAGCTTTTTTTGTGTTGGAATCCAGAACTGCAGTTGTAGGAAAAATATTGTATGTAATTCGCGCGTGAAGCTTCTTAATCGCTCTCACAAAATTACTGCGCTCCGCTATGCGTCGCGCAGTAAATGTTTTGGCTCGAGCGATAAAGTCGCGCTTCACGCTCTTAATACATAAATAACTATTCTTGGAGACTCCAGTTAAGGAGTATAAGACAAGTCAGATCAACAATATATACAATCTTATAGGCTACACTAGTTGCCATAATATTATTATATCAATAAGTTGATGTGATGCTTAATTTGTGAAAGGAGCTCTTGTATACTATAAAAAGCTTTATCAACTAAATTTTTTTAAATATTTCTACATTTTGAACTTTTTAAAAACTGCAGTAGCTTATTGTAGAGTTACCTACCAATATAACTACGTTTTTTTTTTCAAATATACTCATAATGTATGTCTTTAATGCTAAGGCATTTCATTAATTTAATTTAATTTTATCTAAAGGCATTTAATTTCATTTTATAATGCTAAGGTATATTTAATTATAAGTTAGGAACGCTTAAAAGGATCATAATACGTGCTTTAACTTTATAAAAAAAAACAATCTTAAGTTTTGGAGACTTCACTTATTTTGACAAATTGGGGATAAGATACAAATAAAGTAGATAGATAAACTAGAAAAGTAATGTTATAATATGTTTATAATGCGTATATCCTCGATACCCTGATAGCTACTCTATCTGCAGAGGTCAATGGTAGTAGAACTGGGAGAAATAACGAGCCCGTAGGACCAGTAGTTTGTATGACCCCGGGGTTTCAGGGGTCCTTGAAGACCCTCTGCTGAAGCCATATAGGGCCTCTGTATGCTTTTTGCAGAGAGGCCCCCAGTTGTTGACCATCGCTATTGTCAATAATAAACATTTGCATTGTGTGTTCAGCAAGCTTTCATCAATGCCTCAAGCATCATTGTTATTCAAACATTCCTACTGATATTACAAATAAGCCCCTAATTGAAAACACTCATTTACCACAACTTAATCATTTTTGCAAACCAAAAATCCCCATTAGTATTTCAAATCATTCATGAAAGATTCTGAGCCCCTAATTGAAAATAATAATCATTTCATTGTTTTCGGATTAACAATACAAATAATAATGAGTTGAGTTCACATAATGATATAAAGTATTGCTCAACTCAGCCAACAATAGAACTAACCAACAATTGTATAATTATAATAATAAGTATGAATAATGAGTATGAATAGGTATATGAATAATAAGTATAAATTTACATAATTATATTTTACATAATTATATATAAGTATAAATTTACATAATTATATTTTAAAAATGCGTGATAAATTATTACATTCCAACAGAAACAAATACGTTAACTTTTTATTGTAAATTCATTCGTGTCATGGTGGCTCATCTTCAAAGGCTTTTAAATTTACAGTAAAAAGTTAATATTAACAACGCAGATCGTTATGGAATAGGAAATCCAAGAACAAATACATTGTAACAAAGGCCACTACTAAAGCTAGAGGATTAGATTAGATTAGATTAGATTATTTACTTTATTCATGTAGATTACAAAATGCACAGTCTTAGATTCTAGATTATGATAGTTAAAAATATATAAGTACTGTAATTATTGTTCTATGAATTTTAAAAATCTAAACTAAAGAATTAATCAACGATATGTATACAGTATAAGATGCAATTTGATAACGATAATATGATTGTGATGTATCTACATGAAACGGCGAAGTTTGAACATATAAATGTCCATTCTTGGAAGAGGATATTCAAGAATATCCTTCTCATCAACACTTGACCGTAGGCTATAATAAACTGAAAACGGTATGAAAGTCAAAAACTAAAATGGATAGAATACAAAATAGAAAACAATACAACTATCTTTGTAGTGGCGAAGGTGGAATTATGGAAGGTATCCATAATGAATAATAAGACGAAATTGTCACAACCACATTTATTAAAAATAGAGAGATACTAGTTTCGGTTGTTATACCATTATCAATCTCAAACAAACTCTTGTTTGAGATTGGTAATGGTATAACAACCGAAACTAGTATCTCACTATTTTTAATAAATGTGTTTGTGACAATTTCGTCCTATTATTTACAATACAACTATCAATAAGACTAGAAAAATCGAAAAAAATCTTGCAAACAAGCAATAACCATGTAGAAGGTAACAATAAAATGTTTTCTGTAGTAACTTTTCAATCCTTTTTACTTAACCTTTTTATCCATTTTATTCATCTTTCAAGCCCGAAAGTCCTAATTCTGTTTCCCTTCTACTCCCTGATAACGTAACATTTAAAAATAATAACTTATTTTTAACATCTCAATGATCATTGTATCTTCCACCCCAACATTACTACTGGTATTGCAATCACTTATGAAATGTTTATGAGCCCCTAATTGAAATCACTTATCTTGCACTCATAGACACAATGCTGCTTATAAACAAAGTGCGCTCGATCCTCTCCAAGTTGAAGACATTATATAATAATAAAACACACATTATCATTCGCTAGGTTCGCCCAAGAGGGTACTTACGCTACCATTGAAGAGTGGCAAGCTTTGAACAATGACCTTTATGTGGGAAATTACCTGATGTTGGCTACTAAGGGTTGTTGTAGTTCGTCCTACCCCCCCCCCCCCATCACAACCCCCTCCACCGCCGCCCATTGTACCCCCCCCCTCCCACGCTTAGTGTTATTGAAGGACAAACAGAGGGGGGTACACGCACATTAAACTTTGGGGGTGAGCAGAAGGGTTGCGCCCTTAGCCGATGGCAGGTTAAGCACAATGTAAAGTCAAACTTGTAGGTGAAGCTCGAACAACTTACTGAACAACTTATCGCTTCATGGTCATAATACAATTTGACCTTCAATTTGCTTAGAAAGTTGAGGATGAATGATTATCTGGTGAATTAGTGAGTGTTTAAAACGTTGTAGCAAACTTGAAAAGTGGTGTATTAGTGGTTTTGGAAAAATATATCATTTCATTTAAAATCAAAACTGACGACGTATTTCTATTTAATATACCTCCAGTGTAAGAGAAGAAAAATCATAACTTAAATACTTGTTGCTTAAAATTATACGAAATACTTGATGAACAATCTAATATCAAAACGTCTATGGCGGGCCGCTTAGCGCAGTTGGTTGGGGCGTCACAACTTCAGCTTGCTGCTGTCGTTTAAGCGGTCGTGGGTTCGAATCCCGCTCCACCGTCAGGCATTTATGTGTAATCATTCACATAAATGCCCACGCACAAGTCTCGGACTCATGTGGGCATCATCTAAAAAAAAAACTGACATCATAGTTCTATTTAATATACCTCCAGTAAAAGTGAGTAGATATTGTAATTTAAAGAGAGATACAGTGTCAGTCTTGGTATTAGATTGCTCATTAAGTATTTCGTCATGTAATCCATCATAATTATACATTATTTACTATAAATTGAGAGGAAAAAGTGATGGGAAAGTACTTAACAAAGGCTGTATTTATGAACTCCTTCAGCCTCTCTTGACTCAAGTGGTTCTTGTAATGTAAAGTATTTAAATAGGCATTTCAAGAGATCCTTGAGTCAAAATACTTTCTTTTTTTTTCAAGATGAAGCACACAGGGGTCTGAGACCTGTGCGTGGGTAATGAGTTGGATGATGGTGATTGATGAGTTGAACCTACAGTTTTAGGTGGGTTCCGAACCACCGGGAAGTAATTTTCAGCAGAGAACATTGTCTTTTTTGCTGGTCAATCTAATCGGTCACCGTTACAAACAGGACCTGCGAGAACGCAGCTTATTTATCTGATTGAACAGATACCTGCAAAGGCTCGCGGCTATCACTTCCCATTTTGACTCTGAAAGAACATTCACAAAGCATTTGTAAAACATTTAAATAGGCATTTCAAGATTTCTTCGAGTCAAAAGACACTGAAAGAGCATTCATAAATATGGACATAGAACTTGCAAAGAAGGGTCATACACTTGGAAAGAGCAGACTCCGAATTTACTTCCTCACCTTAGCCCCAGGACCCCCAAAAAAGCTTGGAAAAGAGGCTCCGAATTAACCTCCTATCCCAAGGCTCCAAGAAAATTGTTCAAAAAAATAACATAAGGTCGAAAACAGCTTATTTGAGATATGGCATCCGACATCTTTATGAGGCTAGTGTGCTATAGAATCTTATTACTCGGTGCATTATATTACTATTTTGTTAGATGTGAGCTAGGGGCTTCATCAACAAAGGAACTTATCCAAGTGAAGAGCCCATCAACTGCTTGTTACGTAGGGTTAGTCTCTACTAAACTTGCGTGTTACGTAACTGAATGAGAATGTTATACTTGTTACTTGAGAATGAGCTTTATATACTCAGTACAGCTTATATAGGCGAATCTTTGAATATAATTGGGATGTTTTAATGATAGTTTGGGGTTTTCTTGCAAGAAGATTGAGAAATTCCGCGTTATCTAATTAGACAGCTTTAGAACAGGAAAATTATATTGATGACGTTCTTATTCTAGGAGAATTGTTAGCTTTGAGCTTCGAGCTTGTCAAAGTAGCCCATTGTTGAAACTGTTGCCCGGTACATAGCAATTTACGAATTACAGCTACAATCCACAAGTGAAACATTCTGTACGATTTTTCAGAAATTACAAATACAAGTACCAATAGAATTTGTCTGTAAAGTGGTGTAACAATTCACGAATTACAACTGCAATCTACAATTGAGAAGTCTTATAAGATTTTATAATAACTACAAGTACAATTACTAACAGTGTTTTAGTCTGTAAATTGTTATGCAACAAACCCCTTGATGAATTCATTTCTACTCCAAATTAAAATATGATTAATGAATTACCTGTAGAATTTACGGGAGACCGAAAATAAAATTTTTAAGTAGAATTTTAGCTGGGAGACCTTGGTCCACCAGAATTCTTGCCATTAAAAAGAACAAGGGAATCTTTGTTTATAGGCTATAAAATAGACTTACAAATTCATATTATGCAATTTGTGCATGATTCAAGAAATAACTACAAGTTAAAAAGCACACTATAGGAATATAAGCTATATAAACGAAAATAAATAAGTAATTCATTAATAGCAAAATAGAATAGAACGATGAAATGAAAAGTTATTATACGCAGAGGAACAATGATAAATAATAATGTTATAAAAAATAGTAATAACGTTTAAGCACACTCCAGCAACACAAGTCTTATTAAAATGAATATTATATAAATTTACAGTAAAATTATTAATAGTTTAAAATTTAATAGAATAAAATTAATGAATAGTAAAATTAATAAAATAAAATGATTAAATGAAAAGTTATTCAACTTCAAATTATTAGAAAATTAATTTTGTATGTTAAATTTAACAACTTTCAGTCAATTTTAATAGAGAATAAATAACATATTTACTCACGTAGGCTGAAAGGTTTTCGAATCGTGTCGATTTACTTTGAACAGGCTGTTGATTGAAATTGACTGCAAGTCGTTGAATTCAAGTTAATATTAACAACGCAGATAATTATGGATCGAGAAATGCAAGAATTTATAAGAAGTTGCAATCAATTTTGTTAAATTGCTGAATATTAACAATATATTGATTTTTGATATTCCTTTATTATAATCAAAAAGCGTAATATTTTTTTATTGCTGATAAAAATAATAATATCGTGTGACCTGGCTGGCTCAGGTCTGGTGTCAGAGTTATCAGGTCGCACCTGAATAAGTTCAGGGCCTCTGACGTGAAATTGCTGATGATGCCCACATGAGTCCGAGACTTGTGCATGGGTAATGAGGTGAATGATTACACATAAATGCCTGACGGTGGAGCGGGATTCGAACCCACGACCACTTAAACGACAGCAAGTTGAAGTTGCGACGCCCCAAACAACTGCGCCAAGCGGCCTGCCAAATATTTTGTTGATGAAAGAAATCATGATATATAATTATGTTATAAACAAGAAAAGTTAAGGGAGCTTTGATCATTATACTTCCGATCTTAGTAGATACTTCACTGATAACTTGTTAAACAGCATACTATGTTTCCTGTACTAGTAAAAACGACAATTAGTTATAGTTTAAATTTATCAGAACGAAGTTATTTTGAATCCATCCAATAACCACAATTCAATTCAATTTATTCAACACACTAAAAACACACAAAATAAAAATAAAAAACAACGCAAATTCAGATAGATTGTTTTAGTGAAATACGTGTATTTGTCGATTTACCATTAACAAGAGGGTTACTTAATTGTTATCTTCGCCAAAATCCTATTATCTTTCCATAGTTATAATTGGGAGGGAAACAAGTTAACAACATTCTGACCACCTTCGTAGACCGCAGTTGCTGGCAATAAATTGATTCATTAACCAATTAGCCAGGGGGGGGGGAATTTGGGGGCAGGGAAATAGGTAAGAAAAAGGGAAATAGGTGAGAAAAGGGGAAGTAAGTCGAAAAGGGGAAGGGGAATTATTATTTGTGCATTTATGGGTTTGCGTTAATTGCTGTAGAATGACTGGGAGCTATCAGTTAATTAAATTTCTATCCAATAGCCGGTGAGAAGTTTCTACTTTTAATACCCAAATTAAATAGGAGTTTCCATACGGTGCCGCTGTAATTGTCTGTATTTCCCCTCATAGTATACGGTACATAACCGTTCAGAATAATAATGGCCATTGTTGACATGATCAAAATGATAATAGCTGCTATTATCTTGTAATCAAACTGGTCAGTCCAGCTAGCATGTGAATGGACAGTATAATTTGTAGAGGTACTATCAATTGTGTATTTTGCTGGGAAAACTATGCTGGAGAATCAAGGGACATGTTTTTACAATAATTTGATAGTGGTTTGGTGACCTCTTTCAGATCAAATTGTCATAATATTCCGATGTAGAATTTTGTTCTCTGATTTATTTTATCCTCGAACATTATACATTTATCAATGGGTAGTGGGACTTTTATACTAAATATAAATATACTTTTTTACTTTTGTACTAAATATTGAAAATAAAAGATTTTAATTGTTGTTTTAGTAAACATGACTTCTCAGGAACCAAATAGCATGATATTCTGTTGTAGCTTTCTGTTTGTTGTTTTCCATAGCAACGAGATAGTATTTTTCGGATCAAGTTTTTATCAAAATTTTATATTATAAACTATTTTTTATCTGTTTTTAGTATTTCGTTTCAAGTGAACTTTCATATTGATAGTCGTTAAGTAAAAAAGAATCATTTTGTTATTTTTCGAGTGAAAGTTTTTAGCAAATCTGAATTTTTAGCCTGTGTTAACCTCAATGTTTTGGGCAATGTAACATATTCAGAATGTGTGAAGAAAGCAGTTTTGGACTTGAGTCTGTTGCTCCTTCACATTCATTGTAATTTTTTCACAATGAATAAATAATTTATTTCATGTTGAGTTTTTCAAAATTCTATCAATGAAATATTTTTTATAAAAAAAATTGAAAAAATGGAGATATTGATTAGTACTCTTGTAATTTTAATTTTTTCTATTAAAAAAACCAAAGTACTAAAGTACTACTAATTAAAATCTCCATTTTTCAATATTGAAAATTATAAATTTCAATTGATGTTTTAGTGAAAATGACTTCTCACAAACCAAAAAGCATGATATTCTGTTTTTGTGTTTTCTAATTTGTCTCATGTTGAATTTCTAACATTTATCGATGATAGTTTCGCTTTTTTATTGGATATGATAAATCAGAGACTGTAATTACAGTATTTTGTTACTCCAAACAATTTTGACGTGTCAATAGGGAAGTGTGAAAGAAAGGGAAAGTGATAGCCGTGAGCAGTAGCAGGTATCTGTTCAATCAGATAGATAAGCTGCGTTCTCGTAAGTCCTGTTTGTAACGGTGATCGATTAGATTGGCCAGCAAAAAAGACACTGTTCTCTGCTGTAGAATCACTTCCCGGTGGTTCGGAACCCACGTAAAACTGTAGGTCCAACTCATCAATCACCATCATCCTACTCATTACCCACGCACAGGTCTCTGACCTATGTGGGCTTCATCCTCCAAAAAAAAAATGAAATTAAATAATCGAAGGTACTGCGGTTACAATGTAATGTGGGAGATTGCTCTTGAATATATACAGTACCTTGGGTTCGAATCCCATTCAGCCATGGATGTTTCTCATCATTCACCCATTCACCTCATTACACACGCACAAGTCTCCTCATGTGGCATCATCCGCAATAAAAAAAATATATAAACTTCATAGAATGAATTTTCAAATCTAATATACCCCTAGAGAGTTCCGAAACATATTGTTTGCTTTGAATTTGGCAGTCCAATTCATCCGTTTCATATTGATTTCGATTTTCACAAGGGAATGAGATCCAATGCAACAAAAGACCGCGCTAGCGTATTAAGAGAACAGAGGAAAAAGATAGATCATCTGTTCTTGTTTTTTCATTGGTAGCAATCGATGCAGCTTATTTTTATTAGAAAAAATGTTCGAGATTTTTACTGTCGAGCTCTCGAGTCAAATTTTCATTGTTGCAATCGAGTGGAATTGTTGTCTGTCGAGCTACAAATTAAAATTCCAAACACTGAATGAAATGACAATATTGAAGAGGGTAATGACGGGCTTCGAGAGGCTTGGTTTATTGACATTTATCCGCCAGTCAATGAATAAGAGCTAATTTTGTAATAAACGATAAACTTTTACATTCCGGTGAAATTCCTAGCGCTTCTGAATGATTAAATTCTCATAAAACTTCCGACATTGTGGGGTTTCATCTTGTGCAGCTAAACTGTTTAATTTCCAAATCAATAGTGAACAATATTTATTTTTTCATTTATAAAGAATGAGGGAAGAAAAAATATTAAATTGATTACATAATAGTTAAGTATTAATTAATTTTTGTTCGGAATTTCCGGTTGACGGTCTAGGGCCAAACCATAGTAGTTTGTGTTTTTATTTATTTTATGTTTTATTGCTGATGATGCCCACATGAGTCTAAAACTTGTGCGTGGGTAATGAGATGAATGATGATGATTGGCCAGCAAAAAATACACTGTTCTCTTCTGTAATATCACTTCCCGGTGGGTCGGAACCCACCTAAAACTAGGTCCAGCTCATCAATCACAATCATCCAACTCATTGCCCACGAACAGGTCTCAGACCTATGTGGGCTTCATCCTAAAAAAAAAACGACATAGATGCCAAATGGAGGAGCGGGATTCGAACCCAAGACCGCTGAAACGACAGCAAGCTGAAGTTGCGACACCCCAACCAACTGCGCTAAGCGGTGCGCCTATTTCTTTTGCGTTTGTCTTTGTGATTATTGAATACAGTGACATCTATATTTATATTTATCTAAAGTTCTAAAGAGTGAGGGAGTGGTTATCAGATTAAAAATGAGAGGGGTAACGAAATTAAAAATTGTTTATAGTTGTAAAAAAATGCTTAATTGTTAAAAATTGGGGAAAAATCAAATTTTAATTCTTCCATATTGAATCAATTTACGTCTCATTATGATTCAATCGTTCTCTTTTCTCTCATACATTATCCTTGTCCACAATGAATAGTTGAATAATATTATAAAATGAGAGAATTCTAGAGGAAATTTAATCTGAAGAAAAACTGATTTTGATAGTCATATGCTATAATGACAAACAATGGAAAATACTCAAAACCCCTACAAGGTTTTCTCGACTTTCCCTTATTTAATTCATTCTGAACAAAATAAAGTCAGCTTGCATTTTGAAAGGTTTTAAGCTCTTTTGAAAACTCACAAAGCTGAGTTGAAACCAAGCAGCCAGGGGCTATATGTTCAACATCATAAAATATTACCTCTTTTCTACACATACAGTAGTAGAGTAGGTGACACATTAAATTTTTGTTGGACAAATGTTCCTGTATTATTTTTTCTCTCATTTCAGTTTTCTTCTCTGTAGTATTTTGACAGCTGCCTGTTGCAAAAGCTGCTGTTCTATTCTCATGATAATATGATTTTCCAGTGTTATTTTAGCAATTCCATAGTTACACCAAAATCTACACCAAAAATTTCAAATATTTCATTATGAATACAATGAAGGGAGCGAGGGTAGAATGAAATAGTTCTAGACTATTATTTAAGCTCATTAGTTGCAGTCTTGTAATACAAGGGAAATGTCCATTTCAAATTTTACCTAAAGAATCTCAATTTTACTTAAAGAATTGATTAGTAGTAGAGCTCTCTCATGTGCAGACGATACATCACTCATTTCCAGCAATTCCGTTCTAGATAATTTAGAAATAAATGAGGTGTGCAGTCCATTGTCCAATTCTCAAATCAGTTGAAATTAATGATAAATAGCAACTAGACCAGGAGGAATTGTTGGAGAAAACATTGCGTTTCTAGGAGCTTTGCTGGGTAGACGATTGACCTGGGCTCCATACATTGAGAAAATATGTTGGAAAATTTCATCTTGGGTATTTGTCCTGCTAGATTATATAACAAAAAGTTACTTATTACAGCTTAACATGGGCTCTTATTGTTACATATTAGGTATGCTATCTTATTATGGGGCAATTCATCAAAACAAAACCATGATAGGGTGTTTAAGATCCAAGAGAAGAATGCTGTTAGGTGTATGGAAAGAGTAAATAGATTAGATTTATGTAGGCCGTTCTTCAAGAGACTTGGTCTCCTAACTGTACCCTGCTTTTATGTGCATGAAGCTACTTTATATGTAAAAAAGAGTGATATGAACTTTGTATTGGTAACCTTGACCTTGGTAATCCTATAATAAATGCCCTCTGATTGCTACTACAATCACCACATTCATGTGGACAACTATACTGTTCTATTCGAATATAATGTCTTCTCTTATGCATGGAGTATCAATTATGTGGTTCTGATATGAATGAAGTCATGTGATATGGCATATGGCCAACCCTAACTATCAATCCCATTCAGTATCCCATGAATATGTGTGCATTTACATGCAGTCGTTGTTTAAGCCTGTATTTTGGGCTGTTGTTGGTCAAAAGTACTGACAAAGTGACAATATGAAACTACTGACCAATTTATATTGTGCAATGTAATATATTTGCTAATATGTCGGTTATTGAATCCTCTATGCTCATTGATTTTGTCTAGAATTGAGTCACGCTTCAATGAACAACAGATGACTGTATTTTGTATTGTGCAGACGGACTGTCATCATGTTTCTGCCATTCAGATTTAATATGTCTGCCAGTATGAATGTGAACCTGATGATGACAGTGGTGAGGTGAATATTGTGATTTTGAGTGTGATTTCAATGAGGCAAAATGTTGCATACAATATGTAGCAAATTATGCTGCAGCCCGCAGCCATACAAGATTTCAAAGAGGCAATTGTCTTATTCAGTGTGATAGTATGGAGGAAAGCAGTTTTTTTACATGCATCACAGATTGTTGTGTGATATTTAGTTCTCTCTTTAAAAATAATCTCTTTAAAAAGTCCATGAGATCTGGAAAATTTAAATTCTATAAAACAATCTTCTAAAATATATTCTTATTCTTAAAATTTTAATATCTACATTTTTGTAAGTGTTTGAGATCAAATTATTAAATTCTTACTTAACATTATTTAATTTCTACATGTCATTATATTATTGTTACATATTGCTACTACACTTCACCACATTCATGCAGAAGTCTATACTGTTCTTTTCGAATATAGGTTTTCTCTTAAGTGTCATATGGTTTATAATTTTATTATCATTAAATAATTTTTACATCATAGAGACTTCTACAAAATGCCTTCTCCAACGTCAAGGAAAAAGCATTACATCATCATTCTATTTTTTTTTTTCATTCATTAAATATTCATCTACTCAATTTTAAGAATTGAATAACCAAAACAATCAAACAAAAAGTGAATTTTTACACTAGCCTATTACTCTCCAAAAAAGTTGTTAGATAACTGCGAAAATGTGAAAATTATAATAATGTTAAAAATGTATGATATATTCTATTATATGAATGATAATGTGTATTATCTTCTTGAGTATTTTAAAATGTATGGCTACTGTTTATAATGTAAATGATACAACAAATTGTGAATATGTGAGCTCAACATTGTTTGAAATACAATCACCATGTTCATGATGTTTGATTGATTCCATCATGGCAACAATCTATTTTAATATTCTACTATTGATACTGTCCCAACTGCAATGCATATTCTTTTTATGATAAATGATAGAAAATATTGTCAATACTGCATAATATATTGACAAATATTGCTGATTCAATTTTATAAATACAATTTAAATTTTTTTATTCATAACTGGTTTTGTTGCTCAGAAGTGATTCAATGTTGAATCATAACTTCCTATGAGTGTAGGGTTGATTGGTTAATACTCTATAAACTTAACTCCACCTTTTTTCATTTCATTTATTCAAATCCAGTTCCAATTTGACTGAGGATCCTGCTAGGATGATTGAAACTGGGGTTTCTTGAAATATGAACATTTTCAGAAGTCAACAATATCTCTTCCCATTTATTACATTATATAGGAGTTCTGCATGTATTTCTGAAAACAATGTCAAGTTCATTCTGTATTTCATTTTTCTCTGATTTCAATTGCAATATAATCAAAATGTTTTTTCTTCATTTGTTGACAGGCAATCCATTCATCTGCGACTGTCGACTGTCCTGGGTGAGAACACTGATGAACGAGACACCCAATGACCAGCTAAAACACGTGCTAGAGGATGTGACCTGCCTGTGGGAAGAGGAATTCAGCAATGGGGTGGCCCCACTGACCTCAGGCACTGGGGGGCACAAGGCACCCACCTATGACTCAGAACCTGATGGTGTCTATAAGACACTTCTGGACATTCCACCTGAAGCACTGCCCTGTCCCGAGGAGGTCAGAGGTCTTGACCCTGAATACACCAACAGTGAGTCAGTCTACAATAGGGATCGGTCAATGGCACCTGAACCACTATTTACTGCAGCCAGTGTCCTCAACTTCATGATTACCGGAGTGCTATTGGCAGTAACGTGAACAAAGTGCAGAAACGTTTAGACACTGGTTTTGTTGAGCTTTGTTTTGCTGCCAGTGTCTTGTACTTAATGACTGGAGGCATCAATCTTGTATTATAATGTAATGTATAAGGCTAGGATGTGTAAAGCAATGGCTGGGATGTGTAAAGGAAGGTAAAATTTCACTTCAAAGACACTATGAGTTTCTTTATGCATACAGTATCTTGAATTTATGATGAATGGAATTGTGAAATCAGACAGGGAGCTAAGAAGTTGCATGTGTTGAGGGAGATAGAAATTCCCTTCAAAGACACTTGTGCTACAAAAAACTATTCCATGCAATTGGTGATTTGGTATTTTTAATGGGACTGCAAACTTGGATATGGGATGTGTAAAGGTAAAGATGTCAAATTGTTCTTTATTGACACTTTGAGCTGTTTTATGCAACTAATGTATTCTTGTTTTAAATAATTGGGACTGGCAATGTGTAGATGTGGAGATGTAAAATGGTTCTTTATAGAAATTTTTTAAGCTATTTTATGCAACTGGTGTCTTGGTATCCATATAATGGATGTGCTTGTAGCCTCGGATACTAAACGTATGAAGGCAAAAAAAAATCCTTCATAAGGCAATTGCTGAGCTAGTTATTATGAACTTGGATTCTGAATGTGTAAAGCCAAAAATGTAAAATGTGTCTCCAACTTGTTGAGCTAGTTTTTAGCCAGGTCTTGATATTTACAATGACTGGAATTGTGAAAATGTGGGGAAGTTGAGGAAATAGTACTGGAAATGTGTAAGTGTCTGCTTTGTAGCCAGTGTCTTGAATTTATTGTGACTAGAATTCTTCATGGGAGTCTATGATAACAGACCCTCATCTATGATAACAAAATAGGCAAAGAGCAGAAAAGTCATTTCATCAATTTTTTAAATCTGCTTATTTTAGCTGGTGTTTTGTAATTTATGACTAATACAATTCTTGTACTTTATGGGATCTTGTATTTTAGGATGACTTCACTCATATGATATTTTTGAACATCAAAAGGCAAACAGCAAGGAAATATATGTTATTACACTGGTTTTGGACACTGTTGAAGATCTGTTTTACAACCAATGTCTTCATAATGGAATTTGAAATACAATGTGCTGCAAAATGTAAAGACACTGGTTTCAGCTACATTTTGAGCTCTGTTTTGAAGCCCCTGTCTTGTAAGTAAGCAATCTCATGAAGTTATGATAACTGGGTTTGTGGACGTCTTCAGACAAAGAACAGATAAATATAGTGTACCTGTTTAGGCTTGACTGGTTTTAGGCTCTAGCCTTATTACTAATCAAGATTTGTGACTTTAAGTGAGACTCGATGCACAAGAGAAGTTATTTGTTGCAATGATAATACTACAAGAAGAAGATAGAATAAGCTCACTAAAGATTGGAATGAAGCACCCTATACTTAGTAAAGTGAGCTATGAAGTAATGCATGCACTCACAATCGTTTTTCACGTAAGTTGATTTTTTTACACTTTCTCAATCATATTTCTATTTTTTAGTGAAAATCGCATTATTATTAATTCGTTGTTAATTCTTTACCTCATTCATGGTAGTGCCCACCATCGAATAGATTGTTTTAATTATTTCATTGAATGAGTACTAAAGAAAAAATATGATTTATTTTATCATCGCTTCACCTTTGAATACCATATCTCACTTTTTTCAAGAATAAAGCAATGATAAAAATTTATTATTATTGAATCTGAAAATTTATTCCAACTCCTAATAGACAATTTCAATTGGATAACAGTACAATTTTCTTTTGAACATTGGTCGCTTTTATTCTTTCTTTATTTTTAATTTTACTTTCTTTTGTACTACTTTCCTGCCAAAAATTTCCAAATTTTGATTTTTGGACAAGCGGGCAAGCAATTAGAGAGTCTATCTTCAAAATACTGTACTAGGGGCGAGGTTATTGTAAATAATGGAATTTAAAAATACTGGGTGTATTGTGATGATTTTTAAACAAAGAAAGTTGGAAAATTGCTAGTTCTCTGGGGTTAAAACTAATTGATAGTGGTTCAACTATACCGTATAGTACGAGAAAGTTTTAAGAAATTTAAAACAATTGAAATAATAATTCCTCTCATTTATTTGAATTGGTTATTTGCAATAAGATTGTCCCCAGCTTTTATATTAACCAACAACGAATGTGTTGTAAAAATTACCAATTTCTGATGGTATAGATTTATGATAATAATAATTATGATTGTTGTCACTTTACTTAGCATTTGACATATGATTTCTTTCAACTGCTGAAATGTTGTTACTGATTAGTTGCCTATAGGGCTTTGAAGTTATTTAAACTGTTCTTTTCTGTTTTTTCACAAAATGTATGATATTTTGATAAGAACCATAATCTTATAGTGTGATAATAATATTATTTTTGCGTGTATAAATTAGAGGGATATTGTGTGCAGTGTATGCAAGTTTTCTACTGCTAAATTATTTTAATTAAAAAAGTATAGCTCTAAATTTCAGCCGTTTTCATTTGTAAGATCTCATTAGAATAAATGGGCTAATGATGATAATATATATATACATATAGTTTGTGTATCCTGAATTATTCCTATGTTTGAGTGCTTTTGATGAGTGATTGTATATCTAAATCCCACATTTCGCATGACATATTATTTTTATTTTATATAACTAACAATGAACTGAAGAATTTATTAGAGATCGTAATAGAAAGCTTATGATACAAAATGTCCAAATTTGTTTTCAATAATAGAATGATGATTATTTTTATAAATTATGATTTATTCCAGTTGTGAATGAGATTATATGGGTGATTGGGTTGTTCATATGTTAGATTTTTGAAATAATATAGTACAATAGGTATTTGAAGTTTGATTAATTGTATACTTGAAATAAATTTAGGAAATGTACTGATAGACCGGTTTCGGCTAACATGAAGTGTTATTTAAAATTCTTGTTCTAAACTACTTCTATTTAGGAGTGGGCTATTTTCCTGATATTTTTTATAGTTGCTATTTAAAATAATTGATTATCAAATTAGTAAATGTTTTAATTGATGTAGATGAAATTTTTCCAATGTTTTTCATTGAAAAATTAACTGAGATTGTACAATCATGTTTTTATTATTGGTGTTCAGGTGTGGATGCTTGACATGAATGATTAGCTCAATGTTGAGTTTGATTCTTACTAGCTGAATTTTCCTTGAATATTAGTATTGATATTAAATATATTTAAAATATGAAAAAGATCTCCTCTCACCTTTGGTTGGTGTGTTGGATTTTATAAACCAGTTATAAGTTGTAAGTGTGGTTAATTTCAACGTAAACGAATAAAAAGATGATTCTCTAAGAGCTGCATTGGCATTTCCATTAGTATTCCTATGAAAGCTTCCATTAATTTAATTATAATTATCCGTCTTTTTTTTATATTTCTCAGTTTTATTATGTATACATGAAATTTCCTCATTTAGATTTCTTTATTTTTGATACAATGATTTCTCAATTTTGTTGATAACTTTTTTATTTTTTCATACCTCTAAATTATTTCTTTTAATTTTTGCAGGATATCTAAGAAATGAATATCAATGTCTGATATGGTCTATGCAAGCTAACAAGCGTTTTTGGTGTGGTTTAAGAACTGATTTTAAATACCGATATGAGGAGTAGAAATAAACCAGTCAATACATGGAGGTAAGAAATGTACCAATGGATTAAGAAGGGTACTTCTGGCTGTGGATGTAGTTCAGTAGTTGGGAATATACGAATACTGTAGATTTGGTTATGGTTTCAGTAGTTATTTGTTATATGAAAATTTATATCCAGTAGACTAGTAACTCTTTCCCGTGATTACTTCATTCATCACTTTGGAGTGTTTGCGCTAACATCGTTAGAGATAACGAAAGCGTTAAAGATAATGGAATGCTAACGTCAACACTCTATGCATCTGCTTGCTCTATAGCCTCTTGATTTTAGACCAGGTAGATGCACAGAGTGTTAAGGTTAGCATTATCTTAATCTCTAACGTTATCGTTATCGTTATCTCTAACGTAATATTGCGCCAACTCTTTTATTATGCGTTCATAAAAGGTAGTCAGACATGTTGTAAGAGTGACATGCGTACACGGAGCGTTCGCCAAGCGTTACAGGCGTCAAGCGTCATTAATAAGTGTCTGTCATTGGCTAAGCCGGCACAGTCAATGACAGAAATTTCATTCATGACGCTTGGCAAACGCTCCATTTGTGGACTGCCTTAATCTTGCACCCCGTCCAGTAAGAATTAAAGATGGAGATACTTATTTCTATTATCTATGAAGTTTTTTATTTGTAGAAAATTTGCAAACTACACTGCATAAATATGCTCAAAGATGGAAAGAAGTCTATGGTTTGGATGGACCTGCAGAGAAAATTGACCAAATGTTTTCATGCCCGTTCAAAATTCATGGGCTTTCTCAAATAAGAATGAACTAATCGAAAAAATTCGTTACCTAATCGAAAAAATGGAAGTATCGAATGGTTTATGTGAGGTCTGCCCAGACTGATACACTTATTGCGATAAATCACTCTCATAGAGCAATCTATACTAGCTATATTTTCTTGTAGCACAAGTCTATATTCTATTCACGCAAACGGGAGACAAACCAAAACAAACGTTTGCGATTGTGTGAGTGAAAAAGTGATGACTCATATCAGCTGTATAGACCGATCGATTAACTTCTACCAGTTCACACTGAGTTCAGTATCACATTCGCTGTCACAGTTACCGGTTCACTTATATACTGCGCGTTAATTGTATTTCTGTAGACTGTAGTTAATTTATTGTGAATCAGCTACTGTGAATCGGTCTTGTTGTTTGGAGAAACACTCTCGCACGCGCATTGTTGTTTACATCGTCTCCCCTTTCCGTGAACAGAGTATAGATTGCTTTTTGAAAGTACTTTTTATCAATAAGTGAATCAGTTTATCACGCTTTGGAATGGGAGTTTCATTGGTGTATAAAAAGTCTCCGAAAAATGGATTTTTTCCAATAGATTTAGACCCGTAATTCTTGTATTAAATAATCGCCTCAAATTTAGTTGTTTTTTATATTTGTTGTTTGTCGTTATTTTGTTGTTTATATAATGACTTCAGAAACTAACTCATAACTTATCAATACTGTAATCAAATATTGAGGTTTAAGCATGTCGTATCTTAACAGTTTCAATTTTATTTATTCACTCTTAAATCACTGAATATGTAGCATAGTAATGACATAAAAATTAGGATAAAAGTACGTATTGAGTATAAGCGTACATATAAGCTAACACAGATTTCTAGAGGGAACAAACGTTTCCTTAAGGGATGAAGAAGGAGTTCTACCTTTTTGAGAAAGGTCACTTCTTACTTGAATCTCGTTGTTCAGAATAATTGGTGCTCTTTCAGTAAATCTTAGTTCTATTTGTTCTGTTAAATCTGTGTACACACCCTCAAACTTCGGCTTATTTTCATTCTATTACCTCGTATCAGCTGAATTTGGTAACTTATGAGAATAACTGGAGTCTATTCCATAATGAAATAGGCACAAATAAAAGTTCCAATCACAAAGAATAGCTACTTTAACAATTTTCATCACAAGAAGAAAAAGACGTAACTGCAAATTACAAGTTCAAAGTACAAGTATTAACTTCCAAGAATTTTTTTATAGAACTTCGTTTTTGTTGATCTATGGCGATCTGCAAATAGAATAGTTGAAAACTTGACATTTTTTATTTTTTCTGAAATGCAGATCAATTTAAAATTAATAAGAACATAAGATTTTTCTCACTTGCGACATTTATAACGTCACTCTAGATAAAAGTATGAAAAAGCCTATCTCTTATTAGTTTGAAATATTGTTGTATACGTCGATAAAAGTGAAGATATCAACTATTTTTCAGTGATAACAAGAACAAGTATTATTTTTGTATTAATTTAGAAGTATTTTGTTATAAAACGGGCCCAAGTAAATTCATAAATATATATTTTTTTATTGAGAATGTCGGCCAATCTCAAATTGAATATAAATTTTCTTCCCAGATAAGTCTCAAGTGGCTGATTTAATAATGGAATAAATTAATGGTAAATTAATGGAATAGCAACAGTAATAAAAAGACTATAAAGTATACTAACATACTGTATAAAGACTATTATCATCCATTTAGTAATAATTGCCGGTAGATAGAACTCCAACATTCAGAACCGTGTATAATACTAGTTACTATGATGTTCAGGTATTGAGAAGAAATGGCGATAGAAAAATAGCAGAATTAATCATGAATTGAATCTGGAAACTTGAATTTCATCAACATTTAGCTACCACTGTCTCAGTCGCTGCTGGAGAACAATGCATATTCAACAAAAATTTCTTCAAAGGTAACACTTACATTTTAACAAAACATCTTGTAGCTTTTTATTGTTTTATAATATTTGGATATTTTGCTACACATTATCAGTAGATCAACGTTTAAATAATAATATTTTGATAAAAATATAACTCATAGAGATTCATTCCAGCAAAAAAATGCATAGAAAACAAACTACTGTGCGTAATTGCTATAAATTAAATTGCTCATAAATTGATATAAATTAAATAAACTCATAGGGAGAGGCGCATCCAGGGCGTGCCCCCCCCCCCTGAATTCTTGAACGACACTCAAATAGAGCTTTATTAATGCATTTAAGGAGAAAAGGTCCTTTTTTGAAGCGATATCACCTCGCATTTTTCACCCCCTCCCCCCCACAACCCGAAAAATATCTGGATTCTCTTTTTATGAATTTTAGGCTACTCTTCAGTTTCTCCATTAGTCTAAAATAATTATCAATTCAATTATTTCTCTAGAGAATTGATAGAGTTGGGGCAAAGCAATGTTAATGATAACGATAATGCTAGCCTGAACGCTCCATGCATCTGCCTGTTCTAGAGCATAGTGATTTTAGAACAAGTACACGCGAGTTCTCACGTTGGAATAATTGTTCTTGTTAACGTATTTTGCCCAAACTCTCTTGAAAAACAACAGTCTTGTTTTTTGCGAACTTCAACTAAAATATAAAATATCCTTCCATCTTTGAAAGTGTGTGTTTGAAATTTTGTGCTTCGATTTTTGTCTTTGAAATCATCCATCTTCCATCTTTATCTTTGAAATCATCCATCTTTATCTTTATCTTTGAAATCATCCATCTTCCATCTTTGAAACTGTGTGTTGGCCATCTTGAAAACTGTGTATTTTCTATTTTTGAAACTGAATAAAAATTACTATTATTGTCATCTTTTTGAACAGATCGGCCATCTTTGGGCCTTTTGAAAATTCTGCTCCACTCAATAATAAAAGAGAGAAACATCTAGTCTTAAAAAAGCCAAGAGACAAGACAAGGCCGCCGGTTCAATATCTTGGTGAAAGTTTTCAGTTCAAGAGCAGTGAGCCCTTAGCAGTGTCCCTTTCCATTATATCTGCAGAATTTACATAAGCTCTCCTTAATGTTTCCGGATACGGTCTACGAGTTCAGAAATTCAGAGCATGAATCGCGGCGAAATTTAATTCGGAAAACTTCGTTACATGCAAGCGCTTTTATTTATTGCTGCACTACGATCTTTGAATTAATTTTAAGCGGCTGGAAAAATGACACTCGAAATCAGCCAAAAAATGGGTTTGGTGCCACATATCCTACGAAGTAGCCTATATATATTATTTTGAATCAATAAATGAATTAATCTGATATTTATAAGCCATTGTTTAATGCTAGAGAGTGAGAAGACTAAATATCAATATTTCAAAAATAGAATTTATTAATTCGAAATTCCTCAAAGCGCGATTCATATTTTTATGAATTTGTTATATTGTCAGTTACTTCAAACTAAATTGATTAATATTTCATTTCACAAGCGCTTCATATCTTTTACATAGACATAGGCTGCTCAACACTCAGATAGGATACTGAGCAGCTATTGCTTTGAGTTTATTATTAACTAAAACTTTGAGTATATTATTAACTTTTAGCGGTTCACCTGTGCATTGCAACGGTATTTTAGTTATAATAGTGCTACCTGACGAATTCCGAAGAGCCTAGCACAAACCGCACCTTCCTAAAATGTTAATTTTTGGTTGGATGAATTGAAATTAGAAATTTTTTTCACCAAAGAAATAATGGATGAAACATTGATTCACCAGTCATATCTATATAAATAAAATTAGAGTTTTGTCTGTACATTTATCAGAATTGTATATTTTTTGGTTATTTTTACGTTTTATACATTAAATAAGCCGAAAATAGTCTTATCTCACTTTCTGTCTGTCTGTCTGTCTGTCTGTCTGTCTGTCTGTCTGTCTGTCACGGCCCCAAAGGCATTTTACGCGGCCTTCTCCTCAAAAACGAGAGCATCGATCGGGATTTTAGTTATTGAACAGTATTGAACAGTTTATTGACAATGTCTTTAGCTATAAAAAACTAAATTAACTTTTTTTTTAACAGAGTAATAAACGTTTAAAAACCAAGTGTTTTGCGATTTTGGATACATTTTACGCGGCCTTCTCCTAAAAAACGAGAGCATCGATCGGGATTTAAGTTATTTATCAGTATTGAAAACCTTTTTGACAATGTCTTTAGCTATAAAAAACTAAATTAACTTTTTTTTAACAGAATAATAAACGTTTAAAAACCAAGTATTGTGCGATTTTGGATACATTTCTTCCAAGTTTTATTACCACATAAGAATAAGAACAAATCACGTAATTTATCATGATATATCAATCAGCTGTTCTCAAATATAAATGGTGGGCCCTTTGCGGCGTTATTTACGCTGTCTGCAGACTTGTGTAGTCGGAGCATTGCAGTCTTTTAGGAAACATATGTCTGGTGAATCAAAGCTCATCTTATGTTTCATCAATTATTTCTTTGTTGAAAAAAAAACAAAATTTTCTCATTTAAATTTATTAAAACAAAAATTAACATTTTAGGAAGGTGCGGTTTGTGCTAGGCTCTTAGGAATTCGCCAGGTAGCACTATTATTATTACCACATAAGAACAAATCACGTAATTTATCATGATATATTAATCAGCTGTTCTCAGAAAATATTCTCTCCGATACCTGTCACTGAATTGCTGATGTTCTAAGTTGTTTACTAAGGGCCCGTTCACACGATACAGTTTTTGTGCGGTACAGTAAATTAGCTGTATCAGTTATTTTGCAGTGCTTTCGTTTGCATGTACATTTCATATTGTATGTTCACACAATACTGTTTCGACTGGATCCAGTAAAAAAGCTGTTCTAGCCGATTTCTACATTTGGTTTTGTCTTCGAAAACTGTATCACTAAAATCATCTGTACCGCAAAATAACTATCCGTATCCGGTGGCACATGTACCGGTAATGGATATGTTCAAACGATACGCTTATTACGCTGGAAGCAGTCTTCAGATCGTCAGCATTGATCTTCTTCATTGATATTCTTCAGCATTGATCTTCTTATTAGTGAATTCCAGTGTCCAGAAGTGGAAGATATTAATTGTGAAAATTTAATTTCTCTAATATATGAGAGACCCGCCTTGTGGGACAAGACTTAAGATTAATATAAAAATAATGAGAGAAAAATGTGTAGAATATTGAATTTG
Source organism: Conomelus anceps (assembly GCA_948455865.1). Lineage (NCBI taxonomy): Eukaryota > Metazoa > Arthropoda > Insecta > Hemiptera > Delphacidae > Conomelus > Conomelus anceps. Next base: position 29,051,818 of record OX418226.1, read on the forward strand.
TGTAGAACCAGAATTTGCGTACTTTGATCAAAATTTAAGAGAAACCTTCAGTAAACCTTATTTAAAAAAATCTTACACAAATAAAAAAATCCTGGACTGAAATAAATAAAACTGAACTGGAAGCGCAATGGAAGAAGGAGAGCACAGCAATAAGCAGCAAAGCCGGACCGTGTGAACATCACAGTACAGTTGACGCCGTACAGTAAAAAAACCGTACCGCAAAAAAACTGTATCGTCTGAACGGAGCCTAAGCTGCTAACAACTTCATGATAGTTGCTATCAAAAAAGCCGAAACATATTTAGTCTTATTTCTAAACATAATCCGTACGAAGGACGGGCACAATAGCTAGTGTTTCCTACAAGACTGCAATGCTCCGACTACACAAGTCTGCAGACAGCGTAAATAACGCCACTAAGGGCCCACCATATGATTAAAAACTGTTGATTTCTATCAGCTGTTCCTTTAAGGATAGATTTCTCCTTTTTGTGTCCTTCAGCGAGGATTTTTGAACTCCCAACCTTCACAGGAACCATCTCGGGACTATTCTACATTATGCCTGAAAATTTATACAGATCGGTTCAGCAGTCTTGGAATTCACTGGGAACATACATACATACATACATTCTTATCTTCTATATATATAAAAATGAATGTCTGTCTGTATGTGTGTATGTGTGTTCCATATAGACTCCAAAACTACTTGACAGATCGGCATGAAACTTTGGGAATATGTTGTGTGAATATTGGGGATGGTTTCTGACCATAAATTTCAATAGGGGAGCTAATAATTATTATTAATTAAACCATTTTATATACCTAACCTACTGAACTTGCCAGCCAAACAGCTTAAAGGAACAGCTGATATGAGTCAACAGTTTTTAATCATATGGCAGGCCCCTTAGTGGCGTTATTTACGCTGTCTTTGAACAGCAAAAGACTTTGCACTTTGCATGTAGGCTACCGTGCAGTTGGAGCCTTGCAATATGTAGGAAACATACGACTGGGTATGATGAAATGTAATTATGCTAGGTTGATGACATCTGTTAACCAATGCAGCTAGAAATTTGAAATGCATCCTCAGCGGGAGGTGGCGAATAATAAAATAAAAAACCTAGCTTCTACCCTTATAGTCGTAGGAGGTTTAAATTTGAAATGTTTCTTCATTCAGAGGTGGTGATTAAGAAAACAACGAAGCCTGTATGATCAGCTGTAAGAGCCCTAGGACTAACTTCTTTCCTAATTTTAAATGTAACCTCAGCGGGAGGTGGCGAATAATAAAATCAAGGAGAATTTTTATGAGAATGCAGCAACGCGCGTTGGGCCAGCTAGTGTGGTAATAAAACTTAGAAGAAATGTATCCAAAATCGCACAATACTTGGTTTTTAAACGTTTATTATTCTGTTAAAAAAAAGTTAATTTAGTTTTTTATAGCTAAAGACATTGCCAATAAAGTTTTCAATACTGTTAAATAACTTAAATCCCGATCGATGCTCTCGTTTTTCAGGAGAAGGCCGCGTAAAATGCCTTTGGGGCCGGGACAGACAGACAGAAATTGAGATAAGACTTGTTTCGGCTTCTTTAATGTATAAAACGTACAAATAACAAAAAAATATATAATTCTGATAAATGTACAGCCGAAACTCTAATTTTATTTATATAGATTTAGTAGCTTGGAACCCCAAGGGTCCCAATTCTATTGAAGTCTCGCAAAACAATAATGTTACTGTCTTCAACAGCATTTATAATTTTATCCTCAAATTAAAAAAAAAAACTCTAAATGTGGGGAGGCGGCCGCCCCCCTCGCCACCCCCCCCCCCCCTGGCCATTGCTCCTATATGCCACCTGCCCTGAATACAATTCATTCTTAATACAGGAGACCAACTAGAGGACAGCCTAATGTCAATGCTAGTCGTAATTTTCTGTACAAATTATTTAGACCGTAAAATAATAAAAATTTTCGTCTCAGCAAATAAATGCCAAATAAAATATGATATTATAATATATAATGACAAAAAATAAACCTAGTGAATGCTTCACTGAAACCTGACAGCAATCATTTCTGTGACTTTTGGATCATGTAAATGCTCTATATGTGATAGCATAGATCCATAGATTAGCAAATGACAAACGGATGTTTAATGAATATGGTGGGAGGTTTTCATATGAAATTTAGAAATGATAGAAAAAATATTCTAGAGAAACTAAAGAAATTTTAAAATTGATATAATGTGAAAAAAATTAAATTGGTCTCATATGGGTTAATTTCTTTTCAACAGAGTAGGTTAATTTGAATTATTCTGTAGGATAATTTTCTTTGCGGATGATGCCCACGTTAGTCTGGAGACTTGTGCGTGGGTAATGAGGTGAGTGGTTGAATGATAAGATACATCCATGGCTGAATGAGATTCGAACCCAAGGCTGTAGGAAACGAAGCCAGACAGAGCCCCTTATCTTATCACAGACAAGCGATCCAACCAACTGTGCTACCAGAGCCGCCATTGTGTATAGGTAATGTTGAAAAACTGAATATTATCAATGTCTATCATACTATTATACTTTCAACTAATGTATTGTATTGTATTAGCAAACACTAGGAGAGACAAAACGGTTTCAAGTGATTTTTTATTTTCCCTACTCAGGTTATAAAGGATACAGGTTTCACTGTTGATTTTTTGTATAATTATTGTAAGTTAATTATTGAGATTTTTTGAAATTTTGTTGGTCTTTGAGTTTTTTAGCCCTTATAATATTCAATAAAGAAACTTCGAAAAGAAATTATGACCAAAAATTCTGCTCCTTAACATATGTAACATAGGGAATTCAAAGACCTTTTGTCTCCATTTATTATATACACTATTATTTTCGGTATTGATAAAATTCATTCACCATATTCTACCACTTAAAAAGGCTATAGGCCCTCTCTACATTGAAACCGCTTATCATTGAAAACAAAAGTGATCGATTAAACGCTGCCAGGCTTTGAAGATGTACAATAAATTTGGCTGCAAAGTGCGTGCAACTTTGAGATAGGGCTGTGAACAAAATTCGGCAGTTTTTGGGATGAGGTCAGACACGGGATGACCCAAAGGCTATGCTTCGAATAGCCTAAGTAGAATAGTAGAACGCAAGACAAAGAGAGTGTCAAAGGAAAGAGAAAGAGAGGATGATGAAAATGAATAGAAAGTGGAAGAGAGAGAGAGTGATTGATAGAGAGGGAGAGACAGAAATAGAGATTGATTGTGAGGGAGTGAGAGAGAATGTGAGAGAGCGAGAAGGAAAGAGAGAGAGAGAGAGACCGTGTGTCAGAGAGAAAGAGATCGTGAGTGATAGATAGAGAGAGAGAGAATTTGAAAGTGTGAGAAGGAAGGATTGACAATGTATGAGAGAGAGAGAGAGAGAATGAGAGAGTGACAGTGTGTGAGAGATAATGAGTGAGTGAGATTGGTAAAGAGGGAGTGAGAGGAATAGAGATAGATTGAGAGGGAGTGAGAGAGAATGTGAGAGAGCGAGAAAGAGAGAGAGAGAGACAGTGTGTGAGAGAGAATGAGTTAGAGTGAGAGAGTGATAGATAGAGGAAGAGTGATAGGGAGGAAGTAAGAGAGAGAATTTGAGAGTGTGAGAAGGAAGGATTGATAATGTATGAGAGAGTGACAGTGTGTGAGAGATAATGAGTGAGAGAGTGAGTGAGATTGGTAAAGAGGGATTAATTGATTGATTGTTTTATTTTTCTCCTGGCAAGGTTGAAACCATTTGGTTCCCTCTAATACCTAACCAGGCCAACATAGTTACATACCATAATCTAGTAGTCTACTTCATTTCATCAAAATTAAAATAAAAAAGAATATTGCAATATAAGAAAAAAAAAATTTCTTTTCCTTTTCAAAATAATCTGTCTATATCGAAAGTTCATAAAAAGAAAAACGTTCCATATTAAATTCACTTGAATCGTAAAAATCACTTGGAGAAGCAAAAAAATAAATAAACTGTTCACTTGTGAATAAAATTTCAAATTAAACTTCATATCTTCTTAACAGTAGTTCTTTATAGAGTTTTTTGAATTGCGTTACACTATTTGCATTTGAAAGGTTTTCATCCATTTCATTAATTATCCTTACGGACATCGCAAGGAACGAAGCACCAAACATTGAAGTTCTATGTGTTGGAACTTGGAGCAAACGATGAGCATCTCTGGTTTGAATATCACTCATCCTTATGTATTGCCTATATAAATAGATCGGAATCTTCTCTTTTAATATTAGGAAAGCCAAAGATGCAACCCTCAGCTCTTTTCTCTCCTTTACTTTGAGCCACTTCAATTGTCTGTAGTACTCGATGACATGTGCATCTCTTGGGATGTTGAAAATATAACGCATACACGCATTCTGCGCTCGCTGAAGAACGGCGATCTGTCCCGAAGTCAAATTAGTATAGGCAGCTGATGCATAATCAATGAAAGGGAACAGTGATGCCTCTACTAACCTTGCTTTTATTCTTGTTGGCGCAGAATATGTCATTTTCCTTAATTGATTCAATCCGGCAAATATTCTATTACTTATTTGTGTCACCTGCTTTTCCCAGGTCAAGCCTGAGTCTATCCACAAGCCTAAATTTTTAACCTCCTGCACAACAGGTAAATCGTGCGCTTGGATTTGTATCGTCGGAAGGTCTGAAAAATCAATATTATTCAATATCCTTATTGGATTTCCAATATACATATAACTACATTTCGCTGGATTTAAGATGAGATTATGATTATCACACCAATTGACTAGATTTTCAAGCTGGTAATTCATTTGTTCAATTGTGTTTCTTAAGTTCTTTGCTTCACAACTTTTATATATCAGCACATCATCTGCGTACATCATGTAGTTACAATTATCAAGTGACGCACCTTATTGATTCACATACAAAGAAAATAGTAGAGCCGATATCGTCGATCCTTGAGGCACTTCTTTCCGAGTGTGAGAGAGTGAGAGAAAGAAAGAGAGACCGTTTGTGAGAGAGATTGAGATAGAGAGATTGAGATAGAGAGAGTGAGTGAGTGATAGATGAAGAGGGAGTGATATGAAGAGAGTGAGCGTAAGTGATAGACACAGAGGGAATGAGATAGAGAGAGAATTCGAGAGAGTGAGAAGGAAGGATTGATAGTGTATGAGAGAGAGAATGAGTGTGTGTGTGACAGAGAGAAAGAGTAAGAGAATACAATGAGGTTCTGCCGCAGCTCATAATTGATAACTTTTCGGTAGAGGCGTAAGATAACAAAGGCACAGCGCCGGAATCGAACCAACCCTTAGCTTTTACCTTAATTACGTGGCCCTTGACGCATAGCCCCCCTCCAACCTTCATTCTGCCCCCCCCCCACAATAGGGGGCCCATGAGTGCGAAAGGAACGATCAATTCCCATCACAGAAATTGCAATCGCTATCAAATTCCGTTGGTAGTAGAGTGTGGATGAGGATGTGGATGCGGATGCGGATGGTGAGAGAGACTACTATGCATCGATTGATGTGATAGGTGGGTGGGGTGGTGGGTCAATAGCAGGAGGGGGGCATGGTTTAAAGGGGGTTAACCTCGCAAGACGACTCACTGTTGATCTTGTCCACCACTTGATAACAATGGCATTAAACCATCTCCTAATGAGACGTCGATGAGGTACTCGGCTGAATGACACCGATTCAAAAGTGACGATAATTTGTTTTAAACACGATAAACAACTTAAAGGGATAGCCTAGTTCACAAAATGTGATTCACTTTTCAAAAAATGTCTGAAATATGATTTGTATTGGCAACACACAGTGGCGCACCCAAGGGGGGTGCTTTGGGTGCTCAAGCACCCCCCCCCCTGAAGCCAATTTCTTTACAAAGATTAAAATAAAATCATTGAAAAACTCGCAGTTTTAAAGAAAATTGAAATTTGAGTGAGTCTCAACTTTAATTAAAGATTAAAAAGAAAAAAATATTTTCCAATCAGATTTACAAATTCAGTATTGGGGGAAACACACTGACTACTCCAATAGTTGACAACTCCAATAGTTTTCACTTCCATCACCTCTCCTGGGTCATTTCTGGGTGCGCCACTGGAAAAACATTGTCATATTTTGTGAGCTCTTTATTGAAAAACCATCAATTTACAAATATTCTTATCAAGAAAGCATTTTCAACAATACTGTGTGAAAAAATTTGAAACATTGTTGGTCTTGGTGACTTGATTAAAAATGAAAGCTATTTATTCATCGCAATATTATAGATAAATTGATAATAAAAATCAAGTCAACATTTAAATTCCATGAAACAGTAAATTCAGCATTTTTTCAGCTGCCTTATACAACTTATCATTATCATCAACTTATGATTATTCATGTATAATAAATAATATTTAGGTATAGCATACTGTGCTAAGAAGGTAGTTGAAGTAATCGAAAGACTAAAAGAAATAAGAGAACATAAACAGTAATAGGGACAGTTTTGGACTAAAAGCCTGTTGTTTTTCAATAAGTTGTATTTTGACTGTATCAATAAATAAAATAATAATAATAATAATAACATGGTTTCATGAAAATTATTGAGGAAGTCAAAGAAAATGGTGAAAATTATTTGCCATTTAAAAACCCAGGATGAAGTTGAATAGTACAGAGAATGAATTGGAGAACAAACGTCTTTTCGTTGAGATTTTAAACAATATTCTAATTCAATTGAGGAACAGATATCAGTCTATGGGGAAACTTGATTTTTTCTGCTTATTGAACAGAAAAATGTATGGCGGCTATAATAGAGAATTTCTAGAAAGCTCTTTGAAGTCACTGGAGACGGTTTATTTTTTCCATCATAATCCATTATTATTATTATTATCATAATCCATTTGAAAAACGAGTTGTCTGTTCTATATTCGTCGTAGATAGAGAATCCCAATTAGTATGCATGCATAGTTTGTAATTCTATTTCACACACCCATATTAATTAATTGAACGAGCGTAGCGAGTTTTTAGTTTTGACTTGAGGCTCGCGCCTTTTTCTGTATGTTTGACGATAACTTTCGAACGCGTTGACCAATCAACTTCAAATCGTAAAAACATATTCTTGGAACCTTAATACAGAACAAGTTCGTTTGCCAATGAAATTGACCTACTCCTTTATCCTTTCTGAGACGAAACAAAAGCATAGGTTTTCAGTTCTTCATTAATATACCTATAAATTACTATAATGTAGAAAATAGTTGTTTTCACCATATGAAATTCGAAAACGATTTCAAATTATATTATTTTGAGTTATTTTCAGCTGTAGGTGAATAAATGCGATCAGACTTTTTTTTAATTTCATTGCCCTGATATATGGATAAACATCTGTTTTATATGGTAAATATATCTACTTCATATATACACTAATTCCATTGTCCTGACACATAGGTATATGATAGTGCGGTACCTCTTTTTTGTGGAAAATATGTCTGTGTATCAGAGCAACGATGAACTTGAACTTCAAGTGATACATGTCTTGTGAATTTTGTCTAATCAGTATCTTCAAAACAGCTGTTTTTCGTTACCAACTTCCTAGGATAAGCTCGAAATGAGTTTCCTTTTCTAAAATTAGTTGTTTGCAAGCGAGTTCTCCAGCCCGTTGGGCTCACTAGTTACTGTATTTTAAACACATTTTGAAGAAAATGTAATACTGTATATTCATTGTCAGCGCATGCCCAAAGGTTATAGTCAGCATTCGCTACTGCATGCACTGCTATTTTAGTAATTGGAATGCCAGCAACCACAGTATTATTATCCACTGCTCACAAAAGCATAAAACTATCACCGCTGGTTGCAATGATGTAATCACCACGCTGTAAGCTCAAAAGTATTTGCCTAGAATAAATTATCACCAGTTCATGCTTTCACGTCGGCACAGAACTACAAATAAATGTTGTATTCATGAGATCCATCTACAGAAAAAACACACTTTCTATCAACATTGGAAACTTATTCCATTGCTGGGATGACAACTTCATTTCAAATTCTATTCCAAAAGTTTTTGTGACAGCTCCTATTTTCTTACGACACATCATTCCATCCTTTGTGATCTCTGTTAATGAGGACGTGAGTGAATTTCTATCCTACTTTATCACTCTTTCTCTTGCATCTTCTTCATCTTAATTACATCCTCCCGAACACAATTACATTTGTAAAAAGAATTCTCTATGGTAAAGTAAGTGCAAAGGAACATTTACTTTGAGCACTTCATTCCAATATCCAATTTCAAATTGTTTAATTACATTTAATGTCTTAAAAAATGCTTTTGAAGGTATTTTCAGTTCAAGAAGGTGTAGATTACTACACCTAAGCAGTGCTTTCTTTCAGTTTGTTAAATTTTGTGGAGTCTCAGTTAGTTTCATTAACTTTATAGAAGACTAGCTATTTTGCCCGTCCTTCGTACGGATTATGTTTAGAAATAGGACTAAATATGTTTCGGCTTTTTTGATAGCAACGATCATGAAGTTGTTAGCAGCTTAGGCCCCGTTCAGAGGATACCGTTTTTTTGCGGTACGGTTTTTTTACTGTATGGCGTCAACTGTACTGTGATGTTCACACGGTCCGGCTTTACTGCTTATTGCTGTGCTCTCCTCCTTCTTCCATTGCGCTTCCTTCTTCTTCTTCTTCTTCTTCTTCTTCAGTGGCCCTACAACCCAGGACGGGTCTTGGCCTGCACTAGTAATTGCAAAGTACGCAAAGTAAGTAAAGTAAGTAAATTTTGATCAAAGTACGCAAATTCTGGTTTCAATATTCCACACATTTGTCTCTCTTTATTTTTATATTAATCTTAAGTCTTGTCCCACAAGGCGGGTCTCTCATATATTATAGAAATTAAATTTTCACAATTAATATTTTCCACTTCTGGACACTGGAATTCACTAATAAGAAGATCAATGCTGAAGAATATCAATGAAAAAGATCAATGCTGACGATCTGAAGACTGCTTCCAGCGTAATAAGCGTATCATTTGAACATATCCATTACCGGTACAATACATGTGCCACCGGATACGGATAGTTATTTTGCGGTACAGCTGATTTTAGTGATACAGTTTTCGAAGACAAAACCGAATGTAAAAATCGGCTAGAACAGCTTTTTTACTGGATCCAGTCGAAACAGTATTGTGTGAACATACAATATGAAATGTACATGCAAACGAAAGCACTGCAAAATAACTGATACAGCAAATTTACTGTACCGTACAAAAACTGTATCGTGTGAACGGGCTCTTAGTAAACAACTTAGAACGTCAGCAATTCAGTGACAGGTATCAGAGAGAATATTTTTTGAGAACAGCTGATTAATATATCATGATAAATTACGTGATTTGTTCTTATGTGGTAATAATAGTGCTACCTGGCGAATTCCCAAGAGCCTAGCACAAACCGCACCTTCCTAAAATGTTAATTTTTGTTTTGATAAATTTAAATTAGAATTTTTTTTTTAACAAAGAAATAATTGATAAAACATAGGATGAGCTTTGATTCACCAGACATGTTTCCTAAAAGACTGCAATGCTCCGACTACACAAGTCTGCAGACAGCGTAAATAACGCCGTGAAGGGCCCACCATTTATATTTGACAACAGCTGATTGATATATCATGATAAATTACGTGATTTGTTCTTATTCTTATGTGGTAATAAAACTTGGAAGAAATGTATCCTAAATCGCACAATACTTGGTTTTTAAACGTTTATTATTCTGTTAAAAAAAAAGTTAATTTAGTTTTTTATAGCTAAAGACATTGTCAAAAAGGTTTTCAATACTGATAAATAACTTAAATCCCGATCGATGCTCTCGTTTTTGAGGAGAAGGCCGCGTAAAATGTATCCAAAATCGCAAAACACTTGAATGAATGAATGAATGAATTTATTGCCAAATAAAATGAATATTATTACAAATAAAAATAATAATTAAAAATACAATAGATTTTGGCGTGACTGGAAAAAGAAGCCTTGAGCTCCAGCCACGAGTTCTAAAATAATAAATACATTTTTGAATATAACAACAGCAGTACAAATGAAACAATTCTATTGATAGATGATAATTTACGGATGTTGAATTCTATCAATATTCGCAGTACACAATAATCAAAATATAAGTGCACAGAAAAATAATATAATAATAAAATTGTCAAGTTTTAATAATTTTCACACAATAATGAATAATTAATTTTGCAAAAAATGATGATTCAGCCAACTCAGTTCTCAATTTTAAAATAATAGTTTTGTTTTACCCACGATTTTATTAATCTCAATTTGGTTTTTGTTATTTTATCCTTAATAAAGTCTTCCGGAATTCTATTTATTAGTTTCTTACTCTGATATTCAAATTGGTGTTTACTGGATGTTAATGAAGTAAAATTAATATTGAAAGCATTTACTATTGTTGGCCGTATATTATAAGGGACTGTGCGACGGGTAAATTGATGTGTATTTTTATTAATAAAGAGAATTAAATTTGTCACATAAGTTTGACGTAACGTTGGTAGATCTATCTCTTCAAATATTAGTCTGCTGGGATAGAGTCTGGGTCTTCCAAGCGCAGCTCTAATAATATGCTTTTGTATTATAAAAAGTTTTTTAAAATGAGTGTCATACGCTGCTCCCCATACTTCTATATTATAATGGAAAAGTGAATGAGCATAAGCGTAGTAGATCGTTCTCAAAATATTAAAGTCTTTTAATTGGTTGATCCTGTAAAAAATTGTTATTAAATATTTCAGTTTGAAGCATAGATTCTGAATGTGAATGTCCCATTTAATATGCTGATCCACGGAAACACCTAAATATTTGATTGATTTTACTCTCTCTATTGATGGACAAGTGCAGTTAACAGTGATGTTGTTATGACTGTGTATTATCAAATCAAGCTCATCTGGAGGCTGACCACTTCTGTTGGGGGAAAAAGATATGTATTTAGTTTTACTCGCATTTAGTGTTAAAATATGGCTGTTCAGCCATGATTTAACCATTTCAAGACCACGATTAGCAGAGTTAAATGTTTCATTCCATGTTAATCCTGAGAAAATTAGAGCAGTGTCATCGGCAAAGGATAGTGTAACACCATTTGGAATTTCGATTTTCAATAAGTCATTGACATAAATCAAAAAAAGTAGCGGCGATAGTACAGTTCCTTGTGGAAGTCCAAACTCTTTAATTTTTTGAATGTCAGTTTTATCATTTAGTGTTAAAATTTGGATTCGATCTGTCAAATAGCTTGCAAATAATTCTTTTGTTATTCCTCTTATTCCACAACATTCTAGCTTATGAAAAAGAATAGAATGTGGTATAGAATCAAAAGCCTTTGCTAAGTCTAAAAATATAGCCAGTGTTTTTTTATTACTATCAAAATTTTTATTTATTAAATTTGTCAAGTGTAAGACAGCATCTTTGGTGGATTTACCTTCTTGAAAACCATACTGGTTATTCGAAATAAAATTGATTTTTCTAAGAAAGTCCATCAATCTAACCTTTATAATTTTTTCCATAATTTTTGATAAATTGGTTAGTAAGCTAATAGGTCTATAGTTTTGAGGATTTGCAAGGTCCTTGGATTTAGGTATTGGTTTTATTAAAGCTATCTTGAATTTTTTCGGAAAATATCCTAATAAAAAACACTTATTTAAAATGAATTCCAGAGGGCAAACAATGAATTTTGAGATTTTTTTTAAACATATTCCACTAATGTTATCCACACCTGGAGAGGAGTTTGGTTTAATTTCATGTATAAATTTATTTATCTCCTCAGTATTGGTTGGATTTAGGAATAAACTATTCAAAGGTCTCATGGAGATAGACTCTGGGATTTCAATTCGATTATTCTGCAACAGATTATCAGCATAAGACTGGCCAACTGTTGCAAAATGCTTATTTAATACGTTAGCTTCAATTTTGGGTTGAAAATCCCTATTTTTGCTGTTTGTAATCTCCTTTATGCATTCCCATGTTTTCTTCATATTACCCTTATAAAATTGAAATTTTTCGTTGTAATATTCAATTTTTGCATTTTTTATCATGTTATTCAAAGTGTTTCGGTACCGTTTATATTCCTCTTTCAATCCATTATTGAATGGTTGCTTATTCAACTCGCTATGCATCTTGTCCCTTTTTCTAATAGAGTTAATAATGCCTTGACTTATCCATTTTTTTAAGGGTCTCCTTTTATGTGGTATTTTAAAAGTTTTTGAATTTTTTCTTATGTGGTCCGTAAGAGTATTAACAAAATTATCAACCAACCCATCAATGTTTCCTGAGTTATTATCAAGTATATTATCCCATCTTTCATTCTCCAAGCAACAATAAAGATTCTCATAATCGATTTTTATTCTACTATTAGTCAATCCATTACTTTCAGGTTTTATTCTGTTATTATTTATATGCATGGTTGTGATAAAGTGGTCGGTAATATTTGATTCAATTATAGCTGCTAATATATTCTCAGGATTTATATTATTATTTTTAAGAAAAATATGGTCAATACATGTCTTTGTATTATTTTGAACTCTTGTTGGTTTATTAACATAAGACTTGAATCCATTCAGATGAAAAGCGCTCAAGTATTCGTTAGTGAGATGACTGTTTTCTAATAGATTCAAGTTCATATCGCCTACTATCAAAAATGTACTTCCATCATTGGTATTTTGCAGGAGCAAATCGAAACTGTTAATAAAATCTGTAATATTAAGAGAAGGTGAGCGGTAGACGGATATCAGAGTATATTTCTTATCTTCAATTGAGAATGCGATTGAGAGAGAGTTGGCCTTATCTATTTCAAGTTCTATTTTATCGAAATCCATGTCATTGTGAATGAATATACAGATACCATCACTCTTAGTATACTTATTCTTTTTATAAATAGTTCGGTAACCCTCTATAAGAAAATGACACTGACAGTCTTCAGTTATCCATGTTTCGGATAAAATTATTACATTAAATATTGTTTCACATTGATTTAAATAACATATAAATTGATCAAAGTTCTTATTAATGCTTCTTATGTTCATATGTAATAAGTTGACTAAATTCTCTGAACTATTGCTTAAATAATAATTAGGTTTGAAAGTAGCAATATCGTGTACCTCGAGTGTATCATAGATACCAAAATCGATTGTTTCTTCTACGTTAAATGGCATTTGTTGTTATGAATAAAATTTAAGAGAAAATTAAGATGAATAAAGAAAAAACCAGCTGAGAAAGTCGAAACGAGCCTGCAAACTCCAGCAAACAACTCAATAAGTACACTAGACAATAAGTATAAAATGATGCCCAGAACCTCAATTCAAGCAATTCTAAATTATTTCCAGTACAGCATAAATGCAACAAACATATCCCGAAAGCAAAGAGAAACAAAAACAAAACAATACAACGTATGCGATCCACTACTTCATGAATCAATAATTTAAATTTCCTATAAAAAAAAAAAAAAACTTTAGTAGGCCATATTAAGATAATAGTCTAATATAAAGAGAAAAGTAGCCTATTTCAGATTATATAATGTGACAGCACGCAAACTTGGAAAAAAGAAAAATCAAAGTAAGTTACAGTATATAAAAGAAAAAAATCATGACAGAGACAAAAGATTTAGATTTCCAGCGTAAAGTCAGTAATATTTTGATATTTTGAATTACTCAAAAAGTTTGAGATCTTCATCCTTGACTATTCTCTTAGCTGGCGAATCTTGCGTTTGACGTACGAGGATTTTCCCATCCTTCACCCACACGAACTTCAATTTGTACTCCCTCTTCAAAAATCTTGCTTTCCCTAGTAAGAGCTTATTTGCGGTTGTTAAGTGTTCATTTATATAAATGTTTCCACGAGGTAGGCCAGCGTTCAAGTCCGTGGTCATTAAATTTCTTTTCGCTTTAGCTGCCAGCAGCCAATTTAATTTAGTTCTCCTAGTCGTGAATTTACAAATAATTGGTTGGATCTTACCTTTCACTGTCGGAACTCGATGTGCAATAGATATATCATCGTCCTTAAATGGAACATTGATGACCGCTGCAATGCACTTAATAATCTCGTACACATTTTCACCTTTCGTAGTCGGAACGCCAGCTATTTCCAAATTGTCAATACGAGATCGTTGTTGAAGTTCTTTAATTTCACTATGACACGCATGGTTTTCCAGCTTCAATCGTTCGCATTCTTTTTTTAGATTAGCATTATCAGTTTGTAGGCTTTTCATGGACTCCCTGATTTCATTCACAGTGGTTGTAAGGGCGGCCAGTTCTTCACTGAATACTGCAAACTTTTCATTGATGAATTTCTTTAAGGAGTTAACTGTACATTCGAGATTTTTGTCATCAGCAGTATCACTATTAACACTAGTTGAGGTGATACATTGATCACACTTCCACGAATTTTTGAGATTTACATTCTTGTCTAGCTTACGAAAGTTTTTTAGTGATTTAATACGCGTGCACTTTGGATGGTATTTATTTTTGCATACGGTACACTCAATACATTCCTTCAAGTCGATTACAGTTTCACACTCGCTGCACTTGTTTGCCATACTTCACTGAATTTTACGTAGAATATTAAAAATATACGGTTTATAGGTTGGGTTTTAGACAACCTTAATTATTGTTATTAACCGGAGTCTACACGAACGGCTATCTAGCTGAAACGGTTATCGGCATTAGAGATAAAAACATCCGATCACTACGGCTGCTCGAGTAGAACTTGCCTACTTGGTTTTTAAACGTTTATTACTCTGTTAAAAAAAAAGTTAATTTAGTTTTTTATAGCTAAAGACATTGTCAATAAACTGTTCAATACTGTTCAATACTGTTCAATAACTAAAATCCCGATCGATGCTCTCGTTTTTGAGGAGAAGGCCGCGTAAAATGCCTTTGGGGCCGTGACAGACAGACAGACAGACAGACAGACAGACAGACAGACAGACAGACAGACAGACAGACAGACAGAAAGTGAGATAAGACGATTTTCGGCTTATTTGATGTATAAAACGTAAAAATAACCAAAAAATATATAATTCTGATAAATGTACAGACAAAACTCTAATTTTATTTATATAGATTCGATCTTATTAATCATTTTGAGGTTAAAGCTGGTTTTTAAACTGCTGGATTTATAAAAGCTTTGATTACGGTACTGGATTAGACATATTAAAATATTGCAAATTTAATATAGGCTTTTCTCATTTTTGCTTCCAAAATTTATGTCTATACAATATAAACAGTTATATACATTACGGTTTATTGTTAATAAATTATATTATTCTTGGATTTCTTGATCCATAATGATCTGCGCTGTTAATTTAAACTTTTTGTGGTAAATTCATGACTTGCAGTCAATTTTTGTTAAAAATGAATAATATTTTTACTTACGTAGGCCAAACGTTTTTGGATCGTATAGATTCATTTTCAATGGCGTCCTTGATCGTCAATGTCGGTATTTGGTTATTAGAATTATTGTGGTTTTATTATATATTTTTTATTACAATAATATTATATTTATTATTAACATTTTTATTTAAATATTTTTTATTTTTTGTTATTAATAATATTAATTATTATTTTTATTTTTAATAACATATTAAAAATATTATTTAATATATTTTTTAATTTTTTATTTTTAATAATTTTTATTTATAATATTATTTCCTTAATGATATAATATTATGATGTTATTATTAATAATATTTATAATATTTTTCATTTCATTTATAATAAATTATATTATTAGTAATATAATAAATTAAATTATAGTTCAATTTTCAATTAAGAGAAGTTGGAAATAATACAGCCCTACTCACTGTTGTATAATAAATACAGAGCATCCAAAATGCTTGGTGTATCACTCTATATACATTATAAATTTTATACGTCCATACATTATAAATTTCTGACCAAATGAATCGGTTCTATTCACCTTAGTTTCCAAAGTATATTGAAAGATGAATTTTTCAAAACTTGCTACCGGTACATCTCATTTGTTCATCTTGCTGATGATGCCTTATGAGTCTACGCAAAACTTGTGCGTGGGTAATGAGATGAATGATAAAATTTTTCTCTGAATAAAACCTGACAGTTTTACGTGGCTCCGAGCTAATAGATATATTATAATAAATCAGATAACGTCATGACATTATTTAAAAGTATTCAATTACTATTTTCAATATTTATAATTTTATTTATTATTTAGAAACTACTTAACGGATTAAAGTTTTGATACCACCCTTGGAAATAAAAGGAATTTTGACATTGAGCATTATTTGTAGTAGGCTACTCCTTTCTTTTTTCAATATTCTAAGATATATATGAAATAGTCTTATTTTGAAAGAAAAAATATATTAAAAGCACGTTTGTTTTATTGAAATTTACTAAAATTATGCAGTCGACTTCCTTTCACATGCAGGCTTTAGCCTTCGTGGAGGGGTCACATGATTGTAGTCAAGTTTATTACTTTATTATGTTTAACATTTTTCTTACAATAATAATAATAATAATAATATCGTGTGACCTGGCTGGCTCAGGTCTGGTGTCAGAGTTATCAGGTCGCACCTGAATAAGTTCAGGGCCTCTGACGTGACTTAACGACTGTTTTTAGGCAGCCGGGACCGACAGCTTAACGTGTCCTCCGAAACACGGGAGTGGCCCGAGGTAAAAACTTTCGGTCAGAACTGGGATCTTACAAATGTAGCTACTGCATATAACATATAGGCTGATATTGAGTAATATGCAATGATATTGTTATGGGTCCTACTGGCTAAAATAAGGCTGGCAACACTAAAGTTTGACCTGCATGGATGCAATGTTCTCTTGAAGTTTGCCCTTCATGGATGTGAAGTTCTGCTCCATGGATTTAAGCAATTTCATGTCAGTAGTCTCAAAGAGGTATGTAGCTGGGTCTTCTCCTCCTAACAATAACGCCTCACGAAGCCGCTCTTGTAGAGTTGACTTCTTTCCAGATGTTTCTAAATCACGGTCTTCGAATTCCCATTTGGGATCAGCCACTTTCAAATCACACAATGTAATTTTGCCAGCCATTTTAGATTAAACTTGAAAGAAATCCGAACTGCTGACGCCAATTGTTACGGGTTCTACTGGCTAAAATAAGGCTGGCAACACTAAAGTTCACACTTGCACTTTATTCACACAAATTAGTCTATTTACATACACTAATCGTAAGTTCAATTAATAAAGAATAACAGATCAAAAAATGACAGGCTAATACTTATTTTCAGTAATTATTTACAAGAATTAATGAATAATTAATTACAGGCTGACCAATAATAAAAGAAACAAGAGTCCAATAAACTGTACAATAATGTAGAAAGAAATGATAAAAAGAGCAACTAATCACTCACAAAACACAGTCCAATTCGTTACTTGAAAGTCCCAAATAATATCACTTAACACAACGTCTATAAACTATTAGTAAGCTGCACAAACAGTAAACACTTGTCTCTGCACTTGACACTGGAATCGAGCACTGTTTACTCCACTGGCACGAGATCTGTAACACAATCTGACACACAGGTTTTTAGACAAACTGTCACACAAGCTTTTGGAAGAATCTACTCACTGGTTCACATGAGCTCCTTTATATACAAGATAGTTGTCATAATTCCAAGAAGTAGCAGCTTCTAGATGAATCAAGGATGTCGTTGAAGGTCACAGAATATGATCTCGATTGTTCAAGAAGTCTCAAGAAATTCAATTGAGTGAGAGAGTTGCACACTTGAAGAATAAGAGTGACAAAGACATGTGGAGAGCAAGAGAACAAAGATTGGGTTTCAAGTCATGTCCGTCCATGGATGGAACGATCTACGTAGAACAAGTGCGTAAATAACTGTTTTGTTTGCTTTTGTAACAATATAATTTATGTTTGTATTATTGTCCTGTAAAAAAATCAATTTGTTTGATTTTAAATTGAAACCCGTATTCCAACTCACAACATTTTTTATTAAATCTCAATGATTTTTAGTCTACTTAAATTTTTTAATTATGGAGTAAGTAGGCCTACAGTTTTTGATCACACTGTGAATTCATATTCGAACACAATGAATAGTAGCCTAAATGGTAAGCCTACTACTATATTCAAATTAATAATGTTTTTTCCCTTTTTTGGAGGATGGAGCCCACATAGGTCTGAGACCTGTGCGTAGGTAATGAGTTGTACGATGGTGATTGATGAGTTGGCCCTACAGTTTTAGGTGGGTTCCGAACCATCGGGAAGTGATTTTACAGCAGAGAACAGTGTATTTTTTGCTGGCCAATCTAATCTATCACCCTCACAAAGAGTGCCTAGGAGAACGCAGCTTATCTCTGTTTGATTTAACAGATACCAGCTACTGCTCACGGCTATCTCTCAAGACTATATATGTATTAGTTATAGGTAGGCTATTACACAATGAAAAAACTACTACTTCCCCATATTTCCTTGTAGAAAAATTTATATTTTCATAAATGATTTCAAACATAATGATTTCAAACTTCATCAACACGGAATAATTGAAATAAAAGCCAGCTACTAACTACCCAACTCAAAATTCGCCAGAAAAATTTGCAGTATATTAGAAATTCTTAATCTGCTCTCCTCTGAGCAGAACAAAACTAATATTGTTGCCTAAAGTTCGCAAGCTTGTGGTGTTGATGAATGTCGGTGAAAGTTAGGAGTTGCCTTGTAGAAATAATTAACGTTAATTATGTAACATCAGAGAAAAACTCTTCTCACTCCTACTCAACCTTGCCTTCGTCAATTCTCTCTCTAATTCACTCTCTCTCACTCCCTCACACTCGCACTCACCCCTCATACTCACTCTCTCTCATTTTTTCTCATTTTTTACTCGTTATACCTGCCCCAAGTATTTCTCTAAACTCGAGTAGGAACGAAGTCTTCAACATTTTGTAAATATTGAATCACAATAAAAAACTTACATGACATTACTTACATGTAAATTTACATGTAAAAAGAAAGATTATCTAATCGATCCCTCTCTTTTCCCCCTCTCTCGCTGACTCTCTGAAGTCAATTGAATTGACTCTACATTTTGCTAAATTAAAAAATATCGAAAACTAAATGCTCTTAAGGTTAAGTGCTCGAATGGACGAATTATTGTCCAAACTCCGCTTTTTCATGTAAATGCAACACTCAGAATTTTATTTCATTAGTTCTACCCATTAGATCACTTTTAATATTTCCAACAAAATGTAAATAGCATCAACCAGGTCTGCTTTCTATGTGATGTTAAAATATTATATGTAAGCTCACATTTGAAAACAAAAATTGTAAATTTATCATTAATAAAGTAATCTAATCTGTGTGTGTGTGTCTCTCTCTCTCTCTTGCCCTATCTCTCCCTCTCTTTCACACACTCTCACTCTTTCTCACTCTCTCCCACTCTCTCTCTCGCACTCTACCTCTCCCCCTCCCTCTCTCTCTCTCTTGCCCTCTCCTTCTTCCACCCTCTCCTTCTCCCACCCTCTCTCTCTCTTGCCCACTCTCTCTCCCTCCCTCCCTCCCACTCTCTCACTCTCTCTCACTCACTCACACACATTATATTTCTCTCAAAACCTCTCTCTTTCTCTCATATCCTCTCTCTTTCTCTCATACTCTCTCTCTTTCTCTCATACTCTCTCTTTCTCTCTCGCTCTCTCTCTCTCTCTCTCTCTCTCTCACACACACACACACACACATTATATTTCTCTCATACTCTCTATCTCTCTCTCTCTCTCTCACACACACACACATTATATTTCTCTCATACTCTTTATCTCTCTCTCTCTCTCTCTCACACACACACACACACATTATATTTCTCTCATACTCTCTATCTCTCTCTCTCTCTCACCACTATCACTTTCTCAACTCTCTCACACACCCTCTCTCTCACTCTTTATCACTCTCTCTCTCACCATCCATCTCTCTCTCTCTCACACTCTATCATAACCTCTCTCTTTTTCTCATACTGTATCTCTTTCTCCCTCTCACTCTCTCTTGCCCTCACTCTCCCTCCCCCTCCCACCCACTCTCTATATCTCGCTCTCTCTCTCTCTCTCTCTCTATCTCTCTCTCTCCCACCCTCTCTCTCTTGCCTTCTCCCTCTCTTTACTCTCGCTCTCTCTCTCCCTTTTTTTCTATCTCTTACATTATCTCTTTCTCTCTCTCTCTCTCTTGTTACTTTCTAGCTCTACTGTAGGTAAATATCCGAACAAGGTTTGGGTTTTAACCGTAACATGACATGTACAGGATAAATTAAGTACCTAGTAGCATGGTTGCTGTCTAATGAAACAATATGGAAGCTCCTGCTCAGCTCTCTGACCAGCCACAGTTCACCAGTTTCTGAGAAGTGAGCATTAGAATCCAAGTAGCAATAAAGTGCATTAACCTGTTTTATTACAATGTTGCACATATTTGCCCCCATTTGCTCTGTGTGTCACGTTCTGCTATATGTGTCTGATTAACAACAATGCAGAATAATGTATCTTAATTACTGTACAGGGCAACTGAGAGAATAATATCACTTTGGCAACCGAATGCCTGTTTCAATGGCATATGTTGTGAATGTGTTGGAATGAGACGTGTTGTGTTATGGCACAAAAAGCTTTGAATGAATTCCTTTCACAGAAAATCTCTTCTCTTACTGATGCCCTATAGAATGGAAATTTATTTATAGATTCAACTATAACGTTAAAATACCGGTACCTAAAAACAGTTGCCGAGTCATGTCAAAGGCCCTGAAATTTTCAGGTGCGACCTGAAAACTCTGGCACATATCTGAACCAGCCAGGTCACAAGATAGTATTAGGCTATTATTCACTTTTTATGGTAATTTTCAACGACTTTCAGTCAATTTTGATTGCGTATAAATAATATTTCTTCTCACGTAGGCTGAAATTAGGGTTACCATATCTCCGGGTTTCCCCGGAGATCTCCGGATTTTGAGGCCAAAAATGAGGCTCCGGGGGATTTCACAGGAAAATAAGAAATCTCCTCTTTTTGAAGTGTTTTATAAGAATCCTCTATGATGCAGGTCTACTCAAATTTTGACGTGTCTTCTGGTTAATAATAGGTTGATTTTCTGTAAGTTTACCAATTCTATTTGTAATTTTCCAACCAGCAATGTATATTAAAGAGGCCAATTACATTTTTGAAAACATTGGTTTTTACTCATTTAATTTTCATAGAGGGATGTCCCTATCCGCCAACGGTGACCCCCCCCCTTCACGCTCTGATTTACAACACATTGTAAAATCTCCTCTTTTTTGGTGATTACCTTATGGCAACCCTAGCTGAAATGTTTTCGAATCATGATGATTCGTTTTCAAAAGCGTCCTTGATCGTCAATGTCGGTTTTTGGTCAGAAGAATTATTGTTTTTTTTAAAGAATGAAGCCCACATAGGTCTGAGACCTGAGCGTGGGTAATGAGTTGGATGATGGTGATTTATGAGTTGGACCTACAGTTTTAGGTGGGTTCCGAACCACCGGGAAGTGATTTTCAGCAGAGAACAGTGTCTTTTTTGCTGGCCTATCTAATCGGTCACCGTTACAAACAGGACCTACGAGAACGCAGCTTATCTATCTGATTGAACAGATACCTGCTACGGCTCGCGGCTATCACTTCCCTTCCATTCTACCTTTGTAGAATGTGATCGAAAAGTTTGTGTGATTTAAAATTTGATTGCTCATTGAGGATGTTTTATCTATTGTGTGTAATGTGTTTGTGAAATATGTTTATATTTCAAATTGTTCCAAGGTATTTAGTTTGTGTCCTTTAGATTTGATACGTAGAATGTGTATGTTGGTAGGGGTGTTGATGTTGGTAGAAGTTGTCCAGTTTGAATGATATGATCGGCGAAGGTCCTTACTTTGAAAATCAATCTCTTCTGTTTGCATTTCTATTAAAAAAACTTGAAAATAAAAACGAAATATTTGAAAACTGATAAACATAAAAATAAGATTACAAAAGCCATTATAACCATTTGTTTCTTCGAGAATATCGTTTCACTCAACCTGCAATAAACCCCTGGAGTAGCTAGAAGCTTTGAAATGAATCCTTTCAAAGAAGCCGGGTAGAATTAAATGACTCAAATTGAATAAATAAGAGCTGACTACCTGATAGCCCAATTAACTCCACATTTCGTGTATTTCTCTTGAAAGAAGTATTAGGATCCTTAAGAACTACTTCCTTCCATTCAATAAATAAATAGATCGAATTTCGTTGTTAGATACCTGCTCCCTTGAAACGATTTCGTTAAGTACCTAGTATTGAATTTCAAGGAACGTTACCTGAGTAAATTGTTTTGCTTTGATGAGTCAAGAGTCTTTCTTTTGTTTATTAACGAATATTGATAGGTGAATCTTGGTGTCCTCTACAAAAAAAACTCTCCTTTAGTTGATATTTAGCTGTTGGGTTCAGAAGTTTATGAAATTGTGGAGGATGTATCAAAGAGAGTTTGGAAGGAGTAATGTTTGTGATCAGGTATTTTTAACACTAATGTTTCTTGGTTTTCATGTTCTGGTTCTAGTTTTATTTTTGTAAAAATATTCATAAACAATCATTTTGTGAAAGGTGATGCGTCAAGGAGAAGCGTCTAAAGTCTAAAACACAACAGTTGGAACACTACAAGCACTTACGAGGCACTGTATAAACTGTTAAAGAAGCTTGAATAATAATCTGTCACAATGTACTGCAATTATCACTTTAACAACAATCGTTAATATAACGCAGTTTGTATTAGCGCTCACTGACTGCAATTTGTATGAACGGAAACGGGAACTGTCACTTCTGCCACTTATCAAATTAACGATCGAATCACTACAAACTGACTGACTTTTACAAGAGCTTTTGCTTTTATACATTTCTTATAATCCAGAAAGGATGAGAAGGTTCGATAATGCTCTATCAATTTCTAAAATAAACAGATAAGACATTCTCCAATTTTCCATAAAATTCTATAAAGTTCTAAATAAACATTCTAAAGGTGTCACAGATAAACTACAAGGCGAGGAGAGTACAGGAGAAGAGTAATTAATCGCTTCCAGAAATCAATATTGACTCTGGCAGATAACGCTAAAAATCACTGTTCCTTCTTTCTTTCCGTGTCCATAACAGTATGTAGGGTGTAGACATAGCTTCCTAAAGACAAGGCCGCGGCAATGTAGAAGTGGCAACGTCGCAAGGAGGCTGGCTGCAAGCCTCCAGTTCCATACAAAACAATGGACTGACAGTATGCGCTCACTTTTTTGGGCTATTTTGAATGCGATTTCAGACAGTTGAGTGACAGTTTTCTGTGAAACTATGCCTAAGAAATGTGTCGTTCCTGGGTGCAGAAGCAATTACGATTCCGAAATTAAAACAGAAGGGTTTGTCCCTTGTTTCAAATTTTGTGTATACAGTATTCATATTTATATTTTAAAAGAAAAGAGGCATTGTGGTATTAGTAATCTGGACTTAGCTAGAAAGATAGTTTTAATAATGAGTAATATTGTGATGAACAATTACTCGAAGGCAAGTTATCAATCGTAGCTGTCAGAGAAAACTTAAAATTTTGTCATAATTGTAATTTTTTCATTTGTTGTTTTTTTATAATACAGTATTGTTGACAGTTCCTGTCTTCAGGGGGCTATGGTGTAGATCAAGCGTCCCTGTATTTTAGTTTTAAATTGAGAATGACATAACTACCGAAACCTCATCACGTTTATTCGTCATAAATGTGATTGTGACAATATCTTCTTATCCATCACAATAAAAATAGGTATTTGCCTTATATTGGTATTAATACCACGCGGAATATTTTTCTCATATGAGCTCTTTCATTGTATATTTGACAATTTATTGCGATATACAGGCATTCATTTTTTTGTATCTATGCAAATAAATTAAAAAATTAAGAAAAATAGAATATATAAAATCCAATACTCTATTCTAAACTAATGGATAAGTACAAATAAAATAGAATTGGATTGAAGAGCAATAGATAAATAAATAGAAAAATTAATCCTCGTATTATAGGTGGATCGTCACGGGAATGGCATTGACTTCCCATAAGAACGTTTGTTATTCTTATGGGGATCAATGCCATTTTCGTGGCGATCCACCTATAGCTTACAAAATACAGGGGTGCCCCCCCCCCCTTAAGCCTCATGACGCACCCCCCCCCCCTAAATTTAGTACCAACCCCCCCCCCAAAATGCGAAAAAAGCCCCCCGTATTCTTTCTAAAACTAAAAAATATTTTTTATAACTATTGAAAAAATTCAAAACCAGTCGATAATATACAAAATGCATGTATATTTCTTGACATTCTTTACATAGGTAACATTTTTTTGTAAAGGTAAAATAGAAATATCAATGAAATGAATATATAAACTTCTGCTCAATAAACTTAATTGCAAAATAACTAAATAAGAATTTGAACCTAAATGGTTTTTAAACAATAAAATATTATTACAAATACACAATGTTCAATAAAAATGAAATACCTATAAGTTTATGTTCGGTGTACCAATTACATTAAGGTTTAATAATTCTACAAAGTTGTTCCTTTGAAGGAAGTGAAAACAATGAGTTAATAACTTCATTTGTAAAACACAAAAATTCAAAATACTAAGTCATTTATTGGACAGTAGTTAAACAACAGGTTATTTACTTAGTGTAGTATCTTGGGAGAATTTATGTATGGATGAAGTACATAAAAGGCACACATTCCATGTATAGTTATTTACAACACACAATCGTAAGAAGTGTCTTTCAAAAACAAAAAGACATAGTTATGAAAAATTACTGAATTTTTAGTATTTAGTAAGTTTTGCTATAGCAGTACTCACTTATTAGTAAGTAGTTATCGTAAAATACATGAAAAACATCAACAGTTTGAAGTCAAACATTTTAAATTTGTATGCTGTGACGATCTACATGTTAGCTAGGCACCTTCTAAGCTTGTTGAATCTATCTCTCTAAACCCCACATAGACGTTTTTGTCTTTGGGATGAGGAAACAGAAAACCTTTCAATTATTTATTCGTTAGAAATAGACTCAAGTACATCTTTTTCTACAGCTAGAACCATTAAATTGGACAACCATGAGTCCCCCATAGCAGATCTGAGTCTGTTTTTGATAATTTTAAATCGACTTCTGCTGATTAACTAGTAACTGTTAAGGAGAGTAAAGTTGTATAAACCACTTTCAGAGCACTCGCTTAGCGTCTTGCTAAGTTTGAATAATAACTTCCTGCACAAATCCTAAACATAACTATTTTAGCTAATTCATATTCAATTGTATAATAATAATTATAAATATATTTTCATTAATTGACATGCTATCTGGTGACTTCGTAGTATATTTTTGAATGTTGTCACGTTAAACACGGTTTCAATCAACTTTTCGCCCCCCCCCCCCAAACGGTTTTTGGAACCCCCCCCCCCCCAAGAATTTCAATGACGCCGTCTGCGTCATAGCCCCCCCTGTGGGCACCCCTGCAAAATAATTGAGAATGTATAAGAATTGGATCATTGTTGGTGATGAAAGAGAAATGGATACAGGCCTACAGTAAATTATTGTACTTTCTGGAACATTTCACATGATTTTATGTTAAAATTATTGTCTATACCATCTACAGTCCGTGCCAACCTTAGATTGAAATGCAGTCTTATTGGAATGAGAATATGAGCGTTGTTGACATTTTTTCGTTTACATTTTGACACTCATGTTTTTAAAAAATGTTACCGCTTGTCTAGGCTTGTCAGGCTATTATGCAGCTTGATAATTTCAAGATAAAAGTTTAGGATATTACATTTTCTGAAAATCGAGCAGAGTTTGATCTAGTTTTATAATTGTTTCTGTTTCATGCTTGTTTGTAGGTTTATGCTTGTTAAGCAGAGTTTGATTTACTTTTTGAATTGTTTCTGTTTCATAAGTTTATTCTTGTTTAGGGTTTTCAACCAGCACATTAATTCTCTTTTATTGATTCTCTCATTATTCTCTCTCATTATGCTTACAACAACCCATGAAGCAAAAAATCTAAAAAAAATACTATGAAAGTATCCCCCAAACTTTACAAGCAATAATCTTTCTTTTTATCTTGTCTAGATGTGAGAGCTTGGTTTACACCGGAGTTATTAACACGTGTTACCAACAAAAATTTATATAACGTTGAGAAAGAGTCCAAAATGTCATGTAACATTTGTTGATAACACGCCAAAAAGCCGTATAACATAACTTTCGTTATCCAAAGAGTATCGGTAGAGATCAAAGAGAAAATGATATGTTGGTAACTTTTGTTATCAACACAAGGTTTACACCGGAGTTATTATCGAAAAGTTAATACCTTATTATTTATAATTCCTTAATATTTAGGTAAATATGAACCCATTAAGGTTCCATTGGCGACACTTGACTTTAATTGATATGTCTGTGTGTTGATGTATTTACATTTTTTAATGTTTAATTAGATAATTACCTATTATTGAATAAAAACCATAATGTAATGTTTAAACTATTTTTTTACAAATGAAAGGCATATTTTGATAATACGTTATTTACTTTGTTACATACCTTCAAGTTTACCTGAAGGAGAGAAATGAAAGCATCGCAATCCTCTGGTACAAACAATGATATTGTTGATTTTGAAATCTTAAACAAATAACTTGGACTTGTAAAAGAGTCTCCAGTTGCTAAAAAACGCAAGGTCACTGCTAGCTTTTCTTGTACTGCTTTTCTGTGATTTTTTTTCAGGATGAAGCCCACATAGGTGTGAGACCTGTGCGTGGGTAATGAGTTGGATGATGGTGATTGATGAGTTGGACCTACAGTTTTAGGTGGGTTCCGAACCACCGGGAAGTGATTTTACAGCAGAGAACAGTGTCTTTTTTGCTGGCCGATCAAATCGGTCACCGTTACAAACAGGACCTACGACAACGCAGCTTATCTCTCTGATTGAACAGATACCTGCTACGGCTCGCGGCTATCACTTCCCTTGCGTCTTGCTTGCCAATTACGTTTCCTAACACAACTATTAAGTAAAGTCATGCGTAAAAAGTTCTTAATGCTTCCATCACATCGTCATTCACTTGATAAGGGATCAATACCATCTTCTTGCATGTCATTCAAAAGATCAAATGAAGCAGAAGTAAGGTGGGATCCAGGAAGGTGTGGACAACAAAAGTTACATGTTGCACTTGTGAAAATGTAACATTTTGTTATATAACTTCTCTTATGTAACATTGTTTGTAAAAAAAAAGATATTAACTTTTTGTTAATAACTCCGGTGTAAACCCGAATAATATAATGGTAAAGTAGTATAATGCTATTTCAAAACACTGAGTTATTTGAAAAAAATAGATCAAGTTTTGATATTGTAGAGACGCAATTATAGCATATAGACGTATAATGTTCACCCTTTTTTCTGTGTCATTTATAGATGTATTTTCAAATAACGTGAAATCTCTATGGCAAATAAATGGCTCGGAAGGGAATTACACTTTGACGCTATCTCAAGATGTCTGGAGTGAATTTTTCGCCACACCTCACTACAACTATTATTTCACGCTCTCTCTCATCGTCTCTCTCTCCTCCCAGACTCTCTCTCTTCTCTCCTCCCTTACTCTCTGTTAACCTCTCGCTCCCTCCCACTCACTCAATCACTCTCACGCACTCTCTCCCTCACGCTCTCATTCTCTCCTACTTTCTCTCTTAACTCTCTTTCTCTCCTACTTTATTTCTTAACTCTCTTTCTCTCCTACTTTCTCTCTTAACTCTCTTCCTCTCTTACTTTCTCTCTTAACTCTCTTTCTCTCCTACTTTCTCTCTCAACTCTCTTTCTCTCCTACTTTCTCTCTTAACTCTCTTTCTCTCCTACTTTCTCTCTTTCTCTCCTACTTGTTCTCTTAACTCTCTTCCTCTCCTACTTTATCTCTTAACTCTCTTTCTCTCCTATTTTATTTCTCAACTCTCTTTCTCTTCTACTTTCTCTCTTAACTCTCTTTGTCTCCTACTTTCTCTCTTAACTTTCTTTCTCTACTACTTTCTCTCTTAACTCTCTTTCTCTCCTACTTTCTCTCTTAACTCTCTTTCTCTCCTACTTTCTCTCTTATCTCTCTTTCTCTCCTACTTTCTCTTATAACTCGCTTTCTTTACTACTTTCTCTGTTAACTTTTTTCTCTACTACTTTCTCTCTTAACTCTCTTTCTCTCCTACTTTCTCTCTTAACTCTCTTTCTCTCCTACTTTCTCTCTTAACTCTCTTTCTCTCCTACTTTCTCTCTCAACTCTCTTTGTCTCCTACTTTCTCTCTTAATTCTCTATCTCTCTTACTTTCTCTCTTAACTCTTTTTCTCTCCGACTTTCTCTTTCTCCCTCGCTCTCTCTCTATCTCTCGTTCACCCTCCCTCACACTATCTTTCTCTCTTGCTCTCTCTATCATTCTCAATTTTCCTCTCTCTGTCATTCTATTCACTTCGCAATGTCATATTCCCAAAAATTTTCACGATTATTTTTTCCTTCCTTTTCACATCATTTTCCTCTCCTTCCATTGTCTGCATTCCTCCATGCTCCTCTCCTTCTACTTCTCTCTCTTTCTCTCTATCGCTCTCTCTCTCTCTCTCTCTCTCCTGTCCATTCGTCGTATAATTTTTCTCAAAAAAATGGAGTGGAAAGCGTTTATTTTTCTTTTTGACATCAACGAAAAAGTGAAAATATCACGAATTTGCCACCATGAATGACAACGCAACGTTTTCACATTCTCTTTTCTCTCTCCCATCTTCTTCGTGTTCTTTCTCTGCTCCTCCTTCTTATTTAATTCTTTACTTCTCATTCTACCTTTTCTCTCTCGCCTTCAACTTCTTATATTCCACCCCGACACATAATTTTATAGTGGGGAATCATATTTTTTTCAAATTTAGCAATGAAATCACTGTGTTTTATATTTAATAATATTGTCATGTTTGAGCTATATCAATAAACTCCTCTGGATGTGTTCTGCATCATCCAGAGAAATTATTATTCTCTTGCCACTTCTTCTTAATCTACTTTTTCCCTTCTGTTCTTCTCCTTTTCCTTCTATCTCTTTTTCTCCTTTTTTTGTTCTTATTATTTTTCTCCTTCACTCACTCCAACTCCATCATCTTTTTCTTTTATCCTTTTTCCTCTTATTTTTCCAATTTCCATGTTTTCTTTTTCCTCACTGCCAATTCCCCATCCATCTCCTTATCCTCGTTATCATCTTTTTCTTTTTTCTCCTTCTATTCGAATCCTTTTCTTCTGGTTCTCGTTCCAGTTCTCGGACTGATTTTTTATCTTTCTTCCAGTTTTAATGTCTTCACTTTTATCTTTTCACTTTTCTCTTCCTCTGATTCACCCCTTGAGCCCTCTGATTTTTTCTTTTTATTTCTCATTCTTCTCTTCTTCTCATGCTTCTTCTTATTCTTCTTCTCATTCTTTTACTTGCTTTTCTTCTCATCTCCTTCTTCTTCTCCTTTTTTCTCTTCTGATTCTTCTAGTTCACTTTCTTTTTCGTCTACTTCCACTTTTTTATCTTTCACAAATAGAACCCCTTCTTCCTCGCCTCTTAATCAACACCTGCTTCCTCTCTTTTCCTTCTTTTCCTTCTTCTCCTTCTTCTTCTTTTTCTTCTTATCTTCTTTTTCTTTTTCTTCTTTTCCGTTTTTCTTCTTCTTCTCCGTTCTTTTCCTTCTTCTTTTTCTTTTTTTTCTTCTGCTTCTTCGTCCTTCTTCTTTTTCTCCGTTTTTCTTCTTCTTTTTCTCTGTTTTCTTCTTCTTTTTCTCCGTTTTTCTTCTTCTTTTTCTCTGTTTTCTTCTTCTTTTTCCTCCTCCTCCTTCTCCTCTTCTTCTCCTTCTCCGGTCTTCTTCTTTTTCTCCTTTTCTCTTCTTTTCTTCTTCTCTTTCTCCTTTTCTCTTCTTCTTTTCCTCCGTTTTCTCCGTTTTCTCCGTTCTTCTTCTTTTTCTCCGTTTTCTCCGTACTTATTTTTCCTCCTCTTCCTCCGTTTTTCATTATCTTCTTCTTCTTCTCCTCCACCGTTCTTCCTTTTCTTCTTCTTCTTCTTCATTTCTCTTATTTCTTCTTCCCCGTTCTTCTTCTTTTTCTCCTCCGTTCTTCTTCTTCTTCCCCGTTCTTCTTCTTTTTCTCCTCCGTTCTTCTTCTTCTCCACCGTTCTTCCTTTTCTTCTTCTTCCTCATTTCTTGTATTTCTTCTTCTTCCTCTCCCTCTTTTTCTTCCTCTTCCTCTTCCTCTTCCTCTTCCTCTTCCTCTTCCTCTTCCTCTTCCTCTTCCTCTTCCTCTTCCTCTTCCTCTTCCTCTTCCTCTTCCCCTTCCTCTTCCTCTTCCTCTTCCTCTTCCTCTTCCTCTTCCTCTTTCTCTTCCTCTTCCTCTTCCTCTTCCTCTTCCTCTTCCTCTTCCTCTTCCTCTTCCTCTTCCTCATCCTCATCCTCATCCTCATCCTCATCCTCTTCCTCTTCCTCTTCCTCTTCCTCTTCCTCTTCCTCTTCCTCTTCCTCTTCCTCTTCCTCTTCCTCTTCCTCTTCCTCTTCCTCTTCCTCTTCCTCTTCCTCTTCCTCTTCCTCTTCCTCTTCCTCTTCCTCTTCCTCTTCCTCTTCCTCTTCCTCTTCCTCTTCCTCTTCCTCTTCCTCTTCCTCTTCCTCTTCCTCTTCCTCTTCCTCTTCCTCTTCCTCTTCCTCTTCCTCTTCCTCTTCCTCTTCCTCTTCCTCTTCCTCTTCCTCTTCCTCTTCCTCTTCCTCTTCCTCTTCCTCTTCCTCTTCCTCTTCCTCTTCCTCTTCCTCTTCCTCTTCCTCATCCTCTTCCTCTTCCTCTTCCTCTTCCTCTTCCTCTTCTACTTCCTCTTCTACCGATCTCACTCTCTAGGCATGAATACAGTTAGCCTTTCCTGTTTCCCCGGATCGTTCTTGACAACTGCTACCTCGAAATAACTCTCCATTTCCCCATATCCCCCGGATCGAGAGAGCGTGTATAAAACCCGATGAACTGAAGCCTGCACATAACGATCGCGAACATTTGGAACATTTTGCTGTGTGAACGTGTCCTCTCTTGTGAACGTGTGCTAGTGTGAACCAGGCCCTCGTTTTCAAATGCCGGATACATTTTCAGCTGTGATTTGGCTGCTAGCCGTTTAGGAACGTATCACACAGTGTGCATTTTGTGTGCGCTACTTGATATGACGTGATTCAATTCCTTTGTTCCTTCAGATGCCAGGTAGTTACACAAAGCTGGTCAGAATTCAGCCATCGCAGAGATAATTTCAGACACATTTCCAAAGTGTTACTTTATAAAACATTCAATTCGGCCCATTGTTATTATTAGCGCACGGCTTTTGTTGTTGGGAAGAGCCTTACGGGTAGTTTCACCTCGCCTTTCAGTTTCAACAGATGATATTGATATTGTAAAGGAAAGATCGTGTATATTTTATTATTGCTTTCAACAATCACAGATCTGCAACGTATCGTAGGCTGGGTTTCCCTAGCTCCGTACTTTCTGCATAGTGCACTTCGAAACCGGTATTGCGACGCAAAACTAAAGAATTGTAGGATATTTGGCTCAAAATTACCGTACATTCAATTGTTACATACCGTACTTTCCAGCCGAATCCCCCACAATTCATTAGCTTGCGTCTGGCAATATTGGTGCGCAGTGTGCTACGCAAATAGTACGTACGCCAGACGTAACTAAAGAATTGTAGGATATTTGGCTCAAAATTACCAACATTCAATTGTTACATACCGTAATTTCAAGCCAAATTCCCCACAATTCTTTAGCTTGCATCTGGCAATATTGGTGCGCAGTGTGCTACGCAGAGAGTATGTAAGCCGGACGTAACTAATGAATTGTAGGATATTTGTCTCAAAATGACCATATATTCAATTATTGTAACATACCGTAATTTTGAGCCAAATCCCCACAATTATTTAACTCGCATCTGGCAATATTGATGCGCAGTGTGCTACGCAGATAGTACGTAAGCCAGACGTAACTCAAGAATTGTAGGATTTTGGCTCAAAATTACCGTTCATTCAATTGTTACATACCGTACTTTCCAGCCAAATCCCCTACAATTCATTAGCTTGCGTCTGGCAATATTGGTGTGCAGTGTGCTATGCAGATTGTAAGTAAGCCAGACGTAACTAAAGAATTGTAGGATATTTGGCTCAAAATTACCAACATTCAATTGTTACATACCGTAATTTCCAGCCAAATCCCCCACAACTCATTAGCTTGTGTCTGGCAATATTGGTGCGCAGTGTGCTACGCAGAGAGTATGTAAGCCGGACGTAACTAATGAATTGTAGGATATTTGGCTCAAAATGACCATATATTCAATTAATGTAACATACCGTAATTTTGAGCCAAATCCCCCACAATTCTTTAACTCGCATCTGGCAATATTGATGTGCAGTGTGCTACGCAGATAGTACGTAAGCCAGACGTAACTAAAGAATTGTAGGATATTTGGCTCAAAATTACCGTACATTCAATTGTTGCATATGGTAATTTCGAGCCGAATCCCCCACAATAATTTAGCTTGCATCTGGCAATATTGGTGCGCAGTGTGCTACGCAGATAGTACGTAAGCCAGACGTAACTAAAGAATTGTAGGATATTTGGCTCAAAATTACCATACATTCAATTGTTACATACGGTAATTTCGAGCCAAATCCCCCACAATTCTTTAGCTTGCATCTGGCAATATTGGTGCGCAGTGTACTACGCAGAGAGTTCATAAGCCAGACGTAACTAAAGAATTGTAGGATATTTGGCTCAAAATTACCGACATTCAATTTTTACATACGGTAATTTCGAGCCAAATCCCCCACAATAATTTAGCTTGCCTATGGAAATATTGGTGCGCAGTGTGCTAAGCAGAAAGTACAGAGCTAGGAAAACCCAGCATTATAGAAAGCCTCGGTTTCCACCTATGCGGGTTTGAACAAAACGGACAACTTGCACTGATCAGTTATTTCTTACAGAAAATAAGCAAGCTAATTATCTTACAGGTAATGTTCAGCTAATAAAGAATTATTTAAAGCAATATTTCTGTACAAAAATTAATCACTAAATGTTAAAAGGCTGATCTACTATTAAATAATAACTGTTCAATGAACTGTTCAACAATTCAAGGAGAAGCGTCTAATACATAACAGTTGAAGCACTTACGAGTCACTGTATTGTCACGAAGCAAGTTCGCGACGAGGAAAAGGGAGCTAATTGACGCTCGGTTATCTCTCTACAGTCAGTAACGGAGATAACAAATTTGACCGGTGGAGTGTACTGGGTGCGCATACCCTTCTCTCCACCTTCCCCCACTGGTTTCCCCCATTATTTTTCGGGGAAGGCCGTCTAGTCGACGAGAAGTCGAAGAGTAGTGTCTCAGGTGTCATAGCAGCCAGTTCCTAGAGTTGGAGCAGTTGGTGCTTGACCGAGGTCGTCTCGTGTAGAGGAAAGCTATCTACTTAGACTACTACCCCGTAGGGGTGTTTAGTGAACGCGGTCGCGATTCACGGGCGTTGCTCACAGCGAGTACATGCGGTTCTCAACGAGCAGTGCGGAACGATACGTAGTACGAAATTCTACCTTTTACTCTTACCCTTATCCCAAATACCCCGTCACATACCCGTAGGGGCAGAGGCCTTCCTGCTTCTGCCTGTCACCTTTCCATACTATACCCTCATACCTCCACCGCTATTTACCCAGCTCCACAGCTCCTCTTCTCCCTAACCCCGGCGGCTAAGACTAAGCTATTCCGGCCCCTTTTTGGAAATTGGCAGGGGTGTACCTGTTCATAGCCATCGTTAAGTCGTATCCTTCTTACCCCGGCCGGCAAGGACTAAGAAATCTCCCACCCGCGGCTACGTCGCGTGGGCTGTACCTGTCCGAACCGGTCGACAACCTATACACCTATTAACCCCGGGACGTGGGCCCAAAACTATTCCTGCCCCTTCGTGGAAATTGGCAGGGGTGTACCTGGGCATCCGACCCGTTACCTCAAATCCCGGCAGGGGAGTTCAGGCCAGCTCGAGAAGAGCGGGGCACGTCCCTCCCCGGCCATCCTTCACTGTTGGGGGAACGGTCCCGGCCCCCTTTGGAAAGTGGCAGGGACGCGGTTGTTCTAACAGGAAACCTTTCCTTTACTATCCCCAAAATCCTATTTCTCCTCATACCTCCACCGCTATTTACCCAGCTCCACAGCTCCTTTTCTCCCTAACCCCGGCGGCTAAGACTGAGCTATTCCTGCCCCTATTTGGAAATTGGCAGGGGTGTACCAGTTCATAGCCGTCGTTAAGTCGTATCCTTCTCACCCCGGCAGCTAAGGCTAAGCTATTCCGGCCCCTATTTGGAAATTGGCAGGGGTGTACCAGTTCATAGCCGTCGTTAAGTCGTATCCTTCTAACCCCGGGACGTGGGCCCAAAACTATTCCTGCCCCTTCTTGGAAATTGGCAGGGGTGTACCTGGGCATCCGACCCATCACCTCAAATCCCGGCAGGGGAGTTCAGGCCAGCTCGAGAAGAGTGGGGCACGTCCCTCCCCGGCCATCCTTCACTGTTAGGGGAACGGTCCCGGCCCCCTTTGGAAAGTGGCAGGGACGCGGTTGTTCTAACAGGAAACCCTTCCTTTACTATCCCCAAAATCCTATTTCTTCGTTCCGGCAGGGGAAACGGACGCTTGCCCCCTTAGGGAGGCAGCAGGGTCTAGATTCCCGGCTGAACGGCCTCCTCTCTCCCTCCTCCTCAGGGGCAGGGATATTACTGTTTCGGCCCTTCCTTTCCCGTCCCCAAAATCCTATTTCCTCGTTCCGGCAGGGGAAACGGACTCTTGCCCCCCCCCTAGGGAGGCGGCAGGGTCTAGATTCCCGGCTGAACGGCCTCCTCTCTCCCTCCTCCTCAGGGGCAGGGATATTATTGTTTCGGCCCTTCCTTTCCTATCCCCAAAATCCTATTTCCTCGTTCCGGCAGGGGAAACGGACGCTTGCCCCTTAGGGAGCGGCAGGGTCTAGATTCCCGGCTGAACGGCCTCCTCTCCAGCCAAGACGCGACGATCTGGGCGAATTAGGTATCCGCGGAATCGTCTATTTCAACCACTGACAAGAGGACACGGACAGTCGGAATCACGTAATCGAAGTCAGGTCCCCGTACCTTACCCTGCCATCACGCCGACTGACGCTAGCCGGCCGGGAGCGACACCCGGGCTGTCACGGCAAAACGCAGGTACGCATTTTGCACATGATAAACTGACGCCCACGCGTGGGGCACGTAACGGGGACAAAAAAGTGTCAGGAAAATTAGACAAAAAAGTGTCGGGAAAATTAGACAAAAAAGTGTCGGGAAAAGTAGACAAAAAAGTGGTTAGGATGAGTGAACACGGTGATTCCGAAAGCGACCTGGGTCAGGCAGTTTCGGCAGAGGAGTCGACCGACCCAAGAGTGTCGTGGGTTTACCGATTGCTGAAGGAGGATTTAGTGAACCTCTCAGCCAGCTACGGGTTACCCACGCAGGGCACGGTGGCCGAGTTGAGGAAAGTGGTCGTCGAACACCATCGTAAGATGATGGTGAAGGCAGCCAACCCAAGCACCGCGAGTGGTGGGGCAGGAACCAGTAGGTACGCTGCCAGTCACGAGGGTGCGGAAAACGTCGTGTTAGACGAGCAGGCTAACACGTCAGAACGAATCAGTCGTACACAATACCGTACTACGACGAATACCGGCTCCTGGATGGATCCAGGAATGGTATGCGATAAAGTGAGAAGCTGGAAGCTCTCCTTTGATGGGCATGGGGATGCCCCTAGCTTTATAGAGAGGCTGGGAGAATTAGAGTTAGCATATGGGTTTACTGGCAAACAGTTACTAGTCGCTCTACCCGAAATGCTGGCAGGGAAGCCGATTCTCTGGATGAGGAATCGGAGGGAACGATGGAAAAGTTGGAACGATTTCATCGCCGATTTTAAGTTGAGATATTACCCCTCAATGTATGAGGAGGATCTTGATAACCAGATCCTCGCTCGAAAACAGAGAGAGGGTGAACTTGTGGACGAGTTCACAGAAGAGTTAGTAACTCTGATGAGGAGAAGGGGCGGTTTTACAGAAGAAAACCAGGTACAACGACTGTACCGAAACCTTCTACCCCGGTACAAATTGTATGTACACCTGTCTGACATACATAATGTCGATGATTTGTTGCGCCTTGTGCAACAATTCGAACAAATCAAGGCGGAAGAGAAGCAGTCGCGTCAAATTGCGCGAAATTCGAAGGTAGAAGACCCGAGGAAGGTGATGAAACCTCGAGGAGACGAGGAGGTAGCCCAGGGCAGGGTCAAACCCACCCCTGAGGTCACCGAGCCTACCTGTTGGCAATGTAAAAAGCCGGGACATTGGCGATCCCACTGTCCGGAAGGGACTGACTGTAATCAGTGTAAAAGAGCCCGTAAGGATTGTGTGTGTAACAAACAATCCGGTAAAGTGAAGGGAACCGCAGTGGTACAGTCACCGAGTCGACTGGAGTTGGTGAGCGGGACACCACTAGATAAACGTCTGTTTGTGATGGTAGAGGTCGCGGGGAAACCGTACCGGGCCTTATTAGACACAGGAGCCAAATCTAATTATATTAGCTCGGAAGCCTATAGCAGTCTTGCGAGTATGGGACCCGTACGTAAGGAGTCGGCCAGTCACCGGGCGCTACTTGCGAATGGAACGGCCGCACGTTTAGACGGCAGAGTCATAACTAACGTTATGTTGGGCGGAGTCAGACTTCCTTTCACTGCGACGGTGATGGAAGGACTCAAACCTGAAATATTAATTGGCATGCAATTCATGCGTGAAAATGTATTCCATATTCGCACTCATACTCGTGAAGTGGAATGGGTCCCGTGCTCGACCGGCGTAGAGGTGGAGAAGAAATCTCCACAACCAACGTCAAACCGACGGGAGTCGAAACCCGGCATAGCCCCTATCGAAACCCGGTGCGAGGGACATAGGGAGATTGAAACACGTATGTTTATGTGTATAGAACTTGATGGAATAGAGATTAATGCTCTAGTAGATACGGGGGCGGAGTTCTCCTATGTATCCCGGAGAACGGCGCATAGAATAACGTCAGTGGGGAAAGCTAGGCCAAGGATGGTCACCCAACAACTCTCCTTGGTTAACAGCAGGAAATTATCCGTCGAGAAGGAGTTAAGAGTGTCAGCAAATATATGCGGAAGAGAGCAATATTTGCGAGTCGCAATATGCGACGAATCAAAACCAGAAATGATTTTAGGTTTAAATCATTTGGTTTTAATGAGAGCAAGTCTCGATATTCTCCATAGGAGAATGCAACTACCCGCTTCTAAAATTCAGAAGCAAGTCGTGGAAGTGACTAAAGAAGTCGACTTCGAAAAATTTCTGGAGATAGAGCTGAGTAAATTTCAGTCCGTTCCCGGTTCCACACATCTATTGGAACACAGAGTCAAATTGAAAGAAGGAGTGGAACCGTTCAGACAACGGCCGTACCCGCGGAACCCCGCTATGCAGAAGGTCATAGACGAGGCAGTCACTGACATGTTAAATCAACGTGTCATTGAACCGAGTAGCAGCCCCTGGAGTTCTCCCATCGTATTAGTGAAAAAGCCTAACGGGAAACTCCGATTCTGCATTGATTTTAGGCAGATTAATGGGATTACGCATAGAGACGCGTATCCCCTACCCAACATGACGGGTATTTTGGATAGGTTGCGTAATGCACAATTTATCTCGTCAATAGACCTGAAAAACGGTTACTGGCAAGTCCCTTTGGAGGAAACTAGCAAGCCGTTGACGGCGTTTACCGTACCCGGACGGGGCTTATTCCAATTCCGAGTCATGTCGTTCGGATTACACTCCGCAGGGGCGACGTTTCAACGATTATTGGACCGAGTGATAGGCCCCAAACTGGAACCCCATGCGTTCGCCTACCTGGACGACGTCATTGTGCTTGGGGAGACCCTGGAAGCGCATATAGAAAACCTGAGAGAGGTTTTTCTGAGGCTAAGAGAGGCCGGCCTGGTTATTAATCCAGAGAAGTGCCAGTTCCTGAAGTCCAAATTACGCTATTTGGGCCATATTGTGACTGAACAAGGGTTACAGACTGACCCAGAGACAATTAGGGCAGTCGCGGAATTCCCTACCCCTAAACGAATTCGGACTCTCCGGAGTTTTCTCGGTTTAGCGTCGTGGTATCGGCGTTTCGTTCAAAATTTCGCCGATCTAGCAGCCCCCCTTCATAAGTTACTGAAGGCAGGGACGAAGTGGCGATGGGAGGAAGAACAAGAAGAGGCGTTTAATAAAATTAAAACTGCTCTCACAAGTTCACCGGTATTGACGTACCCCATTTTGAACTTCCGTTCACGTTACAAACGGATGCTTCCGATTGGGGGCTAGGCGCCGTCCTCACCCAAGAAATTGAGGGGGAGGAGAAAGTGAACGCGTATGCGAGTCGTGGGTTGAAGGGACCTGAAACTAGGTATACCACAACCGAAAAGGAGTGCCTAGCGGTAATATTCGCACTCAGAAAATTCAAACCCTATATAGAGGGTTATAAAACGACAGTGCTCACAGACCACCAGTCATTAAAATGGCTGAGAGCTATTCCAAATCCATCTGGACGACTAGCTCGATGGATTTTGGAAATGGAACAATATGATTTGTCTATACAGTATAGACGAGGGAAATTCAATGTGGTCCCAGACGCCCTATCTCGTGCACCCCAAGACGGGAGTGACGAAGTCAATGGGCCGATAATAGAGGATCCGGTAGCAATCGCTACGGAATTAAGCAAGGACGATAACTGGACAAAAAAGGTCAAGGAAGGCCTTACACAGTGTCCTGAAAAATATCCGGACTTTATGATCCGGGAGGGATTACTCTATCGGCATGTGTGGCCGTGGCGATATGTACCCGGAGACATCGGGAATGACGGGTGGAAATTATGTATTCCACGGGACTGTAGAGCCGAGGTTTATAAACTGAACCACCATGCTCCAACAGCCGGCCATCAAGGAGTATATAAAACGTATGAGCAAATATCGAGACAGTACTATTGGCCTGGCATGTATCGAGATGTCGCCAAATACGTGAGGAGGTGTGAGACGTGTATGAAACACAAAGTAGAACAGAGAGTTCCGTATGGTCAGATGGCATGACAACGGAAGGTAATGAGGCCGTGGGAAACTGTGAGTACAGATTTGGTTGGCCCCCTACCTCGTTCTAAACGAGGGTGCAGGTACTTGGTTGTGTTCCAAGACCAATTTACTAAGTGGGTGGAAGCTCGCCCCTTAGCGCAAGCCGACAGTATTTCTGTCCTGAAAGCTCTAAGAGAGCTTGTAATCACACGGTTTGGAGTCCCAAGGATATTAATCTGTGACAATGGCACTCAATTCACGAGCAAACTGTTCAAATCCTTTTGTGAAGATAATGGGATGATTCTATTTTTCACCCCCCCTTACACTCCTAGTTGTAACCCCACAGAGAGGGTAAACCGAGTCTTGAAGACGATGATACAACTGTATGTTGGAGATACTCATACAGAATGGGATAAATATATCGCCGAGTTCTCTTTCGCGATGAACACGGCAGTTCATCAGGGGACGAAATTCACCCCCACATTTTTAAATTTTGGGCATGAGTTGAGAGCGCCGGGAGCGGCCGGTTGCGAAGGGGAGGACGACCCCCGAAGAGAGGCCGACGCTGAAAGCAAGCCGACGCAGCTCAAGCGGCTCAAAATATTAGAACAGCTACGAAAGGTAGTTGTTGATAATTTGAACGAGGCTTATAATAACACAAGAAGGTATTATAACCTAAGAAGGCGCCCGTTGACCGTCGTACCGGGTCAATTGGTATTCAGACGCGAGCACCATTTGTCGTCTGGCGTCAATAAATTTGCGGCCAAGTTAGCGCCTAAATTCTCAGGGCCCTATGAGGTCGACAAGATGCTAAGCCCCTCTGTCGTGCAGCTGAGAACGAGGGCAGGGAAATTTATAACGGTCCACGTGAAGGACGTGAAAGTACTTTCCCCCTCGCTGGAAGACGAGGAGAGAGGAGTAGAGGGCGACTGCCCTTTGTAACGTACTCAAGCCTAATCTTAACTGATTACCTTGAGTTGGCGCCCAGGGAAGTTCAGAGGTGTTATAAAAAAAAAACGATATAAAAGCATGACGTGAGATGACAGATAACCACCTCCGAACGAACAAGAGTTATTTATGATAGAATAAATAATTCGAGACGTTCTACAGTGAATACACAAAGTATTTGTTAGTTCCCTAACGTCGGCAGAAATTCAATCACGGGGTAGTGATTAATTTTGAAAAGTTAAATAAACTACTGGTGTTTATTAACTGGATAATATCCATCGATATGGATGACAAGTTATTTATATTAGAATGAATAATTCGAGACGTTGTATAGTGAATGCACAAAGTATTTGTTAGTTCCCTAACGTCGGTAGAAATTTAATTACGAGGTAGTAATTAATTTCGGAAGGCTAAATAAACTACTAGCGTTTATTAGCTGGCAAATATCCATAGATATGGATGATGAATTATTTATGTTGGAATAAATGATTCGAAAACGCTGTAAAATAAATACGTGAGGTATTTATTATGATAACAGCGTGGAGATGGATTAATTAGAAAAGATTAATCTAATTAGAGAGGCGAAGTACGCTGTTACGCTTATCAGCCGATAAGCACCCCTGTGAATGGGAATTGAATTATTTACGTTCGATAAATGATTCAAGTTGTGCTGTAACGAATACATGAAGTATTTGTTGAATGGAATGAGATTACGAGTTAGTAATTTATTCAAAAATAGCTAAAAGGAGCGATTACAGTTTGTTAGCTAAAAAAAAAGGTATCTGAGGCTACAAAAAAAAAGGGGGGTTATTCAAAGTTAATGAATAAAACAGGATGTTGGATAATAAATGTATGAGCTATTCGTTGTTATATCATTATCGAAGAGTGAATAAATTATGGGATAATAATAATAATTCGATTCAGATTCAAAGTTATGAAAAGTCGTAGCTTTCAATCAGAAGGGTACCATCGATGATAAGATAAGGAGGTAGAACTTTATTGAAAAGTTAATTTCGGAAACTTATCGCTTTACCCTCCAAACAGTAAACAACTCTTATCGAGTTGTTTTTCAATTTACTTAAACTACCAACGATTGACCTTAGTCCCAATTATTATTTGTTCAGTCTTGTTAAAGTGCACATTAAAATCCTAATTATCACACCATGCCTACCAAACGCTTGGGATTCCTTGACGTGTATTTGGGCCAGGTCGAGGCCCGATCCCGGACGGATCCTGGACGCTATGTGCCCTTTATGAGCCTAAAAACTAGGCACTGGGGAGTACCCCTCCCTAAATTACGCGGCCTGCTCTCCCGGCTTCGCAGGGGGATGCTCTGGGCCGTGCCCATAAAGGTGGGAGACTTGACGGCAGTCGCGGTGGTCGACTCAGCCGCCTCGTGTCTCCACCTGTTTGACCCCTTAGGGGTAATAGACGTCTCCGAAATGGCGGAGCTGTATCGGCGGGTAGCATACTACGCGGTCTTGAAGAAGACGCGTAAGGGCCGCCCTCTGGAGTCGATCCGGTATGGGTGCGACGAAAAAGACTTGCCGCGATGGAAGGCGGAGCGCGTTATCGCGCATATGATGGACGCCTTCCTGCGGCATGATTTCGTGGTAATGACGCTTGACGTCGATACCATGGTGGAATCTATCCACGACACATACCCCACCCTGGTGAGGCCTAGGTGATGGAGGGTACCCGAGTCTCCCCGGGTACCCGACCGGGCCGCCTCCGCGGACCGAGAGCCCCGAGACGTGATCGATCTGGCTAGTAAGGTCGGAAAGATCGATATAGTCTCGGAGCCGGAGGTCGTGGTCCCTACGGACGAGGAGGACGCCTTGTTGGAGGGCGGGGGTGGTGATTTTTCCCTATCACCCGCGTATTATCCGGATGAGGAGGAGGAGGAGGAGATGCCATCCATCCCCTCCCTTGTCATCGAGCGCTCGGATACGGCGGAGACATCCCACGCGCCCATATGTGAGGTGATGGAGCTCGAGGCAGAGTTAGAGGACGTCGGGAATGTCCCTCCCGCACCACCCACGCGTATCCGGAAGTTGGTCCGCCAATCTTACAAGGTCGGATGCAGGCACCGGGCCGGCCGGCCGAGGGTGCGAATAAGGCTGCCCGATGGACGCCGTGTGTGGGTGAAGACCCATGATTAAGGGGTGTTGTCCCACGAATAACACCCTCGGGCAGTGGTGCAGGCCACGGCCCCTAGTATGTCCTACCCTACTCTATCCTATTATTCCTTCCTTGGGGCAGAGGTATTTATATTTCGGCCTTCACTTTCCTTTCCCCCCCTTTTTATATTTATTCCTTCCTTGGGGCAGAGGTATTTATATTTCGGCCTTCACTTTCCTTCCCCCCCCCTTTTTATAATTCTTCTTCCTAGGGCAGGGGTCGATAGACTTCGGCTCATTCCTTTTCTTTCTTTTTCCTTCCTTCTTAGGCAGGGGTCGAAAGACTTCGGCTTTTTCCTTTTCTTTCTTTTTCCTCCTCCCCCCCCCACCATGGGTAGGACGAGTGTGTCACGAAGCAAGTTCGCGACGAGGAAAAGGGAGCTAATTGACGCTCGGTTATCTCTCTACAGTCAGTAACGGAGATAACAAATTTGACTGGTGGAGTGTACTGGGTGCGCATACCCTTCTCTCCACCTTCCCCCACTGGTTTCCCCCATTATTTTTCGGGGAAGGCCGTCTAGTCGACGAGAAGTCGAAGAGTAGTGTCTCAGGTGTCATAGCAGCCAGTTCCT
Source organism: Conomelus anceps (assembly GCA_948455865.1). NCBI lineage: Eukaryota > Metazoa > Arthropoda > Insecta > Hemiptera > Delphacidae > Conomelus > Conomelus anceps. Next base: position 29,094,658 of record OX418226.1, read on the forward strand.
AGAGTTGGAGCAGTTGGTGCTTGACCGAGGTCGTCTCGTGTAGAGGAAAGCTATCTACTTAGACTACTACCCCGTAGGGGTGTTTAGTGAACGCGGTCGCGATTCACGGGCGTTGCTCACAGCGAGTACACGCGGTTCTCAATGAGCAGTGCGGAATGGTACGTAGTACGAAATTCTACCTTTTACTCTTACCCTTATCCCAAATACCCCGTCACATACCCGTAGGGGCAGAGGCCTTCCTGCTTCTGCCTGTCACCTTTCCATACTATACCCTCATACCTCCACCGCTATTTACCCAGCTCCACAGCTCCTCTTCTCCCTAACCCCGGCGGCTAAGACTAAGCTATTCCGGCCCCTTTTTGGAAATTGGCAGGGGTGTACCTGTTCATAGCCGTCGTTAAGTCGTATCCTTCTTACCCCGGCCGGCAAGGACTAAGAAATCTCCCACCCGCGGCTACGTCGCGTGGGCTGTACCTGTCCGAACCGGTCGACAACCTATACACCTATTAACCCCGGGACGTGGGCCCAAAACTATTCCTGCCCCTTCGTGGAAATTGGCAGGGGTGTACCTGGGCATCCGACCCGTTACCTCAAATCCCGGCAGGGGAGTTCAGGCCAGCTCGAGAAGAGCGGGGCACGTCCCTCCCCGGCCATCCTTCACTGTTGGGGGAACGGTCCCGGCCCCCTTTGGAAAGTGGCAGGGACGCGGTTGTTCTAACAGGAAACCTTTCCTTTACTATCCCCAAAATCCTATTTCTCCTCATACCTCCACCGCTATTTACCCAGCTCCACAGCTCCTTTTCTCCCTAACCCCGGCGGCTAAGACTGAGCTATTCCTGCCCCTATTTGGAAATTGGCAGGGGTGTACCAGTTCATAGCCGTCGTTAAGTCGTATCCTTCTCACCCCGGCGGCTAAGGCTAAGCTATTCCGGCCCCTATTTGGAAATTGGCAGGGGTGTACCAGTTCATAGCCGTCGTTAAGTCGTATCCTTCTAACCCAGGGACGTGGGCCCAAAACTATTCCTGCCCCTTCTTGGAAATTGGCAGGGGTGTACCTGGGCATCCGACCCATCACCTCAAATCCCGGCAGGGGAGTTCAGGCCAGCTCGAGAAGAGCGGGGCACGTCCCTCCCCGGCCATCCTTCACTGTTAGGGGAACGGTCCCGGCCCCCTTTGGAAAGTGGCAGGGACGCGGTTGTTCTAACAGGAAACCCTTCCTTTACTATCCCCAAAATCCTATTTCTTCGTTCCGGCAGGGGAAACGGACGCTTGCCCCCTTAGGGAGGCGGCAGGGTCTAGATTCCCAGCTGAACGGCCTCCTCTCTCCCTCCTCCTCAGGGGCAGGGATATTACTGTTTCGGCCCTTCCTTTCCCGTCCCCAAAATCCTATTTCCTCGTTCCGGCAGGGGAAACGGACGCTTGCCCCCCCCCCCCCCTAGGGAGGCGGCAGGGTCTAGATTCCCGGCTGAACGGCCTCCTCTCTCCCTCCTCCTCAGGGGCAGGGATATTATTGTTTCGGCCCTTCCTTTCCTATCCCCAAAATCCTATTTCCTCGTTCCGGCAGGGGAAACGGACGCTTGCCCCTTAGGGAGCGGCAGGGTCTAGATTCCCGGCTGAACGGCCTCCTCTCCAGCCAAGACGCGACGATCTGGGCGAATTAGGTATCCGTGGAATCGTCTATTTCAACCACTGACAAGAGGACATGGACAGTCGGAATCACGTAATCGAAGTCAGGTCCCCGTACCTTACCCTGCCATCACGCTGACTGACGCTAGCCGGCCGGGAGCGACACCCGGGCTGTCACGGCAAAACGCAGGTATGCATTTTGCACATGATAGTATAGACTACCCGTAAGGGTCTCCCCACCACGAAAAGCCATACGAATTTACTTTTACTTTACTGTATAGACTGTTAAGGAAGCTTGAATAATAATACATCACAATTTACTGCGATTATCACCCTAACAACAAACTTTATACGCAGTTTGTTATAACACGGTTTGTAATCGCGCTCACTGATAATCCAGTTTGTATTAGCAGAAACTGACACAGTCACTTTAACACTTTATCACGTTCGAATCACAACTGACTGACTTTTACAAGAGTTTCTCCTATTTATACATTTTTCAATGATCTAGAATGAATCTCTCCATTTTTCTATCAACTTCAATCGAATTCTAAAATAAACAGATACAGACCGTTTCACGGTGCTTGGCGTCTCGCTGGTGGCAGGGGAGGCAGTGCGAGAGAGACAGAAAGTCTTTCCCACCACGTTTCCCCTCCAGCCGTCAAGTACAGTCGCGTCCAATACACTCACTGCTGGACTTTTTAGCGGTTGCGGACTTGGAGAATATTTGAACTTAACTGTACCGCTAGCGCTAGTGGGAGAAAGCGCTCAGCGCGCATGCTCCATCGAGACGCCATGCACCGTGAAACTGTCTGTAAGACATTCTACGAAGTTCCAATCAAACATTCTAATGCTATTTAGATAAACTGTACAGCACAGCAAAGAGAGTGTGGGGATAGTTCAATACGCTGAATATTGACACAGCAGATAACACTAAAAATCACTGTCCATTCTTCCATAAAATTACTAAAAAAAAATTACTAGTAAATTAGTAGAATTTGACTAAACTCGTTTCATCCAAGAATAGTTTCATTCATCACAGAAAGGGAATACGTCAACTCACGTACTTTCTCACGCACTTTGATGTTGATCATGGTCCTTTGATCTTATTCTTTTTCCTGTCTTATATTTCCCTCTCTATCAAATTTTATTATCTTTTTCTCTCTTCTTCCCCGTTCTCTTATTATAATTTCCTCTTTCTCATTATCCTTTCTAAACGTTCTCTCCAATTATGCTTTGAATTCTTCTATCGTCAATTCTCTCCCCATTTTTTTCTCACAAATACTTTTTTCTTTCAAATCCATTTCAATTGTGCCAATCAAATCGATTTCTTTGTCGAACGGTAATGACATGGAACACGAAGGCTCCCTACCAGAAATGGTTCATTCATAATGAACATGTAAGGCATTAGTCTTATTCAGTTGTATGGAATGACATTGAGTGAGTGGTCTGTCAGAAATGTGTTTCTTCGATTTTGCGGGAATTTGATGTAAACGTGAGTAGAAATAGGTTTTCTAGAGATTATTACTTTACATAATAATTATCATGTATTGATCATCTAATCGTTAATGTTGTAGTATACTAACAGTTTTATATTGATCATCTGTAGCCGTTATCAGTAAAAAATGTTCAGTCCTAACCTAATTTTTCCCCATGTAAAAGCATCAGTTAAATTCATATTTTTCCATATATAATTTTTCGAAAACCGTAATTTCCTATTAGGAATCCAATACTTCAATAATTAATATGCAAATTTGAGGTGTTAAGGTGCAAATTACATAATCTACACATTGGTATTCATTTTTTCTATTTATCACAGCTACAATAATGTATAGTTGTGGTATCATTTTTATACAGAATAAGGCAAATAAATAATAACATGATATTATTACTAATAGTTCTGTGAACTATAGTACAGTGTAGACCTCACGTCCAAGAATAATGGTACTTGCACAGAGGAATATACTCATCATAGTCATAATCTGAAACACAATCATCGAATTCAAATAAATCTTCCAGATCTAACATGATTTATCAGACACCGTTGCTCAGGAATTCGGAGGAACACGACTTGAAAAATAAAAGGGAGGTAACAATTTAGAAAAGCTTTTCATCTCATGGCATATTTATGGTAAGCTTTATTTATGATATTACTTGAAAAATGTCATTTAGGCTTCTACTTTCTGCTGAAAGTTGTGTTGGGGGGGGGGAAGGGGGCACAGGTATATATGAGATGCTCAATTGGCACACACATACAGTATATATTGGCTATAGAAACTATGAATGAATATTCTTTGGGATACAGAATAGCACAACTCAATGTAACCCACAACCCACAATATAAAATTGAATTGTTTTGGTTATTACACAATTTATTCTAGTCTGGATCAGGAATGTGATGCAGGTTTTTTGTGAACTCAGAGATGCATTAGAACTAACCCTTGATTAATTTTACGTAGTCAGTAGAGGAGAATATGGGGCTTCTACTCCATGTAGGCATACCTACAACTCTATGCAGTATATAATAGTTACTGCCACTTCGAAAAATTATTAGATTACATTTATTTATATATCAAGAGTAAACACAATCGCAATTCGGGTTGTACATGGAGTAGAAGCCCCATATTCTCCTCTACCGTAGTCTACTTCATGTCTGCATTTCACCTAGCCAACCATCTGTACTTATGACAGATTAGTATTAGTTCCAGACAGCTGACTGCTTGAATCAGATATAACATATGATAAATGAATTTATAGAACAATATTAATTAATCTTCCATTGTTATCATTTACTTAGTAATCACTTGTTATACTTGATTGGAATATTCGAAATGATTTGCTTCTCTCACATAAATATTTATTCATGTGAATGGTAACTTAATCTTATAATGCCCGGGGCCTATCTTATAATCTGATTGCAATAGCATATGATGGAGAAGCGCATTTTAAAATTCATTACAAACTTGAAAAACACTTTCAAGTGGAAATTGTGACTGACGTTATGGCGTGACGTCACTTTGTTGTCAATAGCATCGTCAGACGACAAACCGTACACTCCACTGTGTACTGTGGGTCGTCTGACGATGCTCTTGACAACAGAGTGAAACGGCCGTCACGCCATTTTGTGAGTCATAATTTCCACTTGAAAGTGTTTTTCAATTTTGTATTATATTAGTGGAAACAAGATGGATCTTCACCATCATTAAAAATCATATTTTTCCTATAGAAGAAGGTCTGAGTGTCTTTACATTTCTTTCCTTTTGAATATCCTTTGGATGCAAGCAAATTTCAAACTTTGTAGATTTATATGCATTTATGTATTTTTTTGTATAAATTGTATTGTTCTACAAATTTTTGAAACTATGAGGAATAAAATCTTTAATCAATCAATCAAATTTTAAAAATCCTTAAATATACTTTTTTTGTAGTTAGCGTCTTGGAGACTCCAGTGTTAAGGAGTATAAGACAAGTCAGATTACAAATTATACAATCTTAAACACTAGTTACCATATCAATTAGTTGAGGTGAGGCTCAATTTTGATATGTAAGGAACTCTTGTACACTATAAAAACCTTTATCAACTAAATATTTTGACTAAATATTGTCAACTAAACATCGCTGGGCATTCCTTGAAAGAAGATCCATGCAGAATGTCATAGCATTTGGTTCATGCGTTACAGACAGACAAATGCAAATCGGTCGACTTGAAACAGAGACCTCCCTTGGTTCGGTCAATTATATTGCACATTAAGTACGCTGCAAGAATTATTATTCACAACTGTATTTCTATCAGATAATCAATAAATAATAATGTATACTTTCAATCAATAAAGTACAGATTTTGTAAATATTCTACCCAGTAGGCTACCAGATCTGATTAATGTGAGAGTCTTAGGTTCTAAAATTAATGAGTTATTACAAGATAATTTATCAATTAAATCATATTTCAATCTGTAATACTCTGCAAATTCAAAATCGAATTTTCAAATTGATTTATCTATGCTGGAAACTTCCCATGTTTTTATCGGTTTTTCTTAATATATCTTCAATCTATTCCAGTGCCATTTCATGGAAAGTATAAAACTTTTGAATTTTAATCAAAAAGTAAAATGTCATTTCAAATCAGCTTAATAAAGGGTAATATTTTTTAAAGGAGCTCTTTTTCAAATACATAAATTGAACTCTGCGTTTTCTGTAGCTACTTATTATCTCATATTGTGTATCATACTAATTTGTAAAAGATTCTGATGTACTCATTTTTTTAGCAATAGGCTTTAGCCTGGCGAAAATTGTTAATAAACAAACAAACAATCATCAATCATCCCAAAATTCTAATAAGTTATATTAAATTCAGTCATTAATAGTTTATTAATTGCAATACACAATCCAATAATTTGAAATTTTCCACTCAAAATTCACACACATAAGCTCAACCATTATGATGCTTGAATACACGACTTCTACCTCCACACACGCACTGACAAGTGCAGTATAAATATATTTGCTCAGCTTGCGCTGCCCACCTGCTGGGCCAAATTACACACAGTAGCTTATTTGGACATGGATTTGTCTGACATAGACTCACTCAATAGTGGCAGCTAGCCGATTGGGCCGATTGGTTCATCAAGTGTCAGCCGCATTTAGAGCTGAGTGCCTGTCTGGTTTATTTGAGCTGATTGGCATCAACAGGTCAGCAAGCAAACACAAAATGAACCATAAGTTTGAACTTGGCAGCAAGGATCCCACGAATCCCTTTGTTTTTGATGTGGAAACTTGATTCGCTCGGTTTTAGATTGATCAGTTTTATTCAATGTATCGAAGGTTGACTAATAAAGTGGGGTAGGCCTATTCAATTTGTTGATTATTTCAAGTTTATAAATCATCGAAGGAGAGATTGCACAAAACTACGTTCAAAAGAACGAGAATGCGAACCTTACACTTTATGCATCTGCCTGCTTCAAACTCAAGTTGCTATAGAGCAGGCAGATCCATAGAGTGTTGAGGTTAGCATTATCGTGAACATAGTTTTGTGCAAACTGTATTTATCAATATTGTGAGGCAAAGTGTAAATGATTAATTTATTGATAGAATAAATACCTTGGTAGGCTACTTGTCTTCTATGTGTAATTTTGAATTATTTTTTCAATTTTTATCAATGTTGAATTTTTTGCGCAGAATTTCAAATAAAAAGGAGTTATTTCTTGCATAAATGCATTCCTATTTCCAAATCATATGCCTCGCTACACAAACGCAAACAATGCGATAACAACCGGACATAATGAGAACCAGAAATAAAAGTACAAGCTTTTTGTAGATTTATTCGAATTTCAGATTCCAATAATAATGAAAATGCTCCAAATTTCGGCTAAATTAGTATTGAAATTCCACTGTTTTTCATTTTCAAATTATAATTCATATTTGAAATACAAATTGAGTAGATTTTTTCTCTAAAGTTTTCAATAAATAACAATCCCATCCAAAATTGTGTCACTCTTATTTAGAATATTGAAATTCCACTGTTCTCTGTATTCTAGAGTTAGAATTCAAATTCGCTCCTACAGCATCAAAATTATCTGTGAAATTCTCAATAAAAGAAGCTAATTTAACCAGAATAATGTTTTACCAACTAACATAAAATTGAGATTCCCAGCCGTTTTTTACTTGGGAATTAGAATTCAAATTAAAAATTGTTTTTCTTTCCCAGTGGTTTTAATCCTTACACCTTACATGAGCTGTTGGTATTATCAAAGTTAATAACAATTACACGCTTGCATTAACAGCACTTACTTTTCTGAGTAGTATCGGACGCGTTTCAGGACCTGAGTCCCATTCTCAGCCAACGGAGAATACATATTGAATATACTACTTACAAAAATAACTGTTAATGATAATGCAAGCCTATAATCGTTATCAATATCGATAAACTTTTCCTATAATTTTAAATCAGAAACCTATTCAAAATGGACAGCTTTTTGACTCGCTTAGAATTCAAATTCCACTGTTTTTTATTCTGGAATTATAATTTAAATTGAAATTCAATTAACATCAAGAATTTTCCCACATTTTTCAATAAGAAACTAACCTAACCAAAATGATATCTCACTTTCTCCAAATTGCCTTATCTATCTCATCCCCCCTCGTGATTTAGTAGAACCAAAGCATCTCCCAACCCAGCCCTCTACATCTAACCTGCAGTATATATAGATATAAAGCAAAGACAACGAACGGTTGTGCTCATTGATAATGCGGCCATGTGATCTCTCTTCAGCTGCTCATCCATTAGCCCAATCAGCTATCTCACTCAATTATTCATTTAAAAACGACCTCCTCCACAACCCAATCTCAGTTTCCTATATCCTTAAGCACCTCCCCCCTCCTCTTCTGCTACCTGCCCCCCCCCCCCCCCACAGGACTCCTCCAGGACTATCCGCAAACTGTTGGTCGCTCCACATCCTTCCTGTATGGACCTTTGCTATCAGGACCCTTTGAACCCTCCTCCCCACCGTTGGGCACATATGTATCCTTCGTCCTGGATACAATCTGGTGACTCCTCTTCCTGGAGGGTTGAGCTGCCTCTATGTTATAGTCCCTCAGTTATCACCCGCAATGTTAGATGGAAATATAATATAGAGGGTTAAATTGGAAATTTGTGTGGTATTTAATGAGATATTGTGATACACATACCCACACAGCTCATGTAAGGATGATTTGTGTGGAATAAGCTATGAATTATATAAATACAACATACTAATATGGGATAAATTTATGGATTACTTTAATAACTGTCATGAAATAACTTATGCTCTGGTAGGGCAGTTGGTTGGAGCGCTTGTCTGTGATACGATAAGGGGCTCTGGTTGGCTTCGTTTACCACAGCAACAAGATAGTATTATTTTTTTGCTTGAAAGCTTCTATCAAAATTTTATAATTGTAGACTTCTATTTACTGTTTTCAGTGGTTTTTGAGTGAACTGTTAAGTTGGTTGCCTTCAAGTGAAAAGGAATCATGTTATTATTTTTCGAGTATTTCAGTAAATCTAAATTTTCAGCGTTAAAATTAACCTCAATGTTTTGGACAATATAACATATAAAACATTTGTGAAGAGACCAGTTTGGACTTAAGTCTGTTGCATCTGTACATTTATTGTAATTTTATCACAATAAATAAATAAATAGTGGTTAAATCTCATTGGGCATAGAATAAAAAAGTAAAGCTTTTATACAACAAACTAATATTTTGGGATAAATTATGAATTATGAAAATACAACAAATTAATATGGGATAAAGTATGGATTATTTTAATAACTATCATGCTCTGGTAAAGCAGGTGATAAGGGTTCTTGCTGGCTTCGTTTCCTGCAGCTTTGGATTCGAATCTCATTAAACCATGTATGTTTCTCATCATTCAACCATTCACCTCATTACCCACACACAAGTCTCAGGACTCATGTGGGCATCATCCTCAATAAAAAAATGTTTGTTTACTTTTTTAATGATTATCGAATGAAATGTGAAAAATTGAATGAAAACATTCTTCTTTAGTTGGAGTTGAGACTCCTGGTCATCTTGCAACTTATGTTTATTGTTATTTTATTTATACGTTTTATGAAATATCTTATTGGAATTATTATTTTTCAAACAGAAAATGAAGATACAGTTATAGGCTGTAGTAACCAGTGACGAATCGACGAATGCATTCTTACCAGCAAACAGAAAGTTTTTAACAGCAAAGCAACGTTACACAAGGAATTGAGCTTCATGGAGGAGAATTGAGTGAGTGACTATTCTCCATTACTGGTTATTTCAGATTTCTATTTTGTGTTTGAATACATTTTTCAAGATATTTTCTTGTTCCTTGGTGTGGCATATAGTGGTGACCAACAAAAACGTTAGGTGTGGTTATATCTGCTCAAATGGAATATCTTATTCTAAGCATATTATCTTTCAAAAAAAGAGATTCCTTATAAAAAAAGAAAAACATTTAATTTAGCGACCCACCAACTGTTGAGTAATAACTGTAATAAATTTTCTTCATTATCCACTTACATGGAATAAATAGACTAATAAATTATAGGCATTTCATTGCATTCTTTTTATACATAATTTTTATGTTACGCGCCATTTTGATTATTAACCATTTTCTAACAAATAAGCTTCTCCAAAGGTTATCTTTGTTATTACCAACATAAGGATTTTGATTAGAATAAAAAGTTGAAATTATAATGTATTGATCACAAAACACTCTAAAATAATAACATTACATCCATCATTAAAAATTATTGTACAGTAGTATACACTACCTTTAAAAAGTTAATTGACAGTTTCTAAGAGCAGTTGATAATAGATTTTAAAAATAAAAAAGCTATTAGCAGTTTGAAGGCCGATCTCATTTTACATTGATGACGCGAACATGAATTATAATAGCAGTTAATGATTATCTAAAAATATATAATACAAAATGTATATTTCACTCTCAGGATAGCAGTAGGCCTACAAGATAGCTTGCTTGAGAAGAATACTTCAGCAAAACTATTAGTACTTAAATGTATCAATATAAGATTAATACAATAAATCAGAATCAAAAATGTTTATTTGCCATAAAAATACTAAAAATGAAGAAACTTAGTGTCATATGGGTCCTAAAACATGCACCAAGTTCTCAACATAAAGGTTTCTTCCTATTTTTATTTTTTCTAATCATTGAAACAATAAAACATCCTGAAAACGAGTTCAAGCCTGTTCAAGAATGCCATACCAGGAGCTAATCAAGGGAGAAGGGGATGTACACCCCCTGAAATTCTCAACTGACATAAAAAAAACTTCATTTGTGTCTGAAATGAAATATATTTTTTAGATGATTCCCCCCGGAATTTTTTTCTCAGTTAATATTCCCTCCAGAAAAGTTACTGGATTCGCCCCTGTTACAATAATTCATAATATTTCAATCACAACAGATTACCAAAAGTAGATTTGAAAAATGTATTATGAAATACACAATCCAGAGTGTAAACCCCGACAAATCAGAAGTAGCAAAGTTAGCAGAGCTGTTATATAATTATAATATAATGTGAAGATGTATGAAACTTTATACACATAATTTCATCACTTGTAACATGATCTATATTTAGAAATGAAATGTTGAACCTGGCAAGTGACTCAAAGTTTGGACAGAAAATTTTAACATATTACATATCATTCTATCAATGAGTAACTTTACTGTGTAGCATTAGTTCAACATGACAGGTTGTATGTAGATTTGTAGACAGACCATTTCAACTCATATCCATTAATGAGTAAGTTTACAATGTAAAGTGTAATACAGAAGTCAATTTTAATATAATTCTATAATAATTTAAAACGGGAAACCCTATCAAATACGGTTGATTTAGTGAATAAGGGTGTTACTAACAATATTAGAATAGATGTGACTGTCAGACGGCTTTATTATGAATTCGGCTTAGAATTAATCCACAGCTTGGCTGCTAAAAGCAATAATGAGTGGTGTTCAAACACTACATTAGAGAGAGAAAGAGAGGGAGTCGTTCAGATAGCTCTATTTGAGTAAAAATACAATTTATATGACTACTGACTAAAACCTTACAAAGAATGACTTCACCTAGATTCATGGAAAGATAGATGTAAAATAGATACAAGACGATACGTTACTATTACACTGTTTTGTAAGTTTGACTAGACATTAAAAAGAATGTTTCATAATGGAATAATTCAGGTTATGTATTTTTACACAAAAGGACGGAGTTAGGGCAAAATAGCTTTATCTTACACTCAACCTACCATTGAACTCTACTAGAATTAGTTTATGCAGAATAAAAGAATAAATTTTAGTAAAACATTTCACAGAATAGTAATAAGCAAAGTTGTGACATTGTCTATGAAAGAGATAGGAAACGTTATTTTTTGCAAGTATTTGCAACTTTCGAATCTCGCATCCCTTTCGCAATCACTCTTTATCGCCCCAGTCACGCTCATGTAATACTCTCCTTTCCATTGGTAACCATTTAACCAATATTTTCCTTGGTCTACCCCTTTCCTTATGCTGATGTGGGGCCCATTCAAAAACTCTTGATGGTATTCTGTCTCCATTCATGCGGCGTAGGTGGCCATACCATTTCACCTGGTTTCTACCAGGAAACGTTAATACGATACAACAAAAGTGAATAAGTCAATAGTTGAAATTAATTATTGATTTGCATTGAAGAGACACTGGATATGATTCAGAAAAAGTTGAGTAATTGGAAGGGAAATAAGAAAAAAAAATTAAATTCTATGTTAAAACTGAAGCAAGAAGAATAAAGAAGTAAGCAACTGAATAGATTCAACTAAGCTTCAAGACTAAGATTCAACTGAAGCTTCCTTCAATTGAAACTAAATTAAGAATTAAATGATGTTGAAGATCCATCTTGTTTCCACTAATCTCTATCTATAAAAGGATGATACCCTGACTCACTCATCAACGCAGAGCCAAAACTACTAGGCCTATGAACTTGAAATTTCGTATGAACAATCCTTATAGGATTTCACCGTGCAATAAGAAAGGATTTTTCAAAATTCGCAATTTTAGGGGGTTAAAGTTTTTCCTATGCAAAGCACGGGTACATGTCTAGCTAGCTTACTGGGATCTTTTAATCATATGGAAAATGATTTGAAATTTTTCGATCTGCTGTATCGAATGGACATGTTGTTTTGATGGACAAGCTGTTTGTGTGTTTTGCAAATCATCATTCACCTAACCTAGTGAACTTGCCGGCCAAACAGCTTGAAGGAACAGCTGATAGAAGTCAACAGTTTTTAATCATATGGCAGGCCCCTTAGCGGCGTTATTTACGCTGTCTGGAATGCAAAAACTTTGCATGTAGGATACCGTGCAGTCGGAGCCTTGCAGTATGTAGGAAACATGTGGTTGGGTATGATGAAATGTAATAATTATGCCGGGTTGATGACATCTGTTAACCAACGCAGCTAGAAATTTGAAATGTATTCTCAGTAGGAGGTGGCGAATAATAAAATAAAAAACTTAGCGTCTACCCTAATAGTCGTGGAAGGTTTAAATTTGAAATGTTCATTGAGAGGTGGTAAGGTCTTACTGTGTAAGAAAACAACAAAGGAGGCCTCTCTGATCAGCTGGAAGAGTCCTAGGACTAACTTCTTCCCTAATAGTCCTAGAAGGTTGAAATTTGAAATGTAACCTCAGTGGGAGGTGACAAATAATAATACTCCTTTCGCAGGACCTGCAAAACTTAGCGAATTTCTGTATTTTTTCAAATATCTATGAATATCTATAGGCTATATATTTTTTTAATTTCTGGAAAAAAACACGAAGCGTTCTGTACTCTAGGGACCCCAAAACAAGTTTATATCGAGGTTCAGGGTGAAAGTAGCACATCACGACCAACTGCAATATTTACATTTCAAGAAATTCGCTCAAACCCAATAAAATATTTTTTTTTTGGAAATTTCAAAATGGATGGTTGTTCTGCCTCAATAAAATTGACTTATTTTAAAGCGTAATAAAGAGCATCAACACAGAGAATCAATTTTAGAAAATTTCAAAATTCATGGTTGCCATATATGGCAACCTATAACCCATATGACCTATGGCATAATAACATATTGCACAGAAATTGACAAATTAAAAAATTTTCGACGCCATTTTGAAAATGGCTGCTTTTCTCAAAACGCACTGGTTTTTCGAGGTAGATGAGTTGAAATTCGGATTCAGCGCCTCAAAAACCACAAGGAACAGTCAAGAAAAAAAAAGATTTAAGTTTTTTCCTGAAACACTTTTTTAGCACCAAATAACTAACTCCATAGGGCAAGATACAGCTTTTGACAACAATGGTTTTTTCTTGATATCTTGAAAATTTGTTGAGCTAGAAGGCAGTGCAATACCTTAAAATTTTTGACTCCATGAGCTTTATCTTAAAGTCTAACAATAGAACTAAAATTTTCAAATACAACCCTTTTTTTCTTGAAAACCCCTAACTTTGGCGGGAAAATACCCCCGAAAAGGGGGTTAACCTTTTTGGATTTTCCTGGCTAACGAACTTGTCCAAGCTATTCACAAGAGGAAAGTGTATACCAAATTTGGTGGAAATCGGACATCTCCTTCAAAAGTTATCGTGCTATCAGACACATAGATAGATAGATATATATATATAAGATACGTTCATTGACTCAATGAAACCGTTTTTAAAAAAGAACTTTATTTTCACACATACAGATGTTAACAGTTCAAGTGGCTAGAGACGACTGACTAACTAAAAAGGTGCTGGAGGTATTGCAATGGAAGTTTATAAAAATGTCTGTCAGCACTCTTATTGTTATAGTACACATAACTCCTCCACCCTTAAGATTTTTCGTCCCGAAAAACAAAAATAAATTTTGGGACACAAAATTATGCAAGTACAAAGTATTAAATAAACTAAATTCTAGGTGGTACAATATAATTAATTGGAACCTGTATTGGTACATTACTAAGTTTACTAGTCTTAAGCTTAAAATAAACAATAATAAAAATAATCAAAACGACAATTAAAGAGATAATTCCCACATCTTTAGGATGAATAATCATTGAGTCATAGAAAGATATATCTTGATTGACTGGTATTTCAAAATCTTCGAATTTTTCCAAATTACTTAAATCTATTTTTTTCTTATGAATAATTTTTGGAACAAATGATAACTTTTGTGCAAACGTACTAATCGAGGTATAAGGAAGTCTCATATCTGTCATTTGATCATATTGCTCAAGATTTAACAAAAACGATGATGGCGTATTGATCTTATCATTGTTAATTCCTACTTGAGTAATTTTAAAACCTATAATACAATTACACTTTTCATAATATTTTAAATAAGGCTTAACATTGATGAGTTCAATCTTTTTACATTTTTTAAGAGATAAATTCTGTATCAAAGCAGTATTACAAGTGTCATTAATAGAATCAATATTCTTACAGAAAGAGATTGTAGAAAAATCATGACAATTGGTCATTTTCCATAGTTTCTCATCTTTCGATACAGATATTACATTACTTTGCATTTTCATTGTATAGACCTTTGATTCGTTCTCAACAGGATAGGATAAAAGATCATATCTATTGAAGAACTCATTAGCTTTTGGCAAGTGGATTACATAAATCAACAAATTTTTTGACAACATACAAGAACTATTACTAATTTTCCATAATAAGCTTAAATCACTACTAGCTAAAGAATAATTGTTTTTATATACAACATTGTGCAAGTCTTCAACTGATAATATTGAAGGATGAAGCTTTCCTTCTTCACAAAATGTTAAGGAATTTATTATATCATTAATTTCATCATCTAAAAGTTCTAAAGTAACTGAGATGAGATGAACTGCTTGCAGTCTCTCTAATAAATTGACATTTTCGGTTGTTACTTCTTTCAGTAATTTATTATTCAAATTGATACTAGATACATCATCATTAAATTTCTTGATAAGATTTCTGTTAACAGCAATATTCATTTTGTCATTATTTGCAAGATGCAATTCATTGTTTTCTATTTTTTCAATAATTTTGTCATAATGGTCTTTGTCATCAGCAGTCATTAATCCAGTAAACCATGATATTACGTTTCCAAGTCCGTTAAATAACCCTCTTTTAGTTTTCTTCAGTGGTAAGTCATTAAAATTATTTTGCGAAATAGAATTCAACTTAAATAAAAGATTATTTGCTAATTTATCTAATGATGAAACAATGTCATGTGCAATTGAAGTATTTTGGAGGTTTCTGATAGAATTTTGTAGGTCGAATAATTCATATTTCAAATTGGTTATGTTTGAGTAGTGAATGAGTTTGTACGTCTCGTTTATAAGCATTGAGTGTCCAGTCTTAATTGGAATTATTCCCGCCGAGTCGGTCAGGTCGATCAGCCGGTACGTTAGCACTGGTACTAGGAAGAGGAGCATTGCGGTCATTGTTGTCATTGACATCTGCATCTGTAACAATCGCATTGTCTTTGAACTTGCGAGGTCTTTTCATTCTGTTTGGATGGATTTTAATTACACGCTTTTTTAATTTGAACTTGTCTCCTTGTTTAGTAGCTGTATTATATCTAGGCACATTTTTATGGAATTTAGGATTCTTAATATAAATCTTTTCAGGTATTTTAGGGTCATCTTCCCGGTTTTTATTCAAATTTTCTGTACGCTTTTCTTTTTCATGAATTATTTTTTTGTAAATGGCATCATTCAATGCTTGAATTTCTTTGAAGTATTGATTTGCCAGTTCTTCTGTAATTATAGCAGGATTATCTTGATTTTTCGGCAAGTAATTTTGAACACCAAAAGTTAGTTCATTTGGAGTTAGATTGAATTGGTCCTTTATTGAATTATTATAGGTTCTTAGAGCGAATCGAAGTTTATACTCTAGACTCTGTTTTGGATGTTTTAATTCAATGCCTTGTAGAATCTCGATTAGTGTTGAATGTGTGCGCTCAATTAGTCCTTGCGATTGAGGGTGATAGGGTGTAGTAAAGTAACTTTGAATATTATTTAATTCAACAAATTGCCTATACAGAGCGTTATTGAATTCTAGTCCGTTATCAGTCTGTATACGTTTCGGTATGGGAAAGATAGATAGATATTCATTTAATTTTTTGACTATTTCGGTACTGTTTGCATTTTTTAAGATGTATGCTGAAAGTCTTTTGGAAAAGCTATCGACAATAGTTAGAATTTTAGTATTGTTATAAGTGAATGTGTCCATTTGTAAGTCTTCAAATGGTTTTGTTGGTGTTGGAGTAAGATTGAATTTAGTTTTTATTGGATTGCGTTCATATTTGGTTCTGAGACAAATTTCACATTTATTGACAAATTCTGTTACGTCTTTATGCATAGCAGGCCAGTAATAGGTTCTCCTAATTTGCTTATAATTCTCATTAATTCCTCTATGGAATGTTTTATCTTCATGACATCGAGCTATTATCATTTGCTGTTCGTCCTTGTCAGTTATGTCAGCGTTCATTTTTTTATAAATACGGAATTTAATTGACGGAATTATTTTTACAAGTTCGTTTGTCATGGCGTTAAGAATTTCAATTTTTAGTGTTTCAAAAAATGGGCTTTTGTTTGAAAACACAATGCCGTACACTGTGTCAGGTTTCAAGTATTCCCTTATTTCTTCTACATTGTTCTTTATATCCTCTGAGTCTCTATATGTGAAAATAATCCTATTTTTGTTAAATATTTTTTTGAATTGGGGTTTCCCTTTACCTCTAGAAATTATAATTTGGTTAGCTTCTGTATTTATAATACTATTATCGTCCATTATGCCTATTCTGTCATCTGAACTTTCTTGAGAGTGTTGAGTAGCTAGAGAATCGTTATCATTGTTATTATCATCATTGATTTCGTTCATTTCCATATTAGTGCTATCCTCATTCTGATTATTATCATTATTATTTGATACTGTGTTTCCTTCAAGAAGTTCATTAATTTCGTCTATAGTACTACTGTTTAAGGAAGGAGGGGCGTTGTTGTTGAATCTGATTAGATCGTCAATGTCAATGTTGTCAATTCCAGTAAGGTCATCGTCCTCGTTTTCCATCATGTTTACTGAGAAGGGTCGAGATAGGGCGTCTGCTACAACATTTGATTTTCCTTTAATATACTCTACTTTGTAATCAAACTCTTCCATTAATAGTTTCCAGCGCATTAATTTAGCATTTGGTTCTTTTAAAGAGTGAAGCCATTGCAGTGGTTTATGGTCTGTCCTTAAGGTGAATTTTCTTCCATATAGATAGGGTCTAAAATGTTTTTCCTACAACTGCTCGTAAAGTAGTTCTTTACGTACTGAAAACTAATTGTAAAATACCTCTTTACTGCTCAGCAAGCGGTAAAGTACTTTACGCTCGCCAGCTGTTTTCTTTACGCTTCTGTTTTGATTTTGATGCCTTCTCATTGGTGGATCACGGAATCCGTGAAATTCACATAACCTCAAAAATGGCGTACGCTAACCAAATCCGCTCATGGTCTGTGATGTTACAAACTACAAGCTTTTATTGTGTTGGAATCCAGAACTGCAGTTTTAGGAAAAATATTGTATGCAATTCGCGCGTGAAGCTTCTTTATCGCTCTCGCAAAATTACTGCGCTCCGCTACGCGTCGCGCAGTAAATGTTTTGGCTCGAGCGATAAAGTCGCGCTTCACGCTCTTAATACATAAATAACTATTTACTGCCCAAGTGATTGCGAGCATCTCTTTTTCAATAGTTGAGAGGTTTTGCTCTGCAGGGTTTAATGTGCGAGACGCAAACGAAATTGGAAGATCTTTGTTGTCAGTTATTTGACTGAGAACCGCACCTATGGCTAAGTTGGATGCATCAGTTGTCAGAATATATGGTTCATTTAATTTGGGTAATTGTAGTATTGGTGCATTAGTGATTGCTTCTTTTAGTAAGTTAACAGCATCGATGAATTTTGGATCTTTTGGGTTAATGGTGGATGTTTTTCTTAATGCATTTGTTAGGGGTTGAGCTATCTTAGCGAATCCTTGAATCATCTTTCTGTAATAGCCTGCTAGACCTAAAAATTGTTTTATTTGTTTTGTTGTTGTTGGAATTGGAAAATTTTTGATAGCTTCAACTTTTTCGGGATTGGGCCGTATTCCTTGGTCAGATATGATATGACCTAAGAATAAAAGTTCCTTTTTGAAAAATTCTGTCTTGTCAAGTTGAATTTTTAGTTGATGAGTTTTCAGTCTTTTGAATACCATATTCAAATGTTTCATGTGTTCAAGTAAACTGTCACTGAAAATGATAATATCGTCAAGATACACTAGAACATTTGGTAAATCACTAAATATTATGTTCATGGTGCGTTGGAATTGGGGGGGCCCGTTCTTAAGCCCAAAAGGCATGCGAAGGAACTCATAGTGGCCATTTTCAGTACTAAAAGCCGTTTTTGGTATTGATTCAGGATCCATCTCAATTTGGTGGAAGCCTGAAACTAGGTCGATTGCTGAAAAATAAGTGGCTCTACCAATTTTGGAGAACAAATCTTCAATATTTGGGAGTGGGTACCTATCATCTTTTGTTTTCTCATTCAGCTTCCTGTAGTCCAGAACAAGACGCACTTTGCGTTTGCCAGAGGCATCAGGTTTTTTGGGGACAACCCACAAAGGCGAATTATAAGGAGAATTAGATGGCCTAATTATTTTTTGCTCCAATAATTTGTTTATTTCATTATGAATATCCTGTCTGAATGAGATAGGGTAACGATAATTTTTAGAATAAACAGGTTCTTCATCAATAGTATTTATCTTGTGCTTGAGTAGATTAGTTGCTGTTAATACATCACCTTCAAATTTCAATATTTCAGGATATTTCAACAAAGTACTAATAATACAATTTTTTTCTTCAGAGTTCATATGATCAGTTCTTAATAAAGAAGTGATTTTTTCAATGGATATTGGATTACTGATCTTTTCATCCATATGGTATAGATCACATTCCTCTACTGGTACAGTTTCAATGTTTAGAGATTTATTTTCACCAGAAAAATAGTTTATCTCAATAAAGCCATTCCTATTCACATTAGTAACAATATTATTTAATTCTAACTCCTTAATATTAGCTATACACAATCCATCTTTTTGATTATTACAGTAATTTGTTTTAATTTTCAATTCATTCCAACCTTCATGGATTTCGATGTAATTCATTCCTAGCAGTGGTATTTTGCAATTGCTTGTTTCTAGACAATTGGTCTTGAAATCAATATTTGCATTAACCTTACTCAAGGTTTCATGGCCAATGAGAATGTCATAATTATCACTAAAATTGTAAATATAAAATCTTTCAACAGTATCAATACCAAACATATCATTAACATTAATATTTACACAACCTTCACCATTGGATTCACCAGTAGGTGTACGTATTCTAAAATTACAATAATTTATTTTTGAATCTGATGGAACAAATTTGGGCTTAATAAAATTATATTTACTTCCTGTATCTATTAAAACTTTTGCATTATTGAAATGAATGTGAGGCAAGTCTAGAGATATGGTATTCAAGTCAAATATTAAGTTTTCGGTTGATTCATGTTTGAGCTTAAGCCTAAAAAATGATTCATTTTCTCACACAATTCACCAACAGCATTTTCCATAGATGACATTCTTTCATTCAAATCACTATAATATTCTGGCTCATTTTCGGAAGATTCAATATTGTGAACTGGAAATTTTTGAAAATTTGGAACAGTTCTCATGCTTACAGTATTTGAATCTCGATTCTTATTAAAATTTTGATTGTGGGTTCGATTTGAATTATTTTGATAGTTGAAATTGGGATAACGATTTACATTCTGATTTTGAAAGCCCTGTCTTTGCTGAGAGAATCTGCTCTGATAGTATTGTCCTCTGTTAAAATTATTATTATGAGGCTGAGAAAATTGTTTTTGGTTGAAATTATTGCCTTGAGCCTGTGAAAAATGTCTTTCATTGGAATTTAGATTAGAATTGTGACTGAAATTTGAAGAATTTTGTTTTCCTTCTGACTTGCTGTTATTTTTGTGCATTTGAGTTACATCTGCAGAAAAACCAAGATGTTTTAGATGCACACTACTTTTATTGATAATTGCTTGTCTAGCACTAGTAAGATCGTTGATTCCCAGCGTTTGTAAGTGAGCTCCAAGTTGGTGATGAACTCCCTCAACTAGAATAGTGATGATTTGTTTGTCTAGTTGATTAGCTAGAATCTGAAGCATTGGACCCTGTATTCCATCTAATTTGTGTCTCGAAATTATTGTGGTTCTTTTTTGCTGAAGTCTATTAATAAATTGAATAGGGTGCTCTCTATGGTACGATTTCATGGCTAAAAGTTCCATGGTCAATTGTTCAACAGTTCTGTTATCAGCGAAATTGTTTTTTAATGTTTGAATAAAATTTGTAAGATCCTCTACTGTACTATTTAGGATAACGTCTTTTGCTGGTCCATGTAACTTATTTTTACAATGACAAAGTAGAATCCAGTGATTATCAGCAGCTTCTGCAACAAGATTGTTACAGTAATCATTTTTGAGTTTTTCTACCACTTCAAGAAAGCTTATAAGTTCTATTGGATTGCCAGTATATTCAGGAATTACTAGTAAATGATGTTTAGCAATCGGTCTAGATATAACTTGAGGAGCGTTTTGTGTTGGATTCATTTCGATGTTTTCACTGTCACTTATTGATTCACTAGATGAAGTTGGAGAATTATTACCTTGGATTGAGGTGGAGGTTGCCAAGAAAGATCGAAGTCTAGGCCTGTAGTCGATTCTTAATTTCTCTTGGTCAGACCTGGTCTTGGTTGGTTTATTTCCTTTCTTCTTCCCCAGGATGCCTGTTGATGAACTGGTCTTGGTTGAGTCACTGCTACTGCCACTTGATGGAAGGGTTGAAGAGAGTTCTGTTCACGACCCCGATTTCGAATTTTCCCGCACAATAATGACTGATAATTGATCAGAAAAAAGTCGGCTGTCGAATTGACAGTATTACAAACTCCAAATATCGCGAGAAAACCGTCGGAGTCCCTGTTCGGGCGCCAGATACGTTCATTGACTCAATGAAACCGTTTTTAAAAAAGAACTTTATTTTCACACATACAGATGTTAACAGTTCAAGTGGCTAGAGACGACTGACTAACTAAAAAGGTGCTGGAGGTATTGCAATGGAAGTTTATAAAAATGTCTGTCAGCACTCTTATTGTTATAGTACACATAACTTATATATATCTATATATAGATATATATATATCTACATATATAACATTTTGTGCCACTATGATTTTTGTACTCTGGGGGCTCCAAAACAAATTTCCATCATGGTCCCGGGTGAAAGTCGCACATCACGACCTGCTGTAATAGCTGAATTTGAAGAAATTCGCTAAAATCAAGAATTTTTTATGAGAACGCAGCAACGCGCGTCGGGCAAGCTAGTATATAATGAAAACTTAAAAACACTTTAAAGTAGTAGAAATTATGAATCACGTTATGGCGTGACAGCCGTTTCACTCTGTTGTCAAGAGCATCGTTTAGATTAGATTAGATCTTTATTCATCACATATGTTTGCATAAATACAATTTTTTACCAAACCGTGACATGTCAATAATTAAGATACATTAAATTCATTAAAAACATTAATCATAACACATAGATCACGTCAAAACCTATGAAAGGTTTCAGAGTGTACTGTGGGTCGTCTGGCAATGCTCTTGATAATCGAGTGAAACGGCCATCACGCCATAACGTAAGTTAATTTCCACTTAAAAGTGTTTTTCAATTTTTTATCAATTAATTAATTAAGAATTAAAATTAAACTCAGTTTATAGACAGTCAAAGAGAGAGATAAAGAGTAAGTGAGAAAGTGATAGAACGGGAGTGAGTGAGCGTTAGAGAGAGAGAGAGAGAGAGAGAGAGAGAGAGTGAGATTAGATTAGATTTCTTTATTCATGTAAGTTTACAAATTTCGCATTGAGTAGTTGAAACAAAATTTTCAACACCACATAGATACTATAGTAGACATAGTTTTTATAATGCTAGAAATTATTTACAATGATATTTGTATTTTATTAATGATATAAGCTATGGTAATGACAATTTAAGTGATGCAATTACATGAAATGGCAAAGTTTGGACAGAGATTCATCCATTCTTGACATTTAACCGGTGAGAGCGAGAGATAGAACGAGAGTGAGCGAGTGAGAAACAGCCCTATTTGACTTTGTTGTGTGGGCTGAACTCGGTGAACTCGGTACAGATGGGATTGAAGAGCCTCATCTAATAGAAGCAGAGTGGTAAGTTCCTTTTTCACAAATAGAGTGATGGTACAGTCCATTATCCAATGATACTGCAGCATGGATCCCAGAATAGTAGTGAGAAGTCTAGTGTTTTGATGACGTCACGACTACATCTATCACAGACAGCTTCTGATGGATAATGGACTGACGAGATTTCAATCTGTGATCTGTGATGTGCTAATTTTGAAACACTGACATGTTAGACATTGATGGGACAGGTTTTGATAAGTGGTGTAAAATTTGTGGGATTAGGTGGAATTTAATTTTGTTTAAGGACTAGATATAGCACTGTCAAAGTTTAGGAGAACGTTTTGAAATGTTGAACTATGTTTTTCATGTCAAATATATATGCTAAAGGGAACTAAATTTTGTGATGAGATGGTTTTTGGAGCTTAATTTAACTTGATTTTCAAGGTCTGAGTTGTTTCATTATTTTTTTGTTTCATTGAGCCGAGTGGAATTTATTTTCTATCTGCTGAATCTTGAACTGATTTTTTATATTTCATACTTTTATTTAATTTTAGCTAAGTTTGCATACCTGTGTTTATACCTACATAGAAATTGAGAGCTAACTCTCAGTTTGAACTAAGCTGATTCTTTAGTTTGTTAGCGTTGGTGAATTGTGGAATATGAGGCACGAAATTGCAAGATGAAGGTTTTTCAAATTTTTAACCAAGATGCATTTACTTAAAATTTATTAATATTCATTCTTTGAACTGAATTGGACTTCCTTTGTTTAAATTTTGAGCTGAGATATACATACATTTTTTCTTTTTTAAAAGCTTGATTTCTTCAATTTTTGGTTTGGATGAACGTTTTATGCACAATTTTGAGTTCATTCTTCTAAATTATCTATCATTGGACTTTTCATCAATCCATTCTTATCTAGTTATCTATCCATAGATATTGGAGTCGGCGTAGCCGAGTTGGCTTATCGCTGGTCTGATAAGCCAAAGGTCCTGGGTTCGATCCCAGTTGAGTACATGATATTTTTCTCGAGCCACTCCCGTGTTTCGGAGGACACGTTAAGCCGTCGGTCCCGGTTGCATATAAAAAAAAGCAGTCGTTAAAAAAACGGCGAGGTGGAACTACCCGTAAGGGTCTCCCCACCACGAAAAGCCATACGAATTTACTTTACTATCCATAGATTCTCATAGAAGATCACTAATTTAAACTGAATAAAAAAGAGACTACTTTATCTTTCACCTATACAATTGAAAAAATATTTAGTTGATAAAGCTTTTTATAGTGTACAGGAGTTCCTTTCACATCAAAATTGAGCCTCACCTCAACTAATTGATATTGTAATTATGGTATCTAGTGTATAATTGTTGATTTGACTTGACTTATAATCCTTAACTGAAGTCTCCAAGATGTAATTTACAAGAAAAATACCACTAGTTCTACAAGTGCTTATATTAATTCTGAAAACTAAATTCTCCTTGTTATACAGATAAATGATGTAATGAATGATGTAAAGGTAAAGGAACAGAATCATAATATTGGTCCACCCGCAGCTGTCACGCATAATGTACTACCAAATCATGACTTTTTTGATTCACAGTGGAAAATATATCGCACATCATTCACTCTCCTCCAATATTATATTGTTACAAAAGCGAATGGAGCAGTTATTTACGCACTTGTTCTACGTAGATTGTTCTATTGTTTTCATGGTCGGACATGACTTTGACATCCGATCTTCATTCTCTTGCTCTTCACGTGTCTTTGTCACTCTTATTCTTTAAGTCTGCAACTCTCTCACTCAATTGAATTTCTCGAGGTTTCTTCAGACTTCTTGAACAATCAACAATCTTATTTTAGACATTAGAACCCGTAACAATATATTTATAATGTATTTTTGATCCAATGCATTTAACAATGAACCTTTTTAATCATAACCAATCAATCCTTGCTAAAATTCAGAATTAAATCATTTTTATTCGAATTAGAATACAATATAACAGAATAAAACACTAAGTAACAGAATAAATCAACTTATAATTGAGATAACAAAAATAACAGTAATACAGTGAAACATCAACTGTATAAATAATTAACTGTAAGAATCATTAATACAGTTTTTTAACTGTATGAATCATTAATTTGGTTAGTCAAAACATTTAGTCAGTTCTATTCAGTATCAGCCAGCAAAAATACTCTATTCTTTGCTGTAAAATCACAGTATTGAACGCATCTCCTTGAATTATTGAACTGTTACTATTTAATATTAGATCGGCCTTTTAACATTTAGTGATTGATTTTTGTACAGAAATATTGCAAATTCTTTTTTGCTGAACATTATCGATTTATCTGCTTCCGATTGCATTATTTTGTTTAAGAAATAACTGATCAGTGCGAGCTGTGGATAATTTGTGTTGATAAAGTGCGAGTGTTAATTTAAAGTGTTGCCAGCGTTATTTTAGAGATAGAACCCGTAACAATTATACAATCAATGTGAATACAACAGACTATTGTCCAAAACTGCTTTTCACAAAATTTTAAATTAGAATCGAATTCTTAGGTTAAATCCTCAAACTTGAAACTAGACTTGGATGAATGAGTCATTCTTGGTACGTCCAGTAATTCATTTTGAATGCTGACTGATAAAGACAACGTGTAGGCCCAGCAGTTAGTTGTCTGGGGGAGATCTTGAGCACTACTTGGTTTGAAGAACAAGGCCTACGTCTTTTGTTTGATAAGGAAGGGTGGGAGGCCAACTCAATTTACTCATCAAACCTGACCACTGGACTACGACTAGGCTCAAATTCTAATTTAGTTGGTGTCTTTCTGTATCAGCTCGTGTCAGTGCCCAGTAGACAGTTATTCTGTGCTTGGAAATATATATTGTGGTTGTTTCAAAATATCTGAGTAAGTAGAATTCATTGGAATTATTTTCCTAATTCATCAAGTACAATTTTTTTTTTTTTTTTTTTTTTGGAGGATGAAGCCCACATAGGTCTGAGACCTGTGCGTGGGTAATGAGTTGGATGATGGTGATTGATGAGTTGGACCTACTGTTTTAGGTGGGTTCCGAACCACCGGGAAGTGATTTTACAGCAGAGAACAGTGTCTTTTTTGCTGGCCAATCTAATCGGTCACCGTTACGAACAGGACCTACGAGAACGCAGCTTATCTCTCTGATTGAACAGATACCTGCTACGGCTCGCGGCTATCACTTCCCTGTGATTTCTCCTCATACAGCATGAATATTCAATCTTAAACCTTAATATTAAATATTAATCTTAACCCTTAAACCAGCTGTTTTCAACCTGGGGGGCGCACCCCCTGAGGGGGCGTGGAAGGATTTCAGGGGGGCGTGAGCGCTCCTAGGAAAATAATAAATAAAAATAAAGCAAAATTATATAAAATGAATTTAGGATATAAAATATTTAGCCATATAAAAAATTATTCTCCTCTTTACCCTCAAGTTTCTTTGGAATCTTTAAAGCTGCTAGTCCAGTTTTCTTCAACGTACCTTTTTGAATCTGAATTTTCTACTTTGGTTTATTTAAAATTAAAATATCGAGCAAGACTGGACGTTGAGAGTGACTTGAGGTGTGCTTTGTCACAGTTGCAGCCAAATATCACGAATCTTGTTAATGAAAAACAGTGCCAACCCTCTCAATAAAATTATATGTAAATACAAGAGTGGCTGTAAGAACGTTTAGCAACTAACCACTTAATACGAATTTAAATGCACCAGTATGGATATTTTATTTTCAAAAGTTGTATTTTATTTCATTTATATTCAATAAAAAATATTAAAAGTGAAATTCCATGTTTTTTCTAGCCCCAACACGTTTCTTACTTGGCTGATATATGAGATTAATATGGGGTGGATAAAATTCAGTATCCTAAGGGGGGCGTGGAGCAAAAAGGTTGAGAACCCCTGCCTTAAACTATGACCTCTCTTAACGTAAACCTAACAATATAATATTATAATTAAACCTAAAATAAATCTTCCCAAGTGGATTTTAATCTCCCACCAAAAGTAACCATAATAATGACTTTCCATTCTAATATTTTTGAGTAATTTCACGACTATGCAGTCAAATATTTGAGTAAAAAATTAAAATATTCTACTCACTGAGCAGATGGACATTTCGGAGCGCGTGGTTAATGGATACCAAATTTCAAAACTTTCCATTCTCTCAAATCACCAATAATATAATTATTATCCACAACCCCTTCAATGTAAAGTAGAGGCCTCATATTGCAATCTAATTACTGTTCTCTGCTGTAAAATCACACTTTCCGGTGGCTCGGAACCCACCTAAGACTGTATGTCCAACTCATCAATAACCATCATCAAACCCACGCACAGGTGTCAGACCTTTGTGGTCTTCATCCACAAAAACAAATAATGAGGGCCATATTGTGTGCATGGTAGTTCGTTTGGCTCATTATTTGAAGAGGACTAGTAGGAATTGCTGACTGCATAAAGGTGCAAATCAAAAATAAAAAATAAAAAAATTTATTGTGAAATTTTTCTTGAAGGTTGAACAACCTCTAAATATAGAAAGGAATTTACGAGAAATAATTGAATGAAATGTACTGCTAGCATATTAACTAAATAATGTTAAGGATTAGAATGCATACTGCACTCGTTTTTATTTATTTATTTTTAAATTTATATATTTATTTATATTCCATATTTAAATATCGTTTTAATTTTTTTTAAGTTCTCAAGGAAAAATGTAGAAGATTTCTAAAAATATTACGTTTTAAATTCATTTATTTATTATTTTATTTTTTAAGTTCTTCAAGAAAAATTTTGAAGATTTCTAAAAATATTACCCTTTAAATTCATTTATTTATTATTTTATTTTTCAAGTTTTCCAGGAAAAATGTAGAAAATTTTTAAAAATATTACGTTTTAAATTAATTTATTTTTTAATTTCTCCAAGAAAAATGTAGATTTCTAAAAATATTACGTTTTAAATTTATTTATTTATTATTTTATTTTTCAAGTTCTCCAAGAAAATGTAGAAGATTTCTAAAAATATTATATTATAAAATTAAAATAAAATTGACCTTACCGCTGTTTGATCAATAGGAATTTTGTTGCTTCCTTCTAACAATAAATTTAGTTTGGTACCAAATCTAAATTTAGGATCAATAACTCACTGAATATTATTCATCATAATGTTAAATCTTGAATTATTAATAATAAACTTCATATTACATATGGTCCAGTCAATAAGTATTCAAAATGAGAGTTTGCAATGCGTGAAATATTAGATTTTTTACTCTAGGATTTTGTCAAGAGAACGTAGGAGGTTGTCCCCAGTTCAGGGAGGTGATCGTTCGATAGAAGTAGGATAGAAGGTAGCATTTTTGGAATTTTTCATTATATCTCAGGAACGGTGGACTAATCTATTGTATTGTATTCTATTGGATTTTCTACATTTTATTGCCTTTAAAGAGAGTTTGAAATTTCTGTCATTACTTGCTCAAGTAATAAATATTTCATTGCGAATAGTTGAAAACGTTAGAATCTTCAATTCCAAACGGTATTCGTAGGTAAGAAGTTTCTCACTGCAATATTCGAGCTTCTTGGAAATCTTTAATCCAAGACTTGGCAAAATGGTCTCATTTTTCTTGGAATTGAATGACGTCGGATAGTGAATTGTGAGATGGAGCTAAGTGCAGCAAAAAACCCTGAAAATCAAGTGTAAGAACGGCAAATGGCTTCAAGGCACTTTGCATTCCATTTTGATAACTGATAAGACATCGGAAGGCTTTTTGAAGATATGATTTCGGGGTAAGGAATAAACTGAAATACCAAATATTTTATTCAAGGATCGGACCTTGCAGGTGAAAGGATTGAAGGAGGGTTTCTTAATACCATCTTTGAAATTCATAAATGATTCATGGAGAGAATGTTTACATGAACTGCTGAGATTCTTCGGCTCTCCTTTTGCTAATCTTCGTGCTCTTCTGCCCTACTTTCGTATCTCCCTGTTTATTCTTACCCTCTATTTTATTCTTTTTACTCTTTCTATTCTCGACCTTCATTCGGAATTGGAAATTTATGATATTGAGGCCGAGCTTTCCAATTGAATTCTTCTTACCCTGAAATTGAATGGAGGTAGACCATATAATAAAAAGGGACCACTGAAGCAAGTAGAATGCTAGTCTAATCTTTTATTCCCTTATACTACGATTCTTTTTATTACCTCAATGATCTCTGTAATCCTTCTTTCTGCGGCTTTCATCCATTTATATTGTTGAGACGAATGCGCGCTCGTTTCAAATCCCATTCTACTTCAATGGGTTGAATGGTAGGTAGTACGGTTAAAAAATTAAAACTTATGACTATATATTTAAAGCAATTACAAATGAAAATACACGCCGTTTCATATAAGAATACACATGGATATCAAATTAAAATTCTCTATTAGCATATTATTAATTTTAGTATAAATGTATCGATGAAAATGTGGAAAATATTCAGCATTCTCACAAAATAAAATTTTAAACTTGTTCAGTAGAATTCAACTTTAATATTGAACAATTACAATTCAATTCAATTCTTTATTGCCGCAACTTTACAACACAATAAATTAAAGGTTACAAATTATCATAAAGGAAATAAAAAAAACCTAACTAACCAGAAATAAAAAAACTAAAATTTTGGTTCAGAAACCACCAGAAAAAGAAACGTTTTTGACCGCTGGTGGGAGTCGCAAAAAACTAACATGAAATAAAGTGACATGATTTCTTATCTGTTTTTGTTTTATCACTGGAGGGATGAATTTCGCTTTTGAGAAGAAGTTTCACTTTTTTTTCTTTTTTTTTTTTTGAGGGTGAAGCCCACATAGGTCTGAGACCTGTGCGTGGGTAATGAGTTGGATGATGGTGATTTATGAGTTGGACCTACAGTTTTAGGTGGGTTCCGAACCACCGGGAAGTGATTTTCAGCAGAGAACAGTGTCTTTTTTGCTGGCCAATCTAATCGGTCACCGTTACAAACAGGACCTACGAGAACGCAGCTTATCTATCTGATTGAACAGATACCTGCTAATCATCACTTAATCATCATAACAGATTTCAATATGCTATCCCATTCTGATTGTCTGGCATGTTTATTAGGATCGGTTCAACTCACTTGACTGGTGTGACAAATATTTTTAAAACGTAATATTTGTAAACATAAAAAACTATTGAAAAAACTTTACTGACGAATTCAACAATTACTAATTCTTGTGGTGGCCATTTCGCATTGTTGGAATGCTTCCTCAGAAACGGCTGGAGTCCTACTGAATCAGGTTTTAAAACTGTTAGTTTGATTGTTAAATTGTTGTTTAATTGTTATGATAGTTGGTAAGATTGGTTGGATGAGAAATTTTAATCTGGAATTTGTATCTTCTCATCCTCCCACCATAACACCATAAACCATAACTATAACCTCAGTTTTTAAACCGGATTCAGTAGGCCTCCAGCTTTGTCTGAGGAAGCATTCCAACAATTCGAAACGGCCAGCACACGAAAAAGTGAGTGTTGAATTCACTAGTTTAGTTTATTTTCAATATTTTTTATGTTTAAATTTAATATTTTAAGTGAAAAAGTAATAAGTTTATGAAACTAGAATAATGAATATTATTAGTGGCTACAGTGGGGCATCCGTCAAAGCACGTCAATCAGGTGGAAATATCATTTTTGTACACTTTAACTATTACAATAAAACCTCTATATAACGAGCCTCCGAATAACGAAATCCTGAAGATTTTTTTTCGGATCCCTTGACATTGGAATCTAGGCAAAACGACTTCTGATCAACGAAAATCTTTCTACAACGAATTTTTTGCCTAGATAATCGATTTCTTTATACAGAACTTCATCTGCATTTTTTTAATTATTGATGATGCCCACATGAGTCAGACTTGTGCGTGAGTAATGAGGTGAATGATTACACATAGATGCCAGACGGAGGAGCGGGATTCGAACCCAAGACCGCTGAAACGACAGCAAGCTGAAGTTGCTGCGACGCCCCAACCATCTGCGCTAAGCGGCCCGCCTACAATCTATAATGTAAGAAAACAGTCATTGACTCACATTTGTGCAATTTATTGCCTCATATTATCCATTGATCTTCCAATTAGTGTTAATCTTTAAAATTAATTCGATATCCATTTCAATTTTATTCTACAATACGGTAGTTAGGAAAATAGTAGGCTATGTTTTCCTGTATTGTCAACCGCATTTCTGTAATTCAGTTTTCTCACTACTAAGTTTTAATCACTACTTGATTCCTTCTACATGAATAACCGCACCAAACTCACTCAATCCTTCAAACTTCATCAATGTTGAGTTTTAGTCACTACTTGAATCTTTCTGCATGAACTACTATGCCATTTAAATCATCTCCCACTTTATTCGAAGTTGGTTGATTGATAAGATGTGCATACAGATACTACACAACCTCCACCCAGATAAAGACAAAGCCAGCCTGAACAATTCACATGTTCCATTATAATGTGAGAACTAATGTTGGAACTTTAGAGGCCTAAAACATTCGAACGAAGTTCTTAACAGTTTAACACTGATAATACGTGTGAGTCTCATGAATCCTTGATGATTCATCATCAGCTCTCATGAATCACTGAGTATAGTTCGTCTAGACTTGCTACTCATCATGAATAATGCTATCGGGGCCAGCTTAGCTGTGTGTCCATTAGATAGAAGGAATAGTTACGAATTGCATATATAGTTTAAAATCCGATTAAAGTTACAAATGTAACGTGTAACTTCTGGGTGCGAACTTTGCTTGTAGCTCCAGCAGCAAAACCAAGCTCCATTCATTGTCACAATGGTAATCTGGTATTGTGAATTTTCATTGTGTGTAAGATACTTTGGGAATAATCATAAAATTGTAACAATATATCATCTTCCTTGTATTGTTGATATTGTGGTAGATATGATAAAAAGAGTTTGATGTTACAACCAAATTTATTATGAGACACAACTACTCCATTCACAATCTCAAACTCCAATTTGTTTCATTCATCCTGTACAATGAGAAGGAGTGCTACGATTGACTGAAATGGCTCCGGTAGCCTCTCATTGGCTGTGAACGAATTCCTGACAGAGTCTATTTTCAACAATGGGAGGAGCCTTAACCAATGAAAGTCAAAAAATAGCAGAGCAGACACCAGTTAGTCATGGGAGGAGCAAATCAAAGTCAAAAACTATACCAGTTAATCAATAGCAAATTGACAAAACAAACAGATCAATTATCAATAGTGGATCAAAGAGTTTTAAAATTGTTCACTTGTAGCCTCCTCTGGCTTTGTATTTTGTCTTATTCATCCTAAATTATTGTATGTTGGTTTTGAAGGGATTGATAATTTTAAGAAACTGCCAAATATAATTATAACAATAATACATTTTCTGGCAGGTAACGTATTCTTGCAATTATCCTCACAATAATACAAATTCACTTTTAAAAAAACATAATATATTAATTTCTAATTCCACGAAATACATATATTATTAATAGATTAATATAATATTCATCGATTTCCAACAGTTTTTCAATACGGTTTGTTGTCAATATCCGCCATTGCGAAATTCTTCAGTATATTTGATAGTACTTTGAGAAATTCGAAATTAATAAGTTATTTTCTGGATTTCTTGTTCCATGACGAACTGCGTTGTTAATATTAACTTTTATTTGACTGCAAGTCGTTAAATTTCACATGAAAAGTTAATAATAAGTTATGTATTATCTGTTGAAATACATATATTTTATCTTTTTTAAGTGTCATACTTTCATTATTTTGAAGGTTTTTTGTCAATTTGATATTATTTAACTTTTTCGCTTGTTTGCCATGTTTGTTCCATTTTCACTTTCATTGGTGGACTCCTCCCATTGTTAGAAGTGGGCGGAACAGGTTTTTGTAAACAACCAATCACAACACATCAGCATGGTTCATTGGTGGCATCCATTTTGTTAGCCGATTAAATGAATAATTATTGAAATGAACTGCTAAAAATTAAACTTTAATAAAAATACAAATCAATTCACAAGTAATTTTTACTTCAATAATAATAATAATATAATAATAATCATCATCATCATCATCATCATCTTTGTGCTCAAATATCAAGTAAAAATATAATATGGAACTATAACAGCAAATAATAATCATAAGTAGACAATTAAAAAATTAAAATTCGTGCCACTAATTTCTTTTTTCTTATTCATGCTATCATACTATTTTTATTCTCATATTATCATATTATAATACTTAATACTATTTTTTATTAGCGGCGATAAAACGATTTAAGCTCGAATTTATGATAAATATCACTGCTGTGAGATTTATTTAAGCTGCTATTCCACAAACAAAGCTTTAAAACTTTAATATCAATTGAATATCATTTCGTAGGATTTATTATTTCTGTGCTTTAAAATTTTCCAATCATCTACCTTTCAACGTTTCCTCATGTTTAAATTTAGTTATTTTTCTCAGAGAATTGAAGTCTTGGTTGTTTTTGCAAGATGATGTTGAATTCTTGTTTCGATAAGAAAATGGTTAAGTATTCTAGTTTTGATCTTACCTTGTTGTCGTTTATGATTTGTGTGTGAAGGAACAGTTTATTTCTAAGTACTCTTAAAATATTTTTTATGTATACTTTTAATCATATTTATTAAGGATTATTTTATACTTTTAGCTCGGCTTTTGGCTTTTCTTTCTTTTTTTAACGTGATGGTGCCTCAACACGATTTTTCAATTAGGTTACCTAACCACTTTTTCCCATTTTGTGTTGTATCTATATTATGTTGTAGGCTATTATTGTATTTTGGAAACTGTGTGTAAATAAATGAAAAAAATATATATATATATCTGAATACCAGCCAATTTTAATACTTTTGTTACTATGATATGACTGAGGAGTTATGATAAACGATGCTGTTATGAGATGTATTCAGGCCACTGTGCGAATAAAGCTGTAGAATCAGTCTCATTCAAACTGAAACTAATTCATCACTTTACATCTCACGAGAGAAAAGCGTTCTATTCTGTAATGGAATGTTGTTAATAACTGAATATAGACCCACCTGTAACCAATATTCGAAAACTTTACGTAAAACCACTTCATCGACGGGGATTAAACTCCGACTATATTAGGCCTACTTCTGAACATTAGCTTGATGTTATTACATACCTGCAACGGTGTATGCAGTATCATTCGGCAGTTAATTGGAGATTGGAGAGGGGTAACGCTCGAAAATGTATCGTATCTAATCAGTGGTTAGGACGCTGTATTGGATAACGCTCTGCAAGAATTTCTCGATCTAGACTGTATGATATTGCTTCTACGAACTCATCAATCTCGGTTCGAAATTACGTTAGAACAGAGCATGTAACTCGGATTCATGATGAATTTTGAGCGGATTCACTTAGGGATTAGAGCCATTTAATAACTGAAAAACCCTTGTTCAATCATGAAGTAGATTTTTGAATTGTTTTCTGAGACGGATGGTAGTGTTTTAGTTCAGTTTTCATTTGTTTCATGTCTATTTATTCATTAAGAACCTGACAGGGCGGGCCTTGCTGGAATTGCGCCGTTGTCAGTCCGTCTGTCCGAGCTATAGCGCTTGAAGGAAAGATTCTAGATTCTTAAAACTTTGTATGCAGCTTTCTTATAGTCCAAGTGAGATAGCTATTGATTTTGGAGTTGGTGATTGAATATAAAAATAATTGCACTATAGGCTCCAGATTAGTTTTGAAGAGTTATGGCTAGTGAAGATCAAAACATTAGATAGCTGGTTCATTTCGAATACAAAAATATTGAAGAAAACTACGAGGATTACTGTTTAGCCCAGTTGTCAACTTTTTTTACAGTACAAGCGTTGATGGTTTCATTTTTGATCGTGTTGAAATCTCTTCTTCAATTATTTCAAATCGTTGAATTGAAAAATAAAAAAGATGAAATACTGAAGCATGATATTATTATGAGATCTGTTGAACGAGAAAAAGAAGAAATAAAACTCTTTTTCAAGAACTGCCAGTATGCATTTTGTGAATTGGGAAGCATATGATTTTCATACAAACCAAATGAGTTGAATGGCAAGGTTACTAGAGGTTAGTGTGCACCTTGGTTGATTTTTTTGTAGATTACGTCTTGTAGACTCTAGTTTAGGAGTATAAGACAAGTCAGATCAACAATTATACAATTTTTTACACCAGTTACCATAATTACTATATCAATTAGTTGAGGTGAGGCTTAATTTTGATGTGAAAAGAACTCTTGTACACTATAAAAAGCTTTATCAACTAAATATTTTTTCAATTGTTTTTTGAATATTTCTATACCTGTATATTCTTGGTTGCTTGTCCGTGATTGAGTTATTTCCCTCCAATATTTGTTGCATTTATTATATACTGTAGTTGATTTTACGATACGTTTCTGTGTGTGGTCGGTAGATTTCTAGTTTTCTACTTGTTTATCATTGTTGTTTCGTATTGGGCGTGTCCAGTATCAACCAATGGCAGTTCTCCAACGTGGAGTTCGACCTACGACTGACTTCCAGTCTATAACCCCAATAAACCCATTAGTATTCTTCTAAAAAAAAACAATTCAGCTACTAGATTATAAATTGAGCTACTAGATTATAAACTAAGCTACTCTTTATTCTAGTTTTAGTTTAGTTATCTGCTGTAAAATCACTTCCTGGTGATTCGGAACCCACATAAAAGAGTTGTTTCATCTCATCAATCACCAACGTCCATCTCTTTACACACACACAGGTCTCACACACATGTGGGCTTCAACATCAGAAAAATAATGAGATTGAGAATGACGTGACAGTCGAAACTATAGTATCTAGTGTTTTAATTTTATTTGCTGTGATAACATCTGTACTTTTAATTATTCAGAATTTGTTTATTTATCATCATCATCAACATCTATCTCATTACACACGCACAGGTCTCTTTCACACCTATGTGGACTTCGATAACATCTGTACTTTTAATTATTCAGCATTTGTTTATTTATTATTATTATCATCATCATCATCATCATCATCCATGTATATCCATGTACATCCATGTGCACATGTACAGGTCTCACACCCATCCTCTTAAAAAATTTAAAGTGACGTGTCAGTCGAGACTATAGTATTTAGTGTGTTTATTTCAGTGTCTGTGATAACATCTTTATTTTTCATTATTCAGAATCTGTTCAACTGTAAGTTTGAAGTGTGAAATTGGCCTTACAATCAAAATGTATCGAGAAGGGTTCTCTGTACAGTTGACGTGACCTGTAACCTGTAAACTCATGAGTTACCGATGTTGGTTTTAATCGGATCGCGTCAGTCATCCCCATGGATCGCCCGACCAACAATCAATCAATCAATGAAGCAATCAGTTGCCGTCGAACGATGCTGTGTCATTATTTTGCAAGTGGCTCGCTTGTCGTTTACAAGCGGGAGCGGGGAGGCAATATTTCACAAAGGTCCCGGACCTGGTCGGCAGCGTATATGAATTATTCAGTATGGCTGGCCGTTTAATTGATTCCCAGACTGGGTGTGATGTCATCGTGACCTCGGTGTTGAAACGGCTCTAACCTGTTCGTGAAATCTTGTACCAACATTGGGCCGACACCTGACAACGTTCCGACACTGCTTGTCTTGTTTGTTGTCAACATCTCAACTCAATCTTAATTTCAAGATTGTGCACATGGTGGCTTTTTTCCTAAATTGATGGACTAATTCTTGTCACTGTACCATTGTGTAGGTGCTAAAGTGTCTTCTCAAGTTGTATGTCTGAATACATAGATAAACATTCTACTTTGTTAAGGCTATTGAATCGATTTTTATTACTGAAGTTATTTATTCTAGCACCTAGTCTAAGACTAATAATTGCTAATTATTTATTATGGAAAGGATTAATCCATTGGCTTGACCTCCTCTATTTTAACAATGGACAATATTTAAAGAATATTTTAAATCACTTTCACACACAATTCTGCTTTTACACTTTCATACATATCTGCTTTTACACAATTCATGTCAGGTGATTGACATATTTCGAATACAAAAGTGGGCATTACGAGTAATGGTAGGGGAATCCATTCGTACAAGTTGTAGACCATATTTTAAGAAATTAAGGATACTCCCACTTCCAAGCCTGTATATTTTTGAAGCCATCTGCTTTATTGAAAAAAATGAGGATAAATTCAAAACAGGTGTAGTCTTTCATAGTTATAGAACCAGGTACAGACAAGACTTACAAGACGACTTACATCGAACAACATTGTATGAGAGGGGAGTAAAAAGTGCAGGGATCTGTCTATATAATTCTCTATCAGCGCGTTTAAAGGCAATCACAGGCGATAAATTTAGAATTAAAATAAAGGAAGAATTGTTAAATATATGTGCATACTCAAATGAGGAATTTTACGCTCATTATGACATGTAAAACAAATGACAGGGTTTTATTTTAATGACTTAAATTTATTGACAAATCTATATACCCCTTTACAGGAGGTCAGTGGATGAATATTGATAATATTTTTTTTTTTTTTTAAATTGAAATTGAAATTGAATTTATTGCCACATAAAAAAAACAAACATTACAAATGTCATTGTACAAAATAAAACTAAATAATAATACACTTCTACATTATATTAATCTACATAACTACAAGATCTTTTGTATTAGTATTTAAAATAATATTTATAATAATAATATATAAAAATAATAATACACACTTTTGCCTTTAACTTTCGCACATTAAATAAAACTCTGCTTTTGCACTTCACACTACACTAATTCGTGTGGCTTCTTCCGCTTTAGTCTTCGTCTCATCCCATGGACGTTGAGCAGCCGGATTGCCTCCACGTTCTGGTGTTGATGCAGTCTATCTTCATGAGTATTGGCAAATCTCTTGATTTCACTGGCTATACTGTATCCACTCCTAGATCGCGGTGAAGATCGGTGTTTCTGACATACCATGGAGCATCAACAATATTCCTAAGTACCTTATTATGTATTCGCTGGATGATGTTTATATTGGATGGGCGAGTGCAGCCCCATAGTTGTATTCCACAGGTCCACACTGACTTTAGAATCTGCTTGTAGAGGAACAATTTATTAAAGGTTGTCAATTGTGATGTCCTCCCAAGCAGCCAATATATTTTCTCATTTTTGATACAAAGTTCTTGATTTAAATTGAATTGAAATATTTATTACTTGTTCTATCCGTTGCATTAGGTGTGTCTAGTTACAGCCTATGACAGGCCTCTAAAGGGGCAGAGAAGAGCGATCAGATACTTGTCAAAATAGTCCCCTTATTTCTAGAATCAACTTTTTCTCATGTGCTCTACCAAAATTCACTCTTCCAATCCCCTCCTGGAATCACGAAATCATGTATCTTGCATTGATAAGGAGAAATGTCATGATTTTGAAATTGAATTATTAAATTTCAGGGTCTTTGTAATCGCCAGTGAAATATTTAGTTATTCAAACATTAATAAATGAAGTTATCTATTGAGAGGAAGACCCAGAAGGAGGAGGAGGAGGAGAAGAAGGAGGAGGAGGAGGAGTTGGAGGTGGAGGAAGAGGAGGAGAAGGAGAAGGAGAAGGAGAAGGAGGAGGAGGAGGAGGAGGAGGAGGAGGAGGAGGAGGAGGAGGAGGAGGAGGAATAGGAGGAGGAGAAACGATGACGACTTAGCCTTTGATTGTATCCTTCCTGTTTGGATGTTTTTATTCCTCATCGACATAGAGCAATAATTGCAAGCTCTTAAAAGACTAAAGGAAAGATGAACACCCCCTTTGACAGTTGGTGAGGAAGGAGAGTTCTTTCATGAGCCTAAGAACCAATATGTCACCTGGATGAGTTGGTGAGCTACCATCACTCTCACTCTCAATCTCTCTCCCTCCCACTATTATTCACTCTTTCTTTCATATTCTCACTCTCGCATAAAATCTCATTGTTAATATCCAAACTTTTTCTCATATACAATCTTTTGTGTTGTTAATAATATGCTTTTTCATAAGTCACAATTGTAACTTATTTGTAGAATTTCTGTTGATGTTGTGGAACTCCATAATAAAAGAATAAAATACTGTTAGATGTTGTCAATTCCACTTCTTTATTATTACAGCACTGTAATAATAAAGAAGTGGAATTGACAACATCTAACAGTGTTTTATTCTTTTAGTCACAATTATATTTTGTAAATTTACGTAAATAAAGTAATTTTATCTTTATATTATCTCATCTCACTCGCTCACTCTCACGCTATCGCTCTCACTCTTTCTCTCTCACTCACGCTCTATCTCTCTTTCGCCCTATCGCTCTCGTTCTCTCTCACTTGTATCACATTGTTGAAATGGTATATTTGATATTTATGTGATGGGTTGAGTGGAAGAACTACGAGGAGATGCTCTTTGTCTCACCATTGTTCTCTTTGAAGGTATCAGACACTCAACCCTAATTAAATTAATTTTCCCAAGATTATTTTAGTTCAAAAATAATGTTTGAGTCCTAACTCCGCCCTTGACGGCATTTTATCTCTATCAAACCATCACTCACTTTCTCTCTCACTCTCTCTCTTTCACACACACACTCACACACACTCTCTCACGCATACTCTCTCGAACTCTCTCTCTCTCTCTTTTTTCTCCTTCTAAACCCCAGCTACTTACAAACGCGCTCAATGGAATCAGTCAGCCCGCATCTTTGCTTCTGCTTTTGAAGTGACTGATGTGATGCGTAAGATACTTTGATGGTGAACGAGTGGCTCAATTCATCTATTCTACGTGGCCACACCCCGTTTATCACTTCTTCTTTTTCCTTTTCGCTTAATCTTCTCATTAAGTACTTCTCCTTCATTTAACATCTTTTCTCCTCCCCGCTTGACCACTTGTCATGTCGTAATGAATAATAAGACGAAATTGTCACAACCACATTTATTAAACTGAGTTTGATTGAGATTGATAATGATGTAACAACCGAAACTAGTTTCTCTAAGTGATAGCTGCGAGCCGTAGCAGGTATCTGTTCAATCAGAGAGATAAGCTGCGTTCTCGTAGGTCCTGTTCGTAACGGTGACCGATTAGATTGGCCAGCAAAAAAGACACTGTTCTCTGCTGTAAAATCACTTCCCGGTGGTTCGGAACCCACCTAAAACTGTAGGTCCAACTCATCAATCACCATCATCCAACTCATTACCCACGCACAGGTCTCAGACCTATGTGGGCTTCATCCTCCAAACAAAAAAAAAATAAATAAATAAATGTGGTTGTGACAATTTCGTCTTTGGATACCTTCCACAATATCACCTTCGCCACTACAAAGGAAGACTTGTCATGTCCTTTATTTGTTTATATTACAAGTAAGCTGGTGTTGTGCAAGAAGCAAACAAGGATCTGAGACTTGTGCGTGAATAAATAAGTAAATGAAGGTACAATTCTTTTTCAAAGGATGAAGCTCACATATCGTTATCTGTACCAAACCCAAATCCAAATCTTAGCGTTCCTTTTATATCGACTATTGATTCATTCATCGATAGTTTTAGTGGAAGCTTATAGAACTGCAGCCATAATGAAAAAAAAACAGATTTTATCATAGCCACTAAAATCAACGCACTAGTTACTATAGTTTCGGCTGTTATGTCATTCTCAATCTCAATTTTTCTTTTTTTCGGAGTGTGGAGCTCTTATATGTATAAGACCTGTGCGTGGGAAATGAGTGAGATGATATTGATTGATGAGTTGGATCTACTGTTTTAGATGAGTTCCGAATCACCGGGAAGTGATTTCACAGCAAAGAACCGAGTCTTCTTTGCTTGCCAATTCCATCGGCCATCCTTACAAAGAGGGTTTAGGAGTCCATCGCTTATTTTTATCTAACTGTACAGATACATGCTTCTCCTCAAGGGTGTATATTTATATTTTCAAGATCTAATTACAAAAATCAAAGATTGAGAATAATTAAAAAAATTATTTATAACCCTGAGAAGAAGCAGGATTTCTTAGTATCTAGAAGTCAAGAACTAAACGTTATAGATTTTTTTGGAGGATGAGGCCCACATAGGTCTGAGACTGTACGCGGGTAATGAGTTGGATGATGGTGATTGATGAGTAGAACCTACAGTTTTGGGTGGGTTCCGAACCACCGGAAAGTGATTTTACAGCAGAGAAACGAGTCTTTTTCTGGCCAATTCAATCAGCCATCCTTACAAAGAGGGTTTAGGAGTCCGCAGCTTATTTTCATCAAACGAAAGAGATACCTGCTACGACTCACGTCCATCACTTCCCTACAATAATGTCATGAATTCATTGTCAGGTGCACTGTATGCCACAAAAAGGCGGTGACGGTACTTTTATAGTGCTTTATAGCTATAAAAGCAGGGTTTATAGTTTTATAGCTTCCATAAGTATAATGTTTAGTGTATAGTGTATTCTAACCTGTATAGTATATTCTTCGTTGTAAAGTTTTGTCCTACAAGCTACAATTATCTCAAGAATTTTCTAAAATTTTCCCCTAAGGTTTTTCTCAATCGATCAATCTTCTTCCAACGTTTCTCTCATCTGTTCCAGTTTGTCAGGGAAAATTTGTGGCCATTATTGAGGTTGATACATGTTTGGTCACTTGCAGGCTGAAGTGTGATGCGGCTGTTTTGTAAGGCCTTAGTCAACTATTTTATTCTAGCCACGTTCTATGTCCACCACTGTCGTACTTGTACAATAAATTCTTTTCAACTTGTATCAGCCGCTATAACGTTTTCTCTCACACACTACCTTGCTCTCTCACACTATCTTGCTCTTTAATACCAACTCACTCACTCCTTCTTTCTCTCTCTCTCTCTTCCTCACACTCTTTCTCACGCTCTCTCACCAACACACTCGCTTACTCTCACGCATACACACTCATTTTCACTCTCTTTTCTCTCTCTCACAAACACACAATCTCTTGCTCTTTCTAACTCTCACTCACTATAATATAACTCTCACTCACTATGTTATAAGCATTTTAATAAGTTTAATAAGCATTTTAATAACAGTTTTAAACATTAAAATAAGCATTTTCAGGCCTTGAATAATAATGTGTGAGCTTGACATTGCTTAAATTCTATGAGCTACAAAAAGAGAATCTTTGAGGTTTATTCCTCAGGCCTGACGCAAATAGTACGCAGCCATGCGTTACTTTTTGTGAACCACATAAATAAATAATACTTTGCAAATAGAAGCGAGGTGTGGTCCAATTCATTTCTGTTTACTCATTCAATAATGGGTTCGTCAGCTATCATTAATTGGGGAGAACGTATGCCTTGAGGGGTGGGAGATTTTGAAGAGGGGGTTGGACACCCTCCATCAGAGAATTTTGAAAAAACTGAAAAACCTTCAACAACACTGTTTTCAGATAATGAAGAGGTCTAAATAATAAAGAAAATAGAGATTTAAAATAATTTGATATTACAACTGACACCGTGTTTCTATTGAGTATGTGATTTTCACTCACTTATACTGGAGATACTGGGAGGGATGCATTTGACTTCTAAAGAGAAGCTTAGTCAGAATCTTTAGAAGTAAAATGCATTCCTCTAGTACAGCGGTTCCCAACCTTTCTTCTTCTGGGTAGTTTTAGGGTTAAGTGTAAGAGAGGACCTGCGAGTCCTAACTTCGCCTCAATAAAGACAAGTTATCTATCTATCTATCACTCACTTCCTTTCCCTCTCGTTCTCTAACATATTTTCTATCTTTTTTCTCTCTTGTTCTATCACTTTTTCTCTTTTCACACTGATTCACTCACCTTTCCTCTTCCATTATTTTTCCACAGGGATCAGGCACTGAACCCTTATTTAATTAGTTCACCCGAGAATCTTTCAGATAAAAAATAACTTGAATATTCTCCACTTACACTGTTTATTTGTAAATTACTGCCCAGTGTAGGTTAGTTGGTGACGTGAAAATCATTATAAATATTTAATTGATGAGAATATAGTTCAACACATTTGTCACGCATTTTTTAAATCAACGAGAATTTGAATTTTTCGATTCGGTTCAATCATAGAATAAGGAAATCAAGATGGTTGCTCTATGGTTCCGTCTTTCCAAAAATAGTATTCAACTACGATGAAACGACTTTTAAGTGGAAACGAACACTCATGTATGTGAGACGATCGTTACATTCTTATGTAAAATCATTACATCTATTACACGTGCAATCATTATCAGTCATTGTTGACACCTTACACTGTAGTGGTGGAGAATTATCGATAGTACTATCGATAACTATCGATAGTTATGGCTATCGGTAAAAATCGATAGTTTGCAGTGCACAGTCGATAGTTTTCGTTAGTATTTTTTATAACGTTCAGTACCTATTGTGCTCAGGTTATGTTAAGATTATGTAGCTTCTTAGTCGTTTTTATTTGCATGAAAAAAAAAAGAATACAAAATATAAAATTACAAAAATTCACAAAAATTACATTTTTTTATATTATCATAAAATAGATCATGCATTTATAATGCAATTATTAATATATTATTACATGCGACTCGCACAAAGGGCTGTGTGTGGAAGGGAGTCTGCAGTCTGGATTATATTTTCTGCCGGTTTTTACAATTTGATAAAGCTTCTTAGATTTATCACACTTCAAAGCTGTGAATATTGGTTTGCTAACAGAAAATTATATATAAAATACAGTACTTTTTGCATTTTGTTGTATAAAGGTGAACTATCGAAAACTATCGATAGTAAAGGTGTTGACTATCGATAACTATCGATGGTGCTGACTATCGATTATTCTTCACCACTACGAAAGTGAACTGTATAAACAGGAATGTCTGATGATGCTTTTACATCAGAGATAAACGATTCCCTCACATCAAAATAATAATTTTTATTTTTGCTGTAATAAGTTATTCAAAAGTAACGATGAGTATGTTTTATTACTGTT
Organism: Conomelus anceps; assembly: GCA_948455865.1. Classification (NCBI taxonomy): domain Eukaryota; kingdom Metazoa; phylum Arthropoda; class Insecta; order Hemiptera; family Delphacidae; genus Conomelus; species Conomelus anceps. The sequence continues at coordinate 29,138,045 of OX418226.1, forward strand.
AATTTTCTAATGAGGTAACACTTGGGATACGAGAGGTGTTTCCGGTACTACTCTAATCTCATGAGGAAGCTATTAAAATGAATCAGATTGAGTTTAGAAAAATAATTGAAATTTATTTGACATTTATAATAAAAATAATAAACGCTAGTGAGCTTATGAAGAACTAACAATGATGAATTTAATTTACTTACAAACGGTCACTCGCTCAGCAGAGTAGGGTGGGTCATCTGCAGTATACGTAACCATCTCCCGTACTCGACGCTGACTGTCCCGAGCCACTCGTTTTGCGTCTTGTTCAAAATCTTTGAACAGGATTAAATTGATAATGGCTGATGATATCAAAATTTGACCAGAATAACGTTTTTTAGATATTTTTATTGCAAATCCAACGATACCTCATTTTCCAAGATTTGCCAACAATTAACAGAGATATGCTACTTTTTAGGGTGTGCGGTGGTTGAGAACGGGTTGCAGTTTTTCGCTTCCAACCACTGCACACCCTAAAAGTAGCATATCTCTGTTAATTGTTGGCCAATCTTGGAAAATGAGGTATCGTTGGATTTGCAATAAGAATATCTAAAAAACGTTATTACAGTCAAATTTTGATATCATCAGCCATTATCAATTTAATCCTGTTCAAAGATTTTAAATGGCCGCCATTTTGTTTTTTGATGTTGAAAAATTTTGGTTAATTTTTTTAAGATAGTTTTAATTGTTATAAAGCTATTTGCAAAATTACAAAGTTATACATTCAGAGGTGTTCGAATAAAAAAATAATGAGTGAAAAAAACAAAATGGCGGCTGTGTGAGTAACTGGGGATTTTAGAAAATTTTTATTACGATATTTACTTTTGTTAGTGGTCCAGAAACACTGCCTAGAAGTATTGGTAGAGAGTTCCGAAATTTTGTGAAGACATTTGTCTTCATAAATGTTGACTATGTTGGTCAAAACATTGAGGTTGATTTACACTAAATATCCTCTAATAAACTTCACTCCAATAAAATAAAATGGTTCTATTAATTTTAAAATTTGCTCAAAATGGAACACTAACAGTTGATAAGAGTCTTTAATATTGATTTTTTATAGAAAATGTAAGCCGAAAAGTACTGATTAAATAATTCAATTAAGTAGCTATGATTTCAAATTAAGTACTAAGTATTAAATTCAGAGGGGGTATTTTAGGGGTGAATGGGAGTATTCTAAGGGTGTTTAGGGGTAAATAGGAGTGTTAAGGGGTGAATGGGAGTGCTTAGGAACGTAGATGGAGGGGTATCTTGAGAGATGTAAGGGTGTCATCATCCCTATCTCAATTATCACGGCTAACGCCATTATAATGATGCCTTGAATTGAATTGATCTCAGGCAGCTTTAGAATATCCGTTGATGAGGTTCAAGTACCTTTTAAATGAAAGATATCGCTCTTTCTCAGTCAGCTGCTTCTCTGTCTTAAGAGTGAATGAATTTCTACGTCGTTTTTAATTAACAGCATCGCTGTAACCAGTCTCCTTGCTTCGGGGTCTATTTATTCCTTGTCGCTGTCAGCTGGAGATTAATTAAATATGGCGTCAAATAGTGGGGAAGATTTATGAGGGGGGGAGGAATTTGTGTAAATCGTTCCAAAAACTTGAAATTGAAACAAATAGGTTAATGTAGACGTCTTTCTTCTTTGTATGAGGTTTATGATGATAGATATATGTTTTATTTTAAACCAAAATCTGAAACTATATGAAGGCAACATATAAAGACTACATGTGGAACAAGAATCTCCAGTACTACCGAAAAAGAGAGTGAATATGCTGTTTTGATGAATAAATAGAATAATAAACTGATTTTGATGTAATTGTGAATTGAGGTTTTTGAATTAAGTGCAAAGATTCTATTCGATTCTGATATTGATTTTTTCAAACCTCAATAGGATTTTATTTTCAAAACTCAATAGGAGCTATTTGAGTTAGAAATTATTATTTCATATAAATGTGTGATGTATATTATTTATTTCATTTGTTGATACAGTCAAAATACAACTAAAGAAACAACAGGCTTTTAGACCAAAACTGTATCTATTACTAAATTTTTACAGAAAAGCATATATTGATGTTTTTTCTTTATTTTATAATTATTAATACAAATATTATTTATTTGGGTGAAACTATGGATGATTGATTGATTTTATTTAAATGTCAGGTCTAGAAAAACCTGATGCATTTCATTCAAAATATAGAACTCATAATACATTCTCAGTTGAAATTTAAAAAACTGATTTTGGAGTAATAGGGCATCAATGGTACAGTAAATTGACATATAAATGTAATATTGAAAAAACTAATTTTGATGTAATATATGGTACAGTAAATTGGCACATAAGTGTAACATTCAAAAACTTCAGTAAATTATGATTCATAAGTTGAAATATAGCTCGTGGAAAAAACTGTGTTGAGCTGAAAAGCCTGTTGTTTATGAATAATTATTCTGATGTTGCCATTGCATTTTTATTTAAAAAAAACACGATATACTATAGTTTCGGAAAAATGCCTTGCTCAGTTCCATTCAAAACTAGAATTTATTTATTTATAATGACCCAACACATTTTTCTCATAATATGACCTGTAACGAAGTCATAACATTCTTTTTTAAAACAAATAGTAGCACACATAATATAAACAGTGAGACAAACGATAAATAATAATAATAATTTGAAACTAGAATAAAGAGTAGCTTTATTCTTCCTTAGACGATTAGTATCATTGGTTTATAGAGTGGAAGCCTCCCATTGGCCGAGCTCTACGTTGGAGGCCTGTCATTGGCTGATACTAGATACTCCCATTAGTAACAATAAATAACCAACCATTACGAAACAACAATGATTAACTTGTTGAAAACAGGTGACCGAAGACAAATCAACAATAGAAGAAATGCAAAAAATATTGGAGGTCAAGCAAAATAAAAAATATATAAGTAATAGACAAGAGAATTAACAAAATGCAGTTATTGTCTGATAATTTGTCTTCATGTATTGAATTAATAAAATAAATAACTATTTTATAACATAAACAATTTTATTATTTTACTATTTTGATTATTTTTACTATTTTATTATTTTACTAATTGACTGCATTTATATTTTTTCATTAATTGCCATGTTATGAAACAGTTAAATAATTAATTGTTTTCTTTGAATGAACTTTCAAGTGAAAATTGCGTTTCTTCCGAAAATCAAGTGTTCATAAGATGTGTTGTTGTCAAATTTGATAGAAGAATCGTGCAAATAAGAAAGATAAATGGACAATCATTAAGACAAGATTAGTTGAAAAAAATGGAAGCATTCCTGCTTTGAAATAAAGAAGTATCTTACTTTGAAGTATCTTTAAAAAATAGTACAAAATAAGATAAATAGACAAATATAAGTTCTAGAGTAGCTGAACAAATTGGAACTATCCACTGTTTTTTTTTTTTTTAACACATGTTTGAGAAGGAAACAAACACATTGGAAGCGGTTTATGTGTAGAAGGAACGTGTGTGAGAGCTTGAGTACAGGAGTGACTTCTACTAATGAATGTGTGAGGGTAAGTTGGAGTTTGTGTTAGTGAGTTTTTGAGTGTGCTGGTGAGTTTTTGTTTATGTGTAGGTGCGTTGCAGTTTGTGTTATTGTGTTATTGAGTGAGTGTAGGAGAGTTTTGAGTGTGTAGGTCAGTTTTCGAGAGTTTAGGTGTGTAATAGTTAGTTTTGAGTGTGTGTGGGTGATTATGAGCTTGTGTCAGTGAGTTTCAGAGTTTGATAGTAAGTTATAGTAAGAGTACGGTTATGAGTTTTAAGTGCATGTAGGTTAGCTTCAATGTGTGTTAGTGAGTTTTTGAGTGTGGTAGTGAGTTTTGAGTGTGTGTAGGTGAGCTTCAGTGTGTGTTAGTGAGTTTTTGAGTGTGGTAGTGAGTTTTGAGTGTGTGTAGGTGAGCTTCAGTGTGTGCTAGTGAGTTTTTGAGTGTGGTGTGAGCGTGTGTAGGTGAGCTTCAATGTGTGTTGGTGAGTTTATGAGTGTGGTAGTGAGTTTTGAGTGTGTGTAGGCGAGCTTCAGTGTGTGTTAGTGAGTTTTTGAGTGTGGTAGTGAGTTTCGAGTGTGTGTAGGTAAGCTTCAATGTGTGTTGGTGAGTTTTTGAGTGTGGTAGTGAGTTTCGAGTGTGTGTAGTTGCGTTTGAGTGTGTGTTTTACAAAACTAACTCCACCCGGTCGGCGTTAAGTCCAGTCTCAATTAACTTCAGCTTTACGGCTCCCAAAGTACATAAGTGCCACGCCAGCCAAACTTAGGCAATACATCATTTCGACTTGGTGTGGAGAGCTACAACTAGCTCCTACTGGAAGTGGAAGAGATTTCCTTTCCTTCCTTGGCCAACAGCTTAATTCCCTTCAGCAGCTGAAGAAGTAAGAGATGGAAGATGTCCAAGGGTTGCCTTGTTAGATCCAGTGGAATCATGAGGGAACAGGATAGTGTTTGAAAACTAAGTGAACTGTACCACTGTTAGTTTTACAATCTGATCACACTCCGTATCTGAATTTTCAATGATAGCGCCAAAGGGAAAATTATTAAGTTAATAAGGATTGGCTTTTCACGAAGAATATTCGTTATAGACGAAAATCCATTCTCTTGTAGTCGAAAATTTGTTTTTCTTGATTATTTTTTCAATAAAGAACTTTCTTTTTTAGCTTATATTTTTAGATTTTTTGAACATTTGAACTATGCAAAGATCCGTCCTCTAAAAGTCGATAATTGTGTTTCTTCTTGTTTGTTTTTTTAAATATAGAACTTTAATTTTTAATCATATATATTTTTGGATATTTGTAGAACATTAGATCTATGCGAAGATGCATTCTCTCATAGTTGAGGATTGTTTTTTTATTGTTTTCTTCTATATAGGACTTAGGGGGTTAGCAGATTTGATGTAATGATATGTTTGGGATAGACAATTCAATAGTTTCAATAGGAGCACAAATTCTAAGTCTGTTTTTTCAAATAATATATGAATTGGCGTTTTCACGGATTTGATGTGAGAGTATCTTTGGCAATTGAAATATTCCAATTTCAATTTGTTTCTTTAATGTTTAGAGCAAAACTAGTCTCAAATGATTATTCAAAAACTTTGGGAGGGACTGGGCTCTATAAAAATGACAATGATAGTAGCATAAAAGTTAACAAATTGAAATCATAATCTTCTAGTAAAACCTTCCGCAGTATTCTGCAGTAACCTCCAATTAGAGTGTTAATTAGATAAAACTAGATAGACTAGTTTTTAAAATGCTGTAAACAGTCATTTGAATGAATATAATTTGCATTTCAAATCAAATATTTTAAAATAGAAAAGTAAGACTGAATGATCAAGCATGAGCTGGATAACGCTGCGTTTACAGTTTACACCATGTAACAAAACACTGGTATGCCTATAACTTTTATGAAACACTGGTAAGCCTGAACAATATAATATAGTATAACGTTTTACAAAGCATGCTGTTTCCAAAATTGGAATATTACATAGATAAAAATTTATGTTACGGTAATTATATCTATTTAGTTACGGTAATTATATCTATATTTTTCCATTTTCATAACAAGGAACCTATGTTATAAATTATTATTATTTTTCAAGTTTTTTTTTAATGTATAACATTGATGGATATTGTAAACACAGATTGATGTAAGTTACTTTATTTACTAGAAAGTTTAATATTTTGGTGTAAATATTATGTGGGGAAAATAAAGAGGTGAAATAAATTAAATAATTTTAATGGTATAAATAGATTAAAACCAATACAGAACAAGAAGTTCTACCTTCTGCGTTCTATCCTTCTTAACCCTTTCACTTTTTCTTTACCTTTCCCTATATACCACTCTCTCATCCTTCTCTCTTGCTCTCTCTCACTCACCCTCTCTCTCTCTCACACACGCTCTCTCCCACGCTCTCTCTCACGCGCATTCTCTCTCTGTTTTTCGCTCTTTCTCATTCTATCTCTCTTATTCTATCCTACTCTCTCGCTCTCTCTTACTCATGCTCTCTCGCCCACGCTCTCTCTCTCCCTCTATATCTCTCTATCTCTATCTCATGTAATTGCATCACTTAGATTGTCATTAGTTAATATCAATAAGATCATACAAATGAGATCATTGTACATAATTCTTGCACTATAAAAATAGTACTTTCTGAGTTCACTACTGTATATATCTATGTGATGTTGATAGTTTTGATTTTAATCATTCATATTCAAACTTGTAAATTTACATGAATAAAGAAATATAATCTAATCTAATCTAATCTAATCTCTCTCTCTCTCACTCTCTCTTGCCGTCTCTATATCATGCTCTCTCTCTCCCTCTCCCTCCCTCTCTCTCTCGGCCAAGACTTCGCCTCTTTGTGTAATTCATCTCTCAGATCCAAGCTTTATTTTTGTTATGTTTTACATAAAACAACTGTACTTAACTTCAACTAGGGGATCTGAGAGTTGCTAATATATTAATAATACTTTTATCATTCAAAAACATTGTAAATTTACACAAATAAAGTCATCTGAATCTGAATCTCCATCTATCTCTCTCTCTCTCTCTCTCTCTCTCTCCATCACTCTCTCTTTCTCACTCTCTCTCTCTCTCCCTCCCTCTATCTCTCTTTCTCCCTCTATATCTCTCTCACACTCTCCCTCCCTCTATCTCTCTCACACACTCACTCTCCCTCTATCTCTCTCTCTCTCTCACACACTCTCTCTCCCTCTATCTCTCTCACACTCTCTCTCCCTCTATCTATCTCACACTCTCTCTCCCTCTATCTCTCTCTCACACACACACACACACCCTCTGTTATGACCAGCATCTTCCACCTCAAATACAACTTGGATGTCGGTGTAGTGTAGGAGCAACATCTCCTGCGGGTTTTCTGCTGCTAGCGAACATGTACTGCCCAACGGGGAGTAATATTCAAGCCAATCTTCTAGCCAGTTGTCCACTGACCACTACTACCACTACTGCAACCACCCTGTTTCAGGCTCAAGTCCAGTTGTTCATTCTCTACGCCAGAGTTCGTAATGTGAGCTGCTGGAGTAATTAGCCATGCTCCACAAATATAGTTAAGCCTACTGTTTAGTTGTCAGTAAAGATGGTGGGTATTTTATTTGTATATGGGTATTTTAATAGTTAAATATTATTTATTGCTAGAGTAATTAGCTCCACAAATATAGTTAGGCATACAGTTTAGTTACCTGTAAATGGTGGGTATTTTATTAGTTGAAATATTATTTAATGCTGGAGTAATTAGCTCCACAAATATAGTTAGGCGTACAGTTTAGTTATCTGTAAATGTTGGGTATTTTATTAGTATGTGGGTGTTTTATTAGTTAAAATATTATTTAATGCTGGAGTAATTAGCTCCACAAATATAGTTAGGCATACAGTTTAGTTATCTGTAAATGGTGGGTATTTTATTAGTATGTGAGTATTTTATTACTTAAAATATTATTTATTATAAAATATTAATGAATTTATTTTATTAGATGGTGCATGAAAATATGATGAAATGCTTCCTGGAAACACTTTTGAAATAATGATGTTGAAGATTAATTTTCTTTCCACTAATTTATCATAAAAACTTAAAATCACTTTTAAGTTGGAATTAACTCACGTTCTGGCGTGACGGCCGTTTCACTCTGTTGTCTAGAGCATCGTGGCCTTGAATGAGTGTACTGTGGGTCGCCTGAAGATGCTCTTAACAACAGAGTGAAACGGCCGTCACGCCATAACGTGAGTTAATTTCCACTTAAAAGTGTTTTAAAAGTTTCTATGACTTTTGAAATAGTTAACAAGTATTTGATATTGCAGTTCTTCATAAACTCATGTATTGGGAGTCTGTTTTTTTCAAGGTTATGACCGTACTCAAGTTATAGCTCATGTGTACTCAAGTGTTTCGTGACTCGAGGGACTCTTGAAATGTAATGTATTTATATAGACATTTCAAGAGTCACTCCAGTCAAGAGAAACTGAAGGAGCGTTCATAAATACGGGCACTTTTATTTATAAGTAGGCTAACATTTCAATTTCGTCATTATGTTGAATTTATATTTAATGTGCATGCATCTTAGAATTTGAACAATTTTATGAACAGTAACATTTAACAAATTAAAAAAAAGGAATGTCAAGGTTGCTGTTGTAATATCGTAATCGATTTAAAAACATATCATCTGTTGAAAGGATCATCATGTTCCCATAACATGATGGGGGGGGGGGGGGGGCGGTGAGGGGACTCTACCCCCTTGCGAGCAGAACCAGTCCGACCGCTATTTTTTTTCTATTTCTCATTGCATTCATTGACCACCCATAAAAGGGGTATTTGGAATTGTCAAATTTTGAGTTTTCACAATATATAATACTGTTACTGGTTCTAATGGCTAAAAGAAGGCTGGCAACACTAAAGTTCACACTTGCACTTTATTTACACAAATTAGTCTATTTACACACACTAATTGTAAGTTCAATTAATAAAGAAAAACAGATCAACAAATGACAGGCTAATACTTATTTTCAGTAATTATTTACAAGAATTCAGTAATTATTTACAAGAATTAATGAATAATTAATTACAGGCTGATAAATAATAAAAGAAACAAGAGTCCAATAAACTGTACAATAATGTAGAAAGAAATGATAAAAAGAGCAACTAATCACTTACAAAACACAGTCCAATTCGTTATTTGACAGTCCCAAATAATATCACTTGACACAGCGTCTTTAACCTAACCTAACCTAACCTAACCTCACACCCGTCAAGAGGGAGTGAAAAAGCGCAAAATATACACCTCGAAGAGATCCAATGTCAAGAAGTTATTTTAAATTTCTGAGTGCAAAAACTGCTGAATTTAGTCTATTCTTCAAATACTCAAGATGAGATTTCCAGGAGATTTCAGAATCTATCATTATGCCGAGTACTTTTTTATCCTTTACGGACTCTATAGTGTGCTCTCTTATATTGATATTGCGTCTTGAGTTGATCTAAATGAAATTTCTTTTGTTTTTTATAATACAAACTTAACATATTAGCGGCTATGTAATATAAATAAAACTTTAGTAATACTACAATACTTCAATTTACAATCCTACTTCTATATCGAAGCACCCAACTGAACTGGCTGTTTGCATCTGCCTGTCTATCAATAGAAAACTGATTGTTGATATAAATGGGGGAATAAAAAAACAGCATAACGTTTACCAATATTTTCAATTTTCTTCGCAAATAGGATCGCGCAATTTTTTCAATCAGAACAAAAAATAAAAACGATGACGCAGCTCTTTTCTGCGTCTACGGTGACGCGAATCACTCACTAAACCCATTTTTCGGCAATGCAAGCTTGAAGCTGGAAAAGCGGGAAATTCGTGTGTGAGAGAGAAAAGTGAGCGTGAGGGAGAGAGACCGAGTGAGAGTGGGTGAGAGTAAGTGAGTGAGAGCGAGAATGTTGCGAGAGCGAGTCCAATAACAATGTCTCTTTAAACAAAGTTGAGCAAACAAGGCAATCAGCATTCAGGCATTGGCTTGTGTGCCTTGCATAAACAATCAGAGATCTCGAATGTATTTTTCAATGGATGAGTTGTTTTGTTATTATTTGCAATGGCGCATTGAATTAACTTGACATAGGAGACTTGAGCAGTTTTTCTGCCGACTGCCTGAAGGAAAGCTTCCATCACATAAAAATATGTATAGTTGGAAGTGTTGTACTGTAGTCCGATGTTTTGCAGGGTGACGTGGGTGTGGTAGAGGAAAAATATTCTTGAATTTTTTTAAAATTTAAAATGAAGCTTTTATTGCTCAAAATTATTTTCGCATAATGTATATTTACAAATCAAAAAGTCTGTCGCAATTCTGGAGCCGCTGCGGTATCCTTTTTCAAGAACTAGTGAACAATCTAATATCAAAACTGACATTTTTGTATTTCAATTAAATTTATGATTTTCACTCACTTTTACTAGAGATACTGGAGGAATGCATTTCACTTCTGAAAAGAAGCTTCGTCAGCCTCTTCTTTTCAGAAGTGAAATGCATTCTCCATTATCTCCAGTAAAAGTGAGTGAAAATCATATATTTTATCGAAATACAGTGTCAGTTTTGATATTAGATTGTTCATCAAGTATTTCGTCATGGAAAACATCACAGACTAGTGAACATCATTAATCATTCATTGCTGTTCAACCCATCATAATAATTATTTATTTATTATTATTTTTATATTTATCCTATTATCCTATTATCATATTAATTATTATTTATTATTAATGTTTTTATCGCTGTTATTCGTTCTATTCTTCATAAAGCTAGACTTTCCTCAAAAGTTTTTTATTTTCCCCCATTTTTTTCTCCCCCTTGCCACTCCCTGCCATCTTCTACCGCTACACACCTTTGTAAATGGTGGTGTATTCAGATATTTAAAGGATAAAGCCTCTGAAAGTTGTTTTATTTCTTATGTTATGATTTTTATAACAAAAATATTTTTATTAGTTCAAGTTTGGGAGTCAAGTGAAGGGAGAAGGAATATTCTAGGCTTTTGAAAGTGGTTATGTGGGTTCGACAGAGGTATATTCCAATATTTTATAGGTTGAGGAATCTCTGGAAGTTGTGGATAAATTTCTTATAATATGTTATTCGGAGCAAAACCTTTTTCTAGCAAGGACCTCCTTGAACTATGGAGAAGGATATTTGGAAGGTTTACATTTATCATTTTACATTTTTACATTGCTCATGTCATTTTTTAATTTTTCGTGTTTTTTATATTTCTCGTGTCATTTTTTAATTTTTCGTGTTTTTATATTTCTCGTCATTTTTAAATTTTTCGTGTTTTTTATATTTCTTGTGTCATTTTTAATTTTTTCGTGTTTTTATTTCTTTTTATTTCATTTTTATATTTCTCATTTTTGCATTACAATTTTCATGTTAAATTTTTAGGTTTATATTTTTCAAGCTAGGCTTATAAAATAAATAATCATGGTATAATGTGAGTCAAAGTCGGTCACACAAGGACCGGGAAATTTAAAAAAATATGAAACAATGTTAATTATTGTAGAATTACGTCTTTCTAACGTTCTTATTATACCCACTGTATCACTACATCACTTCCACATATATCTATACACAATGCTACACATATATATTTGAGGGTTCTGCACTATTCTATAGAAACTATCAGGTTGTCCAATCCAATTGAATCTGGATATCTATAACCTATATGAAAATGCCTTTTTGAAAGTCTAATTTAACCGTCTCTTTGATCCTTTTTCTCCTCATTCTGTAGCGCTAGAGTTTATAGACAGAGGACAGCATGAAGACTGTTGTAATATAATAGATTAGCTGAAGAAATGAAGACCTATTAAATTCAAAATGAATGGCGTATCGCAATGTGCAGGGTCTGACTGGAAACTCTTTTGAAATTCTTTGTTTTTTGGAAAGGTGATTGAGCTATATAAATCTAAATAAATAAATGAGCTATATAACTCTAGTTCACTTATAATGAATCACCCTATAGAATCTATGAATCATTTCATTCAGTGGGAGAAATTTTCTTTAAAAAATACTAGTCTAGTCACGTGTAGTCGCGGCTTTGAATTCAGTTGTGACCAATTAGTGGGGCAGAGATAACCTTACAGTACACAAACTGAGTTCAACAGTGGGAGGTCAACGGTTTAAACTTTGACCTTTAGGGAAATTAAAAGAGTGAACAGTAGTTATCTTTCAAAGAATGTTAATAATTTGATGTAATTCAGGAAGTAGACAATGAGCTGTACAAAAGACTGGTAAATTATGAGTTTAGAATGGTTGTATCAGCGAACACATAAGACCAATGGTCTTATGGGTTCGTTGGGTTGTATGGATGGTGTGGAAGGAAGTTGAGGTGTGGGTGGAAGAGGAGGAGGAGGATGAGGAGGAAAAGAGGAAGAGAAGGAGAAGAAAAAGAAGATAAAAGAAGGAGGAAAGAGAAAAATAATTAGAAGGGAGGGACTAAGGAAGAGCAAAATAATGTAATATATTGGCTATTATTTGATATAGATGGAATAATAATAGAGAAATGAGATGATGAAGAGGACGGAGAAGTTAAAGAAGGGTGGAGGTGGAGGTGGAGGAGGAGGAGAAGTTGGAGCAGAAGGAAGAGTAGAACAATAATTCAACATCTTTTTATGTTATACATCACTGTTATGCTATTATTATATATTATTCTTAAGAAGAATAAAAATAAATTGAAGAAAAAATTAAGTAGGGATGAAATTTCAATGAATGAATAAGTAGAGAAGCAGGAGATGGAAGAGAGACAGAAGGAGCAGAAGAAAGAAGGAAATAAAACGAAAAGCACACATAAATTTAGCATAGAATGAAAAATATCAGAGGAATAAGATAAAGATAAAGATAAAGATAAAGATAAGGATAAGGATAAGGATAAGGATAAGGATAAGGATAAGGATAAAGATAAGGATAAGGATAAGGATAAAGATAAGGATAAAGATAAGGATAAAGATAAAGATAAAGATAAAGATAAAGATAAATATACAGATACAGATAAAGACAAAGAGAGTTAGAGTTAGAGTTAGAGATAGAGAAATCGAATGAAGAGGAGTTAGTGAATAAGAAAGAGGAGAAGGAGTAATGATAAAAACAGGGATAATCAATTTTAGTTAGGAGTACTGAAAATGAATTGATAAATTAAATAGGTACAGGAATAAGATGAATTAAGAATCATATATAAGACTAGGTATGCGGGAAGGTGTGGAAAGACTCCTTAATTTACAATATTATATTCCTATCAATGTACAAGATACAGTATTCCTATAAATTTACAATATACATAAAAATAATCATGATAAAGAACTCATAGCCAAGGAGTGAATGCAATAGTTTTTGAAAATTGAGTGCGAGTGATACAGTAAATGATAGAGAGAATGATATTAGGAAGCAGCAAAACACGCAGTAAAAGTAAATCACTTGAAAAGAAGAAAAAGATCGTTTGAAAATGTTCAAACTTTTTCCCTTTACAACTACTAAATTTCAAGAGACTAGAAACTAATTTTTACTGAGGTATTAAATATGAGCGTGAACCCTATCTTCTAGTAATCATTAAAAACCAAAAATAACCGCGTTAACTGTTCAAATGATACCATTTCTCCAAGCTGTTCAAGCTTAACGGTGAATTTAATACTCAAATGTGCTTAGGAACTCACAATTGCGACATTATGGCAGACCAAGTACAAGAACACTTATTCCTGTCGTTACCCTTAAGCTAACAGTAACTTCATTGTAAAGTATCTCCCTGTAGTGCCTACTGCGCCGCTATAAACTACAGCCTAGAGATTGCACAGCACATCTACTACAACGTTTTATGACATTACTCCGTAATTGTTCTCCAGATGTCTTTATAACCTGTAAAATTTAATTCCGTTCTCAAATTGACAGCGTTTGGGGTCTAGTGATGACACTGCATGAGATTTATTCCTAAGAAATTCGCCATAATTTTCAACATTTATGATAACATTTAGTTTTCTAAACATTATCCAAGAGGTAGCTGCAACATATAATTGCGGGGAGGGGGAGTCGTTGAAAAGTTATGGAGGAAGTTGAAGATGTATTCGAATTTTAAGAAAGGAATACGGCTATGTAGAAGTAGGAAGGTGCATAATAAGATATATAAATCGAGGATCGTATTTCAAATGAACAATAGCCATTTGTGTAACAAGAGTGCAAAGTTGGGTTTTTCTGCACAGAGAGAAACAGTTTTTTCACAAGCCGAAGGCGAGTGAAAAAAGTTTCTCGAGTGCAGAAGTAATACTTTGCACTCGAATGACACATTACATTTTTTCCTACAGTAACATATAAAATAATTTAAACAGAACAAAACAGGACATACATAACCTGACAATTCCTCACATAACCTATGTTTGAATCAAATCTATTTCTACAACAACTACAGCTGACTGTATTTCGTAGCTAGCAGAGTAGCCAATCTATTTTTGAATGCAGAATAGGGAACCTGCATATTACATGCTCACTATTTTGTGTTGTTAGGTTGCAAATCTGGAGTGCGGAAAAGTACTTTTCCTACAGTGACCCGAGAAAGTGCCTATTTTTGCACTAACTGAAGCACGCAAAATAGTCTATTCCTGCACCAGTGCGGGAAAGTAAATTGCAGTGCGGGAATGTACTTTTCCGCACTCCAAATTTGCAACCTAACAAAACAAAATAGTGAGCATGTAATACGCAGGTTCCCTATTCTGCCTTCAAAAATAGGTTGGCTACTCTGCTTCAGCTGTGAATAGTTGTTGTAGTTGTTGTTGATGAAATCGATTTGATTTGAAGATAGGTTATGTGAGGAATTTTCAGGTTATGTATGCCCTGTTTTGTTCTGTTTGAATTACTTTATACATTACTGTAGGAAAAATTTAATGTGTAATACCAGTGCAAAGTATTGTTTCTGCACTCGAGAAACTTTTTTCACTCGCCTCTGGCTCGTGAAAAAAACTGTTTCTCTCGATGCAGAAAAACGCTATTTTGCACTCTAGTTACACAAATAGCTATTCCCGCACTGGAGAAATAGACTATTTTGCATGCTACAGTTAGTGTACTAGAATTAAAGACCTTTTGTTGGTGTGGGCCATCTAATTTTGTTGTGCTTGGTTCAGATGGAACATTCATTTTTGAACGGCAAACTTTATAGTATTGGCCAATTTTTCTACAATTTCGACAAGTGACTGCCTTAGCAGGACAAGCGTTACGAGAATGCTTATCTTGCCCACCACAAAAATAACACTTCCAATTGTGGGTTATTTGATTTATCACTGAGTCGGAATTTTGATTTTCATAGCTTTCATTATAATTTTTGGCAGACTCTAATGTACGAGATATATTAATAGTTTCTTCTAGTGTTAGTTTCTTATGTTCAAGTAATCTACATCGGATTTGGGAAGATTGAATTCCTGAAATAAATGCATCTCTAACGAAATTATCCCTGTTTGTCGCAGCAGAAACGGTAGTGAAATTGCAATCGATGCTTAATTTCCTTAGCTCTACTAAATATTGGTCTATTGTTTCTCCATGATGTTGTTTCCTTCTTGTAACCAGATATCTAGCATGAATTTCATTCTTCTGTTTGACAAAGATATTAGATAATGTCTCAACTGCTTCTTCATAAGAATTGCTATCAGATATTATTTCATAAAGTGTTGAATTGATAAAATTATATAATACCTTTAGTCGTTTATTACTTCTGCAATTGATTTCGTCTAGATAATTTCCAAAAGTTTGTATCCAATGGTTCCATTTTCTCTCGCTGTCCGCTTGACTTGGTTCAAGTTCTAATCTTTGAGGTTTTAGAGTACTTTCCAAGTTTGATAATTTTTCTTCACCTTCAGTTTGAACACACACTTTTCTATTTCGTTTAGACATTTTTACATTTTATCTTCCGTTCAATAAATTGTACTAGAATTAAAGACCTTTTGTAAAGTAAGGCTTTATTGAACGAAGAACTCAGCATGAATGAATAGAGTATGGTGAATAAACAGTTGAAGTAAATAGAGGTTACTATGGCAACGCCATATGTGATCACCACAGTTAGTGAAAAATAGGCACTTTTTCGGGTCACTGTAGGAAATAGCTATTTGTGTAACTAGAGTGCAAAGCACCGTTTTTCTGCATCAAGAGAAACAGTTTTTTTCTAATTACACACTGTAGCAAAAATTTAATGTGTAATTCGAGTGCAAAGTATTGTTTCTCTCGATGCAGAAAAACGGTGCTTTGCACTCTAGTTACACAAATAGCTATTCCCGCACTGTAATTTACTTTCCCGCACTGGTGCAGGAATAGACTATTTTGCATGCTACATTTAGTGCAAAAATAGGCACTTTTTCGGGTCACTGTAGGAAAAAATAATTTAGTACTTTAGTATTACAAACAAAAATGAAAGGATGTGGCTCATGAGAGTGATAAATGAAGAAAAACAGGTCAATCAATCGATCATTTACAAGTTCCAAATAAAGGTCCCGCTAAACCTTGTGGGGATTTCAGCAGGTGCCAACATAATATAAATTACAAAATTAAAAAATGGAAATCAATTATATAATACGAATTATAAAAAAATAGAAATTAGGGAAAAGATGAATAGGGAAAATGAAGGTTGTGGTGGAAATTGAATATTAGTCTAGTTTCGAATTGAGAACCTCCTTCTGTTTTGGAAGTCGGTTAAAAGAACTAGATAGGATGTAGTTAGAAGTGGAAGAGAAAGAATACAACAAAATAGCGCGTATAATGACTATTTTAGGTTTCATCATGATTATTCCTTGAAGTTTTTTATTCTACTGAATAGGAGGCTAATATTTCTTGCATTAACACATTCCTAATGTTTTACGTTATTATTGAACCTTGAAAATCTCAACTCTGCTGACCGGTCATAATTATGTCTCCCGGTCGAATTGGCCCAACTATCCCAAAGTGCTAGTGAATAAATGAGATACTTCCAATCATTCTGAATTAAAAATGTAATAATATATTTGAATGTAATGGCCAATGAAGCATGCGCATAAATACATGCATCATTGAAAGAACTCAATCTTTTTAATGGGGTAAATAACAAATGATATTACAATTGTAGTTTGACAAATCCATATTGCCTATCAATTTTATCTATTCATCCTAATCGGTTCATTCATGTAAAATATTCATAACAAGTGGAATGTATCTAGGATACATAAAATTATCAAGATTGTTATTGTTATAAATAAATTAATGCAAAACATTTATTATTGTATGATTTCTAGTGCCATCTATAAGATTCCCCATTTCACACTACTTTACTTCAACAGTGATCAAATCAGAAATAAATCTGTTTCTATTTCATTATGAAGTTCCACAATATCAATGAAAGACTATATGGATAAATAATTCTCTTCAATCTAGGTTTTATTCAACAGCAGAAAGTACCCGAAGTTTCCAATAGCAAGAATGACCAGATACATACTTCCACAATGTGTATAATTTATTTTATTTTATTTCATTTCATTTTAATGAATTTATTTTTTATTTTATTTTAATTTATTTTCTATTTTATTTTATTTCATTCTATTCTATTCTATTCTATTCTATTCTATTCTATTCTATTCTATTCTATTCTATTCTATTCTATTCTATTCTATTCTATTCTATTCTAGTCTAGTCTAGTCTAGTCTAGTCTAGTCTAGTCTAGTCTAGTCTAGTCTATTCTAGTCTATTCTAGTCTATTTTATTCTATTCTATTCTATATTCTATTCTATTCTATTCTATTCTATATTCTATTCTATTCTATTCTATTCTATTCTATTCTATTCTATCCTATTCTATTCTATTCTATTCTATTCTATTCTATTCTATTCTATTCTATTCTATTCTATTCTATTCTATTCTATTCTATTCTATTCTATTCTATTCTATTCTATTCTATTCTATTCTATTCTATTCTATTCTATTCTATTCTATTCTATTCTATTCTATTTTATTTTATTTTATTTTATTTTAATTTATTTTATTTTATTCTATTCTATTCTATTTTATTTTATTCTATTTTATTTTATTCTATTTTATTTTATTCTATTTTATTCTATTTCATTTTATTCTATTTTATTTTATTCTATTTTATTTTATTCTATTTTATTCTATTTTATTTTATTTTATTTTACTTATTTATAGAATGCAAAACATACATATACAATTCATGCAAAAGATAAAAAATATTAAAATACAATAACAGAAATCCAATAATACCCAAAATAATGTGTATTATTGCTCATTTTAGTTGTCTCACAAAATAATGGAATAAAATCCATAAACCAATTCAAAATAATAGCACTCTACTAATATATGTGGAGGTGGAAACCCCTTCCAACTATTGTTGCCCACGTATATAGGAAGGAAGAAGTAGAAGAAAAGGAAAGGTTGAACGATTTAATGAGCGAAAAAGAAATGTAAAAGTGCTATTTTTCCAAAATTAAAGATCAGAAAAGTAGTTGCTCTTGATCCAATTGCTGATGTCATTTTTCATTTTCTCGTTTATTTTACTATTGTTGAGGTATTGATTGGAAATTTTGCTTATGATCTTAATACTTATTTATACTAGCTGTCTCCTAACTGATTAAATATTTGTTTATAGATTTGAAATTTACTTGAATTTTGTCTCAAACTCTATTGACTACTGACAATGTCATTTGTGTAAAGAAATATAGTTTTGTTCCCAATAATTATGTATTTTACTAATGTACAGCTGCAATTCATAATGTACACCTGCCTGACAGTCATTACCTGAAATTCAGTAAATATTAAATTAGTTGGATAGAGTCTATGTTTATTCAAAATTGTTCATGTATAAGATCTTATCCCTTCGGACAATAATCATGAGAAATTTCAAACGATGAAGTAGATAATAAATTAATTGGACAAATCAGATCAATGCTTGTCTATTAATTATAGCTGATCAAGATCCTTCATTGATAAAGCATAAGTGCTTTAGTGCTTCAGCATAAGTTCGAAACCCACCTAAAACTATAGGTCCAACTCATCAATCACCATCATCCAATTCATTACCCACGCACAGGTCTCAGACCTATGTGGGCTTCATCCTCGAAAAGAAAAGTAGGGTGGCTTGTCCATTTTGATGATAAGATTGAGTTTGGGTGAGGAGGTCTCAGCGAGGATGTCTCATTGAAAATAATCTGAGTAATGAGGCAGAAGAGTCAACAACAGCAGCAATGAGGAAGAGCAGCTTTTCTAAAACGTCGTTGAAACCATTTGACGGCTGATGGCGAGATGAGGGTTTGATGAATGGTTTGAAGGAGTAGCTGGCTGGCTGGACCTTGCATTTTCACTCAAGTAGGCTAGTAGGGTAGCAAAAGGATGATGATGGCCATGGGCATGGGATGGGAATGATGGATTAGTGTGAAGAGAGAAGGAGGACGGGGGGGGGGGGGGGGGGGGGGGAGGAGGAGGAGGAGGAGGAGGAGGAGGAGGAGGAGGAGGGTTGAGGATCTAGAGGAGGAGGTGAAGGAGGAGGAGGAGGAGAAGGGTTGAGAAGCTAAAGGAGGAGGAGAAGGAGTAGGAAGAGAAGAAGGGTTGAGGAGCTAGAGGAGGAGGAGGAGGAGTAGGGGTAGGAAGAGAAGAAGGGTTGAGGAGCTAGATTAGTGTGCTGATGGATTAGTGTGAAGAAAGAAGGAGGACGGGGGGGATGAGGAAGTGGAGGAGGAGGAGGAGGAGAAGGGTTGAGGAGATAGAAAAAGAGAAGAAGGAGTAGGAAGAGAAGACGGGTTGAGGAGCTAGAGGAGGAGGAGGAGGAGGAGGAGGAGGAGGAGGAGAAGAGTGAGGAGGAGAAAAAGGGTTGGGAAGCTAGAGGAGGAGGAGGAGGAGGAGGAGGAGGAGGAGGAGGAGAAGGAGGAGTGGGAGGGGAAGAAGGGTGGAGGAGAAGGAGGTTGAGGAGAAGAAGGTTTGAGGAGCTAAAGGTGGAGAAAGAGAACAATTAGGAGGAGAAGAATAAATACAAGAAAGGTGAGAAGGAGTAGAAGAAAGAGATGAACAAGAAGTGAGAAAAGGAGCCACAAAAAAAAATAAGAGGAAGGAATACAAGAAAAAGAAGAAAAAGGAAAAGATGATGAAGAGGAAGAAGTGGTGGTGGAGTAAGAAGAGGAGGAAGAGGAGGAAAAAGAGGAAGAGGAGAAGGAGGAGGAAGAAGAGGAAGAAGAAGAAGAAGAGAAAAAAAGCAGGAGGAAGAGGAAGAGGAGGAACTGAAGGAAGAGGAGGAAGAAGAGGAAGAGGAGGAAGAAGAGGAAGAAGAGGAAGAGAAGGAAGTGGGGAGGAAAAGAAAAAAAGAAGAGGAAGAAGGAAGAAGAGGAAGAAGAGGAAGCGGAGGAAAAGGAGGAGGAGGAGGAGGAGGAGGAGGAGGAGGAGGAGGAGGAAAAACAAGAACAAGAACAAGAACAAGAACAAGAACAAGAACAAGAACAAGAACAAGAACAAGAACAAGAACATGAACAAGAACAAGAACAAGAACAAGAACAAGAGACTGAGAAGGAGAACAAGAGACTGAGAAGGAGATGAACAAAAACAAGAGAAGGAGAAGGAGAAGAAGAACCAGAAGAAGGAGAAGGTGATGAAGAAAAATAAGAGAAGGAGAAGAAGAAGAAAAACAAGGCGTGAAGAGAAGAATGATTAGAAGAAAAGGAAGAAAAACAAGAATAATAATAATGGTTAGAAGAAGATGAAAAAGAAGAAGATGGTGTTGATGGAGAAGAATAAAAAGAAGTGATGAGTAAAGGAAGGACCAGAAGAAGAACAAGCAGAAAAATAAGATGGAGTAGGAGAAGGAGGAGGAGAAGAGGCAAGAGTGATAAGAGGGTGAAGAGGAAGAAGAAGAAGAATAGAAGGGCCAAAAAGAAGTGACGTGAGTGGGAAGAAGAATACACACCGGGAACAAGCTATCTGAGCATTTTGTTGAGGAATGGGTCAGGAGGATGAGGGAGGGAAGAACATAAGATGAGCGATGTTCAGCAACCTGGCTTTGGCCCAAAAACTACGCCCCTGCTCTCCCCCCTTTGTCCTTAAACTCCCCTAGTTTCAGAGCCAGGCCATAAATTTGCATGTTTTCAACGGGGTGGCCTAGAATGCACTCAACCCCCCCCCCCCCCCATCATAACCCCTTTCCACCTACTTACCCTTCTACTTCTACTCTTCTACTTACCCCCTTGTGCGCCCCCCCTACACACCCCCCTCATTGAACAGTCAACATTCATTCAGAACAGCCTTCCTCCTCCTCCTCCTCCAACTCCTCCACCTCCTCCTCCCCCCTCCATTGCTGGGGAAGTACACAACAAGAGCCCAGTGTCTTACCGACTACTAAGTCTAATGCTAAGATATGTTTTGGGCACCGCAAAATTATTTTCAATTATGCAAGAGTTTGTTGCGGCCGCGGTGGCTACAGTTGATGCTTCAGAGCAGCCTTCTTGTTGTTCTAAGAACAGCCAGCTGGGAAAGTTGTTGAAATAGAGCGAAATGTCTCTAAAGAGACTCGGTGTGTGTGTGTGTGTGTGTGTGTGTGTGTGTGTGTGTGTGTGTGTGTGTGTGTGTGTGTGTGTGTGTGTGTGTGGGTGTGTGTGGGTGTGTGTGTGTGTGAGTGTGTGCTTGCTGGGCCTCTTTTGAAATTATTTGAAAAGATGGCCGTGGCAGTCTGCAAAAGATAAGAAAGGATGAAGATTAATTGCGGGTGATGTTGTTTCTGGAAGGAGGATTAAAGTGCGAGAATTTTTGAGGAAAATAATCATTATAATACACTGAGAAAGTTGTAAAAATGAGAAATATGTGGATGAATAGGTAAAAGTAAATAGAATACAAAATTATTGACTTCATTCACATAAAAATAATCTATATATATAAAAATGAATGTCTGTATATATGTATGTATGTATGTATGTATGTATGTATGTATGTATGTATGTATGTATGTATGTATGTATGTATGTATGTATGTATGTTCCCTATAGACTTCAAAACTACTTGACAGATCGGCATGAAACTTTGGGAATATATTGTGTGAATATTGGAATGGTTTCTGACCATAAATTTTAATAGGGGAGCTAATAATTATTATTAATTAATCCATTTTATAGACCTAACCTACTGAACTTGCCGGCCAAATAGCTTAAAGGAGCAGCTGATAGAAGTCAACCGTTTTTAATCATATGGCAGGCCCCTTAGCGGCGTTATTTACGCTGTCTTTGAACAGCAAAATACTTTGCACTTTTCATGTATGCTACCGTGCAGTCGGAGCCTTGCAGTGTGTAGGAAACATATGACTGGGTATGATGAAATGTAATTATGCCAGGTTGTTGACATCTGTTAACCAATGCAGCTAGAAATTTGAAATGCAGCCTCAGCGGGAGGTGGCGAATAATAAAATAAAAAACCTAGCTTCTACCCTTATAGTCGTAGGAGGTTTAAATTTGAAATGTTTCTTCATTCAGAGGTGGTGATTAAGAAAACAACGAAGCCTCTATGATCAGCTGGAAGAGCCCTAGGACTAACTTCTTTCCTAATTTGAAATGTAACCTCAGCTGGAGGTGGCGAATAATAAAATCAAGTAGAATTTTTATGATATCGCAGCAACGCGCCTCGGGCCAGCAAGTAATTAATAAATTTATTTCCCTTTCAAAATAAATTATTAATAGCCACAGAGCAATAATAAATTAAAGTGAGCAAAACACTTGAAAGTACCTAAAGTATACTTTTTAAAGCATCTAGGTCAGTGCCGGATTTAAGGACAGTCAAATTAGGCGCGCGCCTAGGGGCCCGCACAACATGGGGGCCCGCACCGCAAAAAAATATTTGAATTTTAAAGAACCTGCATACTAGCATACTACTTAAATAACGAAAATATTGTTTTAGTCGATTCAAATATATTGTTCCAAATATATCAAAAATAAAATAAAAACAATTTAAAATATACTTAAACTTTGTCATCTAGTAAATTTTGAAAAGTATCTCTTCATCTATTTTTTATCAAATGATAGGATTTTTATATTTTTTCCAAGACTTGTCTATTTTTCATAAAACCAAGTAGCCTACTTAATCTATTAGTAGAAAATTTGATTTTTTATTATACAATTTTATTCACACAACTTTTTGTCTTGGATTGAAAGTTTTCAAGTAACGACTCTATCCTGTTAATATATTAAATTGATTCAATTGTAATTTGTTCCTGTATTCTTTGTATAATCAATTTCCATGACAATATTAATCTTTTGTGATTATTTTATAACATAATATATACTAATCATATACCAAATTACCAAATGATATACCAAATAATTATACCAATCTTATTACTGTACTCATAGTTTTTCTGTGAGTACTAATTGATTTTTGATAACAAAATATCATTATAATAGATGATGATAAGTCTGTACGGTTCTTACTTTCTTAAGAAAAATCATTTACCAAAAAAATATATGAAATTTCTGAAAAGATTATCTAGATAACTACTGTATGTTTTTCAATTCCTTCAGTATTTGTGAATAATATTTGGTTATGTCCATTCATATTTAATAATAATAATTCTTTATTTGCCAAAATATAAAAAATACATCAAATCATAATAGACAATGACAAAGCTATTCACAAATAATAAAAACAAAACAATTTCTTTAAGTACTGTATACTCGTATAGAATAAACTTTGTCAATAATATTTTTAGGCGCTGCCTGCAAAACCTAGGTTTGAGTGCTGGCAGCGAGCATCATTAACAACTTTCAAGATACAATACAAATAATTTATTGAAATGAAAGTACATATGGATATGAACTGAAATGAAAATATATGAATAAGATGAACAAATGAATAAAATGGCTAATATGAATAATATGAACCAAATGAAATAATAACATGAAAACAGACTGAATTCAAATGTGTAACAATTACAAAGCATTTTATAGTACAGATGCAGTAGGCATTCTGCGCTTTATACATTGGATGATTGATCCTGAGTTGTGCTACGAAGTAAATATTTATGCTTATTTAGGACTTCACAAAATACAGTAATTAATAAATTAAATTTACTAACAGTTAATTATGGTTGTAATAGTGGTAGTTAACATTACTTTATATGTGTATGGATTGAGATACATTCGATGATTTAATCCATTCTGCCATTTTTTTAATGCTAGTTTTTGTTATTTTATCCGTCAATAAGTTCTCCGGCATTAAATTGATCATTCTATTGCTTGTGTAAGGGAATTGTCTCCGGCATACAGTCAGGTCAGTTCTGTTAATTTGAAAATTAGATTGAATACGAAAATTGTACGTTCTTGTTTGTGGTTCAAATAGGTTTCTGTTTTTAATTATATACGCTATAATGTTCTTTACATATAGTTGTTTAACTGTTAGAACTGGGAATTCTTTGAAAATAAGCTGTGTGGGGTACCGTCTGGGTCGACCGAGTGCAGCTTTTATTATGTGCCTTTGAATCAAGGAAATTCTATTGAAATGTGTGTCCAATGCCCCACCCCATACCCTAATTCCATACTGTAATACAGACTGAGCATAAGCAAAGTATATTAAACGCAAGATATCCAAATCCCCCAGACCGTTCAATCTGTAAAATTTGTGGATAATATGTTTCAATTTTTTACAAGTTTTATTTATGTGCGTATTCCACTTTAGTTGAGCATCCAATATCACACCTAAATACTTCGTTTCTCTCACTCTTTCTAATGATTGACATATACAGTCTCCACCTCCCTCCTGTAAGCCTTCCATCTCACTATGTATATAATGGTAGGCGCAGTAGACTGAGTGAATTTTTATCCCATTACGAAATATGTCTGTAGGTATAGACCTTTCGTATATTACCTTATTATCATTACTATTATTATTTTACCGTTGTTACAATAATAATTTAACGTACTACATTTTGTATAAATATACTTTGTTTGAGAGTGGCAGTTGATCGTAAATAATTTTTGATTTTTGGCAAATAAAATATGTATTGACTGAAAATATGCAAAATATTTAGACTAGATCAAGTAGTACACATGTGTTGCTCTATTTCAAATTATTTAACATCCTCTTCAAGTAAAGATTGTAATTTCAAAAAAATGAGTTGTATAATTTTGTATATTTCCCCAATCTCAAAGTGAAAGTGTCTTCAATAAATCATCATGAATATTTTTAAAGCTTCCTTAGAATTGCGATTTGTATTTGTTTTTAAATCTTAAACTTAGTACCGTATTGGTTTTATCGATATTTTATGCTCAAAAAATAGGTATTTTCTCATTTAATGGGCCACAAAAAAAGGCCTTTAAAACGCAATTTTGAAGTTAATTTTTACAACATTTTTCGGGGGAGGGCCCCCGGACCCCCCGCTTGGCTGGGGGGTATTCCATACCCCCCAGACCCTCCCGGAGGGGCCCGAGCCACAAGCTGAGCCTAGGGGCCCACAGATCCTAAATCCGGCCCTGATCGAGGTATTTTCGATTCGTTGAAATAATAGACATGGAAAGCGTGTCGAATAGCGTGGAAAGGCTACAATATTTCTTAAGAAAAATAATATTATGCAATGGTGAAATATGAGAAAATAATTGGAAGGGCACAGTGTAAAACTTCAATTAAATTCGCCAAAAACAAACTGTGCTTGACAGAACTGAAACCCCACTCTTTTTCACAGACAAGAGAAAAATTTGAATACATCTTTCCAGCGACGGCTGTATCTGAGAGGAGCATAAATTAATCAGCTCGGGTAGTTTCAGCTTAGATGAGAGGAAGGCAACATCGAAGTGCATGTGGGCGTACACACGCACACGTTCGCAAAGGCGTTTGTCCAAGAGTTTTGTTGCAAAGCTTGGTGCTCATTGATGCAAGCAAGATATTTGCTTTTGAGCACTTAGAGCAGCAAATGCGTGTGGTCTGGTCTGCTCATTATCCACTAGCTGTTCAGTCGACAGTGAACTTTTCTCGGAGAAAAACGAAAATTTCCCGTCAACAGTCTTTTCTTTTTGCCGGAAAAGCTGCGGGGTTGCCTTTTTGAAATTGAAAACGATCGTCGACGAAAGGCGAAAGCCTTTGTTTTCAATCAGCACGCAGTTTTCCATTGTTTTTCCTATTTTTTTTTTTTTAGGGATTGTTTATGAAAACGCGATTTTTCTTTCTCTCCAATATCTGAGGACTTTTCATTTCGATTCCGCAAGAGAATATTGAGTTGGCCGATGCTAAATGACCGAGAATAATCGTTTTGTATGTGAACGCTATTTTCTTTCACTCATGTATCGTGCAATAACGAACTTTTCGAAATGCGCTCGGGGTTTTCCAGCTGAATTCCTGGATTTTGATCAATTTGTGTACGGGTATTGCAATAACTGTACAGTATATACTCTTACATTATATTCTAGTAATAGTTCTGTACCATACAGCTTTTTAAATCGATACATCACGAAATGATACTGAATGAAATCAAATTGAATTGAAATTAAAATCTTGCCGCATCATGAGAAAACTTTAAATAACAACTTTTTTATTGATTATTGAGAATTTTTTTTTCGGAGGATGAAGCCCACATAGGTCTGAGACCTGTGCGTGGGTAATGAGTTGGATGATGGTGATTGATGAGTTGGACCTACAGTTTTAGGTGGGTTCCGAACCACCGGGAAGTGATTTTACAGCAGAGAACAGTGTCTTTTTTGCTGGCCAATCTAATCGGTCACCGTTACGAACAGGACCTACGAGAACGCAGCTTATCTCTCTGATTGAACAGATACCAGCTACGGCTCGCGGCTATCACTTCCCTAAGCTAGGTTTTTAAGTTAGCTTTTCAAATATAGCTTTTTAAATTGATACATCACGAAATGATACTGAATGAAATTAAAATGAATTGAAATTAAAATCTTGCCGCATCATAGGAAAACTTTAAATAAAAACTTTTTTATTGAAACTTGAGACTATTTTCAGTTATTTCAATTATTTTGTATGTTTCTGTTCAATGCAACGAACCCATAAGACCAATAGAAGGGGCGTATGCACTAGCGTAGCATACAGGAGGTGAAGCCGTCTGCCATCCATGTAGTGGATAGAAAGACGAAATCGTGTTTTCAAGAGCAGAAAATTTCAATGCGCACTCTCCAAATAAACTGCAGTTTAACACACTTAGGATTAAGATATAACTTTCAAACTTGGCATGAGTATAGACAATTAGTTTCTGAAGATAACAGTGGCATTATAAAAGTTAATAGTTACCTCTATAAATTTTAATTAGTTGTTTAAAGTTATAATTTTTGTCCGAGTTTCAAACATGACATAAAAAAGTGAGTCGGCTACCAAAATTTTCATCTTTTGGGTAGAGATGTGATCAAAGCGAGAAAGTTGTACAGAAATAACTGAATTTTTTTTTCATGATTTTTATTTTAAAATACGACCTATACTTTGGATACAATGTTAGGTTGAAGTGCGATCGGGATGGCGCGCTGTCGTCAGCCGGCTTGTGCATCCAGAACCACAAAGCCAATTCATCACTTATTTCTTGTGTTTGATTCAATACTTCCTTGAAGGTTTATTATTGTAATGTAATAATATTATAGTTAGATTGTTTTTAGGAAATTATTGATTAAATTAGTCTAACCTTCAATTCTTTCCATTATGAACGCAAATGAACAAGATCCAAATAGGAAAATGTTTATTAGAACAATTTTTTATTTCATTTTATTAATCATATGTTGAGCATTATATCCTGTACAATATAAACATGAGCCAATATTCTTAAAATATAAAGTAATCTCCATTAAAATACATAATACATACAATATAACTCAGTTTTAATATGAGTTATTATAGAAATAAATGTCACAACTTTTTTAATTTCTGTACTATGCTGTTACACAATGAAATTATAAAATGAAAATTCATCTTTAAAGTCATGTAACTAAATTGAATCGTATAAATCAATGACTACAAAACGTTGAACGTTTACTTACTTTGTCTAATGGGGAAATAGCCTATTGTGAAGACCCTAATTTCGCTATCCAGAATGATATAACTTCTATATGGGCGCCAACCAGATCAACTTTGGGTTGATAAAAAAAAGTATTCTTCAAGCACTCGTGAAGACACTGAGTATTGTGCTATGTGTTAGAGAAAGAGACTATTCTATTTATAGAAATTATGAGTTAGAATGTCAAACTACATTAAGATTATTAATTATTATTGTTGTGACTAGACAGGGATAACAAAAGACAATAATTTTATTGTGATAGTGTTTTTGTGATGTCTTTTATGATCGCTGTGACTAGATTTGCAAAGTAAATACATTATCCAGTTCAATTCAGCTTTTTGTTTTCTCTTTCTCCTACTGTTCTATTTCATGTTAAATAAAAGGATGTGGCAGTCAAATGACAGATATTAATGATATAATGACGGATATAATATAGGAAGGTATGTGAAAAAATGTCACTCCATTAGAAAATTAACTATTTTTCGAGTAAAGTTTGAGTAATCCTTGTTAACAAAATTCATCACAGAATGCCTCTACTCACAATTAAAATTTCAGAATTAGATCAACTGAGAAATGACATTTCTATAATTTATCCATCTGGTAATAGCAAAAACCGGCTTATCAAGCGCTCGCCACTTGGGGAGTCATCCCTGCGCCGCCATATTTGTAGTGGACGAGCGCCTAACAAGTGGCTTCACCTCGGCGACAAGAAGCCCCTTCTATTGGTCTTATGTGTTCGCTGGTTCAATGGCACACCCAGAGCGGGTCTTTTAGATTAGTTATACTAATATCGTGTGACCTGGCTGGCTCAGGTCTGGTGACAGAGTTATCAGGTCGCACCTGAATAAGTTCAGGACCTCTCACATTACTAAACGACTGGTTTTAGGCAACCGGGAACAATAGGCCGTGAGCCGTAGCTGGTGTCTGTTCAATCAGATAGAGATAAGCTGCGTTCTCCTAGGCACTCTTTGTAAGGGTGACCAATTGGATTGGCCAGCGAAAAGACACTGTTCTCTGCTGTAAAATCACTTCCCGGTGGTTCGGAACCCACCTACAAATGTCGGTTCAGCTCATCAATCACCATCATCCAACTCATTACCCACGCACAGGTTTCATCCTCCAAAAAATTATGAGAATAAGCATTTAATCTTGTCTATCTATCACAATACGATAGATTGGACGAAAAATTATTTCAATGATCTCGAATGTCACCTGTTAGTCACCGACTGTATGCTAGTTCTTGTCTTCACAGTTTGTGTGGGAAGTTTGTGGGAGCTAAAAATGTGTATTTTTCCATGCCTCATATATGGAGGTAAACATTTAAGATCGGAGCCCTTTGATGGTAAACCCGAATCGAACGAAACCGTTCACGTTTATTTTGCATGCTGAGATGACTCTTCAGAAAAATAAACAAACACTGCGGCTGCTGCCGTTCAATCAGAGAAGAATTTATACACGGTACGAAATTAAACTCCAATCAAAACAGTGCCTTCGCTATTTAGGGGTTCTTCATCGTTTCCGAGAAGAGATGGGTTGGGGAAATCTGAGGGATTTGAATGGTTACAGTTTTCCAAGCCCACTTTTTCCCCCAGACGTCTGATGGAAATGGAAAATACTGGAAAACCCTCAGTAACCCGGCGATAATCTCGAATAGCTTTGTGTGGTTTATGCATTGATGGAATCACTTTTCACCGGGTACGAAGTAGGAGCTTGTCACTGCTAACGCATCTCGGATTCCAATGCCGTATTTTTCAAGTTTTTTTTTATTTGTTTCACTCTTTTCTCTTCCTTTCTCCCCTGCAGCCTCCATTTTTCTCACTTTTTTCTCTAGTTCTTTCTCTCCTGCCATCTTTATTTGTTTCACTCCTTTCTCTCCTGCAATCTTTTTTTGTTTGACTCTTTTCTGTCTCTTTCTCTCTTGCAATCTTTATTTGTTTGACTCTTTTTCTCGTTCTTTCTTTCTCCCTTGCACCCGTTCGTTCGCCGTACATAATTCGAGATAAGATTTACTCTACCTCATATTGATAACCATTGCATTCCAAGAAAACCTCCTAATTCTCTCTTGCAATCTTTGTTTTGAATCTTTTTCTCGTTCTTTCTTTCTCCCTTGCACCCGTTCGTTCGCCGTACATAATTCGAAATAAGATTTACTCTCTAGCTCATATTGATAACCACTGCATTCCAAGAGGGTCTTCTAATTCTCTTATCCAATTTAATCCCGCTTTGTGGGATTATTCTTTAAATTGGAAAACAAAATACGAGTCTTGTTACTGAGGAAGGGAGAATAATTCAATCATCGTTTATTACTGGCCCATCTTCATTTTTTTCGAAGCTATTATTTATTAAAATGAGAAGCAGTCCTACTGAATGAAAAATAAAAGAAGTACGCAATGCCGGAATTGTATAATGTTCCATTGGGTCTCGAATTCGGAATCTGAGTTATTTTGAGTACGATTGAGCCGGCAGTATTAGAAAAATGCATCTTTGTCAATGGGATTTGTAGAAATCGATGACAACTGAGATAAAAAATAATGAACGGCAGAAAAAATATGAAGTAAAGTATATTTGAGCAGGGGGGTAGAAAATAGTGATTGATGTCTTTCCAATTATGATTGTTTTTTATTCATTTATTCACATAAAAAAACTCACAGAATACTCCATGACTTATGAATAAATTCAATAACCATGAAATATTGAAAGTTTACTTAGAAAAGAATAGAAAAACAAATGAACTCTTCAAAACTGAAATTAATTAAGATAAGAAGAGACGAAATTAAACGTGAAATTAAGGAAAAACAAAGAATATATAAATGTATAGCTTGAGAAAGAAAAAAAACTAAATTATTATTAACATAAACTCTAAAGGAAAAGAAAAAAGAAAAATATCTTCTGAGTGAAAAAAGAAAGTATAAAGTTTTGTAACATTTTCAAATAAATAATTAATCATCAATTAAGAGATACGACATTTCACAGGTTTTTATAAATTTATGGGAAAAGGTCAGAAAAAAGATCAATAAATATTTTGAGTCTACTGTACAATCGTAATGTTCTATACAAGTAATTGTAATGGTGAGTGATTCTGATAAATTTTTTCAGTGTTTTAATTGAAAAAAGTACATTCATTACATTTACAAGACATGCGGAAGTTTACAGAAAACTTATATTACCCTGTTTCGGAGGACACGTTAAGCTGTCGGCCCCGGCTGCCTAAAAAAAACAGTCGTTAAGTCACGTCAGAGGCCCTGAACTTATTCAGGTGCGACCTGATAACTCTGACACCAGACCTGAGCCAGCCAGGTCACACGATATTATTATTATTATTATTACCCGTACATTTGAGAAAGTTTTTGAACTGGTGTATTAGTGCTCCAAAACACTCAACCAATCTGTTTAAAAATGAAACAAAAATTGATATGAAAGTGAAAAACGTAAAAATATATATCAGTTGTAATACAGTGTTATATTTACTACTCTATTTGTTTAGATTATATTTATGTTTATTAAAAGGCCCCGCACAGGTTTTTCAGGGGTGGCGTTAAATTTGATTTTTCATACAAGCTTGAAATTACTTTCTGTTTTGTGATTTGAAAAAATAAATTTATCTCTTCTATAGAAAAACCTTTAAAAAACTTCAGTATAAAGTAATAGCAATTAAAGGAATTCAAAATTAATAAATTCTGTTTATGTATATGTGTCAGTTTATTCAATTGTCAGTCATTTCAAACTAACTTTTAAAAAACTATTGATGCAGAATGTAAAATTTGTTGTACACATATTTGGCTCCGTATTAGTGTTGAAATTTAACTATCTGAAGTGTATTATTTCCTTTGGATTTTGTGTTTAGTGACTAAATTATGAAATGAAAAAGTCTTATTATTCATTATGGGTATCTTTAGGAGTCGGCGTAGCCGAGTTGGCTTATCGCTGGTCTGATAAGCCAATGGTCCTGGGTTCGATCCCAGTTGAGTACAAGATATTTTTCTCGAGCCACACCCGTGTTTCGGAGGACACGTTAAGCCGTCGGTCCCGGTTGCATATATAAAAAAAAGCAGTCGTTAAAAAAACGGCGAGGTGGAACTACCCGTAAGGGTCTCCCCACCACGAAAAGCCATACGAATTTACTTTATGGGTATCTTCCACAATATCTCCTTCACCACTACAAAGAAAGTTTAACGATTAAATACTGAAATTGCTATTTCAAATACAAATATTAGGCCTAATGATATTGGAAGAATGACACAATGTGTATTCCAAGTTTCCATCAAACTAAATCACGAAATTATACTCTTTGATAGCATCATCGCTGGATAGTTCTCTATTTACAGCCGGCCTGATCAAATACCTACCTACCTTCCATTCTGATTCTATTACCCCAATTGGTTTCAAAATTGTAAGCCCGTGGATTATGGTTGGCGGGCAGCTTATTAATTAATTAAACAACGGACATCATCGCACTGTTACCGAAATCAATTACCAGTTTAGCTATTAGAGATAGAGTCGAGACGAACCACTGCTACAGTATAATACACAGATCAATATTGAATCGTCAATTAGATAATTAATTTATAGCTCCGATCTGACAAAGAAAAGAAGGATTCGGCTTTTGTTGTCTCTTTGGAGAACAATCGCTGTGCTTTCTAGTTAAAGGAGTTTTTTGCTTCAAGGAAAAGGCGAAAAAGTTGTCGGTGTTGGATTCTTCTTGTTGACTCCATCTTGACTTTTTTGTGCGATTGTTAGGAGCGGAAGGGAAGGGTAGGAGGGTAGGTGTACAAGGAGTAATGGAAGATCTTTGATTAATTGTTTCTCTTTCCCTTTATTCTTTCTTCAATCAAGAAAAGGAGGGACCATTCTTCTTCTCATTATGTGGATATCTTCGCTTTCCGGTCCAGCTGTCCTCTTGACAGCTACGATTCCGACGCTTCTGTCAGAGAGAGACAAAGACAGTGGAGTCGTGTCATTAGATAAAAGATCCCCTCAGACATTCACTTTCAACCCCCCCCCCCCCACCTACCAGTCCCCCCCCCCCTCAATCTTGCAAGTTTCGATTAGAAGTACAATGAGCGAAAGAAATCAAGAACTACTATTAAGATGGTTGCACTTTTTGTTGACGATTCTTTGTTATTTTCGGTTCGCTCTCTCTTAATAAGAATGATGTTGATGAGTCTTACGTCAAGTCTGAAAAGTATTTCGCAGAAAATTTATTCTTAAAACTATTCGTATAATTAAAAAAATGAAAGTAAGAGGATCTATGATTCATTCTTATCAAACAAGGCAAAGTAATAGACTTGGGCAGTATTTATGAACATTCCTCCAGATTCTCTTGACTCGAGGGGACCTTGAAATGAAATGTATTTATTTCGAGAGTCCCCTGATTCAAGAGACACCCAAGGAACGTTCATAAAAACGGCCCTTAGAGACACATACATAGAACAACTCTTTTACTAAGGTCGGCAAGAGCTTTGGAATTTATCTCTTTTTTTCGGGGGATGAAGCCCACTTAGGTCTGAGACCTGTCAGTCCGTAATGAATTGAATGATGGTGATTGATGAGTTAGACCTACAGTTTTAGGTGGGTTCCGAACGACCGGGAAGTTTTTTTACAGCAGAGAGCAGTCTTTTTTGCTGGCCAATCCAATCGGTCACCCTTACAAATAGCGCCCAGGAGTTTTACGTTTTACCAGATTATTTCAAAATACTAACATTAAATGAATTCAAGATAGAGCTAGAAAAGGAATTTAAAAGACATTGTTTCTATTCCAGTGAAGAATTTGTAGATCATTATGCCAACACAAGTACAAAATAATGCATATCGAACGGTTTTCAAGACTATTTTCAATCTAATATTAAAACTGACACTGTATTTCACTTTTATATGTTGTTTTACTCACTTATATTGGATATGCAGTGTTAATTTTAATATTAGATTGTTCATTAAGTATTTCGTCATGGAAAACATCACAGACTATTTTCAAGTTTAAACCCCCTTGACAATTCCTATTACCACTTCTGCAGATGGTCAACGGATGCTCTTTAATCTATCTATCTATATACTATATACTATGTGGAATTGATAGAAACTGAAAGGAAACTGAAATTGATGGAAAACTGGTAGGAAAATTATTTACATTACTAATCTACTTTCCATTAATATTCTATGTTCATACGGATTATTCAGTTTTAAATGACCTCATCAATTCAACCATAACTCACAATAACTTCTCTATGACTTCTTTTAATGATATTCCATAAACTACTAATGAGATGAATCGAAAAATAGGTGACTGCAGATAATAGAAAGAAGAAAAATACCAAGAAAATAGGATACACACTAGGAGAAATATCTGTAGGAAATGTGGAGATAAGAAAAGCTGAGATAAATATGGGAGTGACATAGATGATACGGAAATGGTGGAGAAAATGTGGAATGTGGGATATATTCTTGGCTGAACCTCATTTAAAAAAAGATGGAAGCAGGGATAGTGCAGCAAGTATCTGGGTGAATTCACGGGTATGTTTTTCAGTCCTTATATATGCGCACACATACACATACAACACACACTACCTTGATGCAAAATGAGATTTTTAGTGATGAATGTGGGAGGGTTTTATCGTGGAAAATATTATGTTCAATGTGGAAGCATCATTCTCGTTGAGAGAGTTGGAGAAAGGTGAGAGAGAGAGTGTGAAAAAGTTAACATATATAAAAGAGCTGTTTACCCTACATTTTGCATTTTATTTGTCAGATTGATACCCTGATTACACAGAGTGTTTCGGAACTCTCTACCAATACTTCTAGGCAGTGTTTCTGGACCACTAACAAAAGTAAATATATTAATAAAAATTTTCTAAAATCCCCAGTTACTCACACAGCCGCCATTTTGTTTTTTTTCACTCATTATTTTTTTATTCGAACACCTCTGAATGCATAATTTTGAAATTCTGCAAACAGCTTTATAACAATTAAAACAATCTTAAAAAAAACAATCAAAATTTTCCGGCATAAAAAAACAAAATGGCGGCCATTTAAAATCTTTGAACAGGATTAAATTAATAATGGCTGATGATATCAAAATTTGACTGGAATAACGTATTTTAGATATTTTTATTGCAAATCCAACGATACCTTATTTTTCAAGATTGGCCAACAATTAACAGAGATATGCTACTTTTTAGGGTGTGCAGTGGTTGGAAGCGAGAAACTGCAACCCGTTCTCAACCACCATGTGACAGTCAAAACTGTAGTACCTCTTGTTTTAAAAATATAAGTGACTGTGACAACAACATCATTAAAAATATTGAATAGATATTGATAGCTAGGGATATAAATAAATTTAATTCGGTCACTTTTGTGGTCCACCCTCCCCCTAAACTGAAATTTTCAAAATTTTCCCTATTCATGAATATGGAATATCTCCTGTTTTAATTTTAGGCTTATTCTTTACATTAGTATTGATGATGTTGCTTGTAATTTTTGAGTAATAAGTAAGTTAATAAATTAATAAATACATTTTAAAAAATCCTATTCACAAACAAGTAGTTTCTCTAGTCTTCACTTTTTACAAGCTTGAAATGTTTAAAGTAAAAATAATGTAGTTGTAGGGGAATAAAAACATCGAGTATTGAATATTGAACGCTTTAAAATCTACCCTCGATCTCCAGTCAGAGTACAAAAACCAGAAGCTTATTGGTGGGGGGATAACGAGGGATAAGGGATAAGGGAGATAACGAGGGAGCGGACCGTTAACCAACGGTCATAAACATACTGATATTTTTACTGGTAAACCTTGGAAATCTTCATAAATTCCATAAAATTTCCATAAGCGACAAGAAGAAACGACTGCTGTTTATGTACAACAATTTGCCTGCGGTAATTTTCTTGATAGAACCCAAACCTCTACCAGCAAAAGAAGGGAAACAGTTTTCCATTAGGGAAATTGGAAAAATCCATTGGAAAAAGTTGAATAGATAAATATTCTACTAGCTGCGATTTTTGTTCCATATTCATGATAAAGTTTTGGAGTGTTTGATGTACGGTTTTTACTTCGATGAAAGTTTTAGTTTCCAAAATTGTAAACCAGGTCAGTGACAAATAATAATAGTTAAATTGTTAATAAGTCCCGTTGCTTTAACAAAACCAGTGTTTCAGGAGGAATCTGCAATGAAAAATAAAAAGTTCATAATTTATCAGGAGGAATCTAACTCATTTCTCTCATCACAAAAAAAGAAGATGTTTTCATAAACATTGGTCTGAGAACTTTTCGTTACACAAATAATGTGGCGGAGGTCAGCGGTTATCGTCATCAATTTACTCTTTGATTTAAAATTTTTAGTGCCTTCATTTCCATGCTGTTTTTTAAAAGAGGTCAGGTGTCATGTAAAATGAGCTGATAAATCGAATAAAACATGTTAAAATTTTGCAAATACAGTAATTTTTGTGAGACATTCAACAGAATAAGTACCCTGAAAATATAATGATTAAGTTTAAAGTGAATTGTTTTGATTCGTTGAACGATATACCGGTAGTTTTTCGTGACAACAATGGTAGAGAATTCAATTTTGAAGTCAAAGTGTTGAATAACTAAATAGCCAAAAACGCATTCAAAGTTCATAAGGTCAGGTTTTATTGAGTCAAAATGCACTGAGTTTGTACGGATGCTACTCTTGTGGTTTGATACAATAAAACTAAATTTTATGATGTTTGAGCGCGTCTCTGGCTATCAAGTTATTTCACATTTTATTTTCAAAAATTATCTACTAGTTGTGTACACGAAAAACACCGGTTCATTCTTATTGTACAGTTAACCAAGTGTTAATTTATTGTACTCTGCAAGCTTCACTAGAAAAAATTTACCGGTTCATGTTCAAATTAACCAAATTAATCCACTTCATACTTGAAAACCATGATCTCACAACCATTTTGCGTAACTTTTAATATAAAACATTTCCAGTTCTTGTCACAATAAACAATTTTTTTTCACTAGCTTCACTAGAAAAAATTACTGGTTCATGGTAAAATTAATCAAGTTAATCCACTTCAAACTTCAAAAATATGGTCTCACGACCATTTTTGCGTAAGTTTTTAATAAGAAACATTACCGGTTCATGTTACAATAAACATTTTTTTTTTTCAAAGTTAACTATAGCTTCACTAGAAAAAATTACCGGTTCTAGTTAAAATTGACCAAGTTAATCCACTTCAAACTTGAAAAATATTAACTTTTCATGTGAAATTTAACGACTTGCAGTCAAATATTTGTTAAGAATAAGTATAATAACTCACTTAATCTGGCCGAGCGCTTTCGAATCTATGAGATCCATCTTCAGAGGCGTGGGTTCCTAGATCATCATGTCAGTTTTTTGGTTAGAAGTGTTGTGGTTTTTTTATAAAATGTGATCAAAAAGTTTGTGAGATTTAAAATTTAGTTGTTCATTGAGAATGTTTTGTTTATTGTGTGTAGTGTGTTTGTATATTTCAAATTGTTCCAAGGTGTTGAGTTCGTGTCCTTTAGATTTTATATGGAGAATGTGTAGGTTGGTACTGATGTCAGTAAAAGTGTGTCCAGTTTGAATGATATGGTCGGCAAAATTCGATTCAGCTTTGGATGTCAGGGCTTGAAAGTGTTCCTTGTAACGTTGTTTGAATGTGCGGCCTGTTTGTCCTATGTAGAATTTGTTACAATCAGAGCAGTTTAGTTTGTAGATCCCTGGGAGATCGTATTTGTTTGTGTTCAGTGTGGTTTTGAGTGCAAGTGCATTTTTTATTTTGTTTTTTGTTCTGAATGAGATGGTGTGGCCGGCTTTTTTGAAGATTTTTGCTAGTCTGTGTGATTGTGGATTAATGTATGTCATTGTGATGTATTTTTTGTCAGTGGTGTTGGTGTTCTGTTTTTTGTTTCTTATTTTATGATTGAGTTTGTCAATTAGGTCGTGTTTGTAGTCGTTTTCTTGTGCTAGGTATTTTATTGTATTTAGTTCAGTGTGGTAATTGTCGGTGGATAGCGGTGTGTTGTTGAGTCTGTGCAGGGGCGGATCCAGGATTTTTGTAAGGGGGGGGGCGCACCCTAAACTTTTTGTAGGGGGGGGGGGGAGTATGGAATACCTTGCACAAAAAGACGGTCCGGGGGACTCGCCCGGAAATTTTTTAAAATTTTAAATGCTAGAAATATCTTTTTAAGGGGGTAATGGATAACCCCCCACGGGAAGGTTGTCTAGGGGATCTCTCTAGGAAAACATTCAGAGAATGCCTAGACACTAGAGATTACTTTTTTGAAGCACTTAAACTGAAAAAATTGCTGTTAGTTATGTACAAAAATGATTATTGTATTATAGCAAAATTAATTGAAAATTATCATGATCTGACACGTGTTCAGACCTGAAATCTTATTGAAAGTAAGAAACAGTAATAATTGTTCTATTCAAGGGGGTAGAGCCAGTAAGAAGGAATATAATATACATATTTTTAATTTCCTGTGGTTTTCATCCTTATATGAACTGTTGGTACTATTGATGTCAATGATGATAACGAACTTGCATTTTACACCAGCACTTAACTTTTGTAAGTATGTAGTATCAGACGCGTTTAAGGACCTAATTCCTATTCTCAGTGAATAGAGAATAGAGACTGCTGTAAAGAGTACACTACATAGAGTATACAGAGCGAAACGGATTAGGCCTATGTATTCTCTGTTTGCTGAAGATGGTACTCGCGTCTTGAAACGCGTGCGCTACTACTCACAAAAATGTAAGTACGTTTAATGCAGGAATCGTTATTAACATCGGTGTCTTTTAGGTACATTATTTATGTATTTGGAATTAATAGCAGTCAAGCATAAAATTAAGTATATTTTAAAATAATAAAGACAAAACCCCAGGAGGCCACGTTAAAGTAAATTTCATCTAGCTCTCGTATCATTGTCAATGGGTGATCCGGACCTTTATTGTTTTAGTAAGAAAATTAGAGCCAGCTTACTTGAAACTATTCCCATTCCTAATTCTGATAAATTAGGAAAACAACTGAAAAAGAACGGTTTTGATGTAGCTTTTCAAACCAAACCAATTTTAAAGAGCTTATTTGGGTGTAGTAAAGACAAAATTGATATCTGGGATAAAAGTGGGGTTTATAAATTGAATTGCGGTGATTGTAATGCTTGTTATGTGGGTCAGACTGGTAGAAGTTTCAAATGTAGAGTAAATGAACATATCAGGGATTGGAAAACCCAAAAAGGAGATTCAAATTTTGCAGAAGATCTCATTAATAATGGACACAAGTTCAAGGCTGAAGAAAATGTTGAATTTCTGCATTTGATTGGCAAAGGCAGACAATTGAACATTTTAGAAGCTTTGGAGATAACTAAGTTGGTAAAAAACGATTCCATAACTAATTTAAATGACCAAATTTATTTTAACCAATTCAATACAACTAACTTGGTTTCATTATAATTCCAGCCTTTTTTTTTTTTTTTTTTTTAAAGCAATTCTTACGTGTATTTCTCAGTTGACCTTGATTGCATTTCAGTGAGCTTCTAATTTTTAAAGAATTTTTTATTTTAATTTGATTAAATTCTAGCCTTATTACAAATTTTTTGTTACTTTCTTGATGTTCACATTGTTTAGTTATTGATTTGACTCGTATTTTTGCTTGTTACTCCTCCCACCAGGGGGCGTGACTTGACAACCAATCACAACATCCGATTAAGGTCAGCCTCTTTCCCTCTTAGCCAATAGTATCATTTCATGTATAGTATATATAAGGCTTCTCTGTACTTCAGTTTTTCAGTTTGATTGAGATTGATAATGGTGTAACAACCGAAACTAGTTTCTCGAAGTTTTAATAAATGTGGTTGTGACAATTTTGTCTTATTTTTCATTATGGATACCTTCCACAATATCACCTTCGCCATTACTAAGAAAGTATTCCCATTCCCTTATGTTGATCATTTATCTTTCCTGAGTTTGGCTACCGTACAAATAGGGCATCGTAATT
This sequence comes from Conomelus anceps, assembly GCA_948455865.1. NCBI lineage: Eukaryota > Metazoa > Arthropoda > Insecta > Hemiptera > Delphacidae > Conomelus > Conomelus anceps. Next base: position 29,177,558 of record OX418226.1, read on the forward strand.
AAAAATTTCCCTTGCAACGGGTTTTGGGATACCCCTGTAAATTTTTTAAAAATGAAACAATTCCCCTGAAACCACATTTTGAGCGATTCTAGATATGAATTCATCTATTTTGAAAATTCAACCCAAGTTATGTGTCAAAGCAAATTTCATCAAGCTCTTGCGTTATTGTCAAAGTGTGATCCGGGCCCTCATTGTTTTAGTAAAACAATTAAATGCAGGTATTTATACTCTGCTCTTTTTGATCCCTCACCTTTTCTGATTCTGGTACTGTACATACTATACTTGAAAATTCTTTTAAAAGGAGAGTTTGGGGTTGCTCTATAGGCTATTATTAATTTTTTTAATTTCTTAAGTATCATTTTATTGAAGTCGGTTCTTTCTTGCTAAAAAAAAATAATCCATCTAATGCCACACTTTTATCGCTTTCATACATCTTTTGCCAAATGTTGTCTCTAAAGGCTTCTTAAAATTTGAAAATTTATTTTGTCTGGAAAGGATCTATCCACCTGATTCCCTTATAGCTACGCCACTGTGATGTTACATGAACAATGAATACATAAAAATTAATCGATTTTTAAAACGTGTTTAAAATTGCAAAAAGAATTAAACCATTAGTACTCATTATACAGTTACAGTTAGTTATACATAGACCATACAACCTACAACTATGCAAACATTCTCAATTGTTAAGGTTGTTCAAATTAAAATTAAAGTGATGTTGAAATTCAAAACTTAAATTTTCTTCTTATAAACCATGAAAAATTGCGGATAAAGTTTGCGCCCCCCCCCCCTCGGATTATATACCTCGAGTCCGGGCATATTTAATCCAGCCCCGGTGAGGGGTCACCAAATGAAGAAATAGCCGAAACAATCATGTCTATTTTTTTAAATAAATATGGCTAATGACAATATTATTTTACAATAGTCTTATTAATTTTGGATATCTACCATATCACCAATACAAATTAGATTATTATAAAAGGATGTTAAAGAAAAATAACGATTTCGAATCAGTTGGATTACTTAATAGATGTATAAATTATGTGAAGGTGTATCATTTTTCACTAGCATTAACCATAAAATATATTTTCACACTACCTCAAGGGGGGGGGCGCGCGCCCCCCGCGCCCCCCTGCTGGATCCGCCCTTGAGTCTGTGTAGCATTGACCTGAATGCTGAGTGTTTGTGTTGTGTTGGATGATTGGAGGTGCTGTGAATTAGGGTATCTGTCATTGTTGGTTTTCTGTAGATGTTGAAGCTGTGTTCTTTGTAATTGAGAGGTCTAGGAAGTTTATTGAATTGTTTTGCTCATATTCAGCTGTGTATTGAATGTTCTTATGTATTTTGTTTATGTATGATCGAAGTTGTTCACATTGTCTTTTGTTTCCTCTGTATAGCAATAGAACATCATCTACATAAGTTAGTTTGAAGTGACTGACAATTGAATAAACTGACAAATATACATAAACAGAATTTATTAATTTCGAATTCCCTTAATTGCTATTACTCTATACTGAAGACTTCCGCAATGGCGGATATTGACAACAGCATTGAGCAGCTGATGGGAATCGATGAATGCTGTACAGAAAGGTCTCCATGGTCTAGTGGTTAAGGGCGCTCAACCGGCAATTGAGAGGTCCGTGGTTCGATTCCCGGTGGTGACAGATATTTTTGTACAGTAGCATTCATCGATTCCCATCAGCTGCTCAATGCTGTTGTCAATATCCGCCATTGCGGAAGTCTTCAGTATAGAGTAATAGCAATTAAGGGAATTCGAAATTAATAAATTCTGATCATCTACATATCTGTGCCAGTATATAATGCCATGTAAAAAATGCACTTACACTCAAAACCACACTGAACACAAACAAATACGATCTCCCAGGGATCTACAAACTGAACTGCTCTGATTGTAACAAATTCTACATAGGACAAACAGGCCGCACATTCAAACAACGTTACAAGGAACATTTTCAAGCCCTGACATCCAAAGCTGAATCGAATTTTGCCGACCATATCATTCAAACTGGACACACTTTTACTGACATCAGTACCAACCTACACATTCTACATATAAAATCTAAAGGACACGAACTCAACACCTTGGAACAATTTGAAATATACAAACACACCACACACAATAAACAAAACATTCTCAATGAACAACTAAATTTTAAATCTCACAAACTTTTTGATCACATTTTATAAAAAAACCACAACACTTCTAACCAAAAAACTGACATGATGATCTAGGAACCCACGCCTCTGAAGATGGATCTCATAGATTCGAAAGCGCTCGGCCAGATTAAGTGAGTTATTATACTTATTCTTAACAAATATTTGACTGCAAGTCGTTAAATTTCACATGAAAAGTTAATATTAACAACGCAGTTCGTCATGGAACAAGAAATCCAGGAATTGAAAAATATGATCGCACGACCACTTTTGCGTTATTTGTAGAATAAGTCATCAATTACAGTAGTTGCATACTTGTTACACGCTTTATTCAACTGAGCTCATTTCACAAAGAAACAATGAAAATTGACATTGCCATTAGCCATTAGCTTTGAATCTAGCGGCTAGCTTTTGTAGTTTTGATCCACTCCCGTCTGCTGCTGCAATCTGGTAGCCAGTTTGTGAACCTTCAACCAGTTCATCTGTAGGCCTATTGTTCTATTGCGTCTGCGCGAATTATGAATTGGAAGCTGAGATTTATTGCATAGCATTTGTCATTGTGTCGTCAAAATCCGTCATGGCGTGTCTGTGGTGGAACCGATCGAGTCCATTATTTTGTTCATTATTCGTTTAAATACTTATTCATATGTGTGAAGTTGAGCTGAGTGAAATGAGTAAATTAATTTGTTCAATCAATCATTTGAGTGAAAAAGAGATACACATACATAGTACTAATAGTTTGAGATGACATATGTGCGGCCTTGGAAATTCTTCAGAGCAAGCATCTACCACTTGGATGAATTATTATCACCTATCTATTCCTCTTGAAATATTCCTTTCCAACACCGCACACCTTAAAATTCATTCCACCATCACGAGCTGGATTACACAATCACAATTGGGTGAGTCTTTTTTCAACATTACTTTGTATGTGAAATTCTCTATGAGGCATCGACCCTCGATCGTTAGTAAATATCTATTTAAATTTTGCAAATTCGAAAAGACAGTTCATAGATATTAATAAATTACAAAACAGATATTAAGAAGCAATTATGTTGGCATTAATTTCTCTGAACATCTTCGTGCAACATTATTCTAGTGGAGGAACTTTCTATACCACAAACCAAAGCACGATACCGTACTCCAACAAATAATAGGACAGGTGACCCTGCGTGAGGTTATGACCCGAGCTCTATACATTAGAGTAGCGACTAGGGAGTAAACACAATAGATGCTGGAAACAAAACACGGTTGTTACATTCATCAAAAGTTGAACAATTCCTTTTGATCCATGCAATACCTCGATTCCACTTCTACTCACTACTGTTAGTACTTGTATGGGAGAGATGCACGAGACAGTAATAATAATATCCTCCGAGTCCAAGGATATGAACATATGAGTAGTTTCAATCCTTCTCTCTCTCTCTCTCTCTCTCTCTCTCTCTCAATAGGGTTGAGTGGAAGAGAGGACCAGGAGTCCTAACTCCGCCCTAATAAAGGCATTTAATCAATCAATCAATCAATCTCCTTCTCTCTCAAACAATCACCCCAGGTTCTCACATCATCAACCACCATCATCATCATCATCATTATCATCCTGTCACGAATTAAGAGTTGGGGGATGTATCCCCCGAAATTCTCAACCGGCACTATAAAAAAAAGCTTCATCTGTGTATTTTAACAAGTTCTAAAGCTCATTTTATGTGAACTTTTAAAGCTTTATTTGCGTGTTTTATGTGTTCTTATAAGGGGATTAAAACATTTTTTCCTACAACTGCTCGTAAAGTAATTCTTTACATAATGAAAACTAATTGTAAAATACCTCTTTACTGCTCCGCAAGCGGTAAAGTACTTTACGCTCGCCAGCTGTTTTCTTTATGCTTCTGTTTTGATTTTGATGTCTTCTCATTGGTGGATCATGGAATCCGTGAAATTCACATAACCTCAAAAATGGCGAACGCTAACCAATCCGCACACGGTCTGTGATGTTACAAACTACAAACTTTTATTGTGTCGGAATCCAGAACTGCAGTTGTAGGAAAAATATTGTATGCAATTCGCACGTGAAGCTTCTTTATAGCTCTAACAAAATTACTGCGCTCCACTATGCATCGTGCAGTAAATGTTTTGGCTCAAGCGATAAAGTCGCGCTTCACACTCTTAATACATAAATAATTATTTCCTGCAACTGCTCGTAAAGTAGTTCTTTACGTACTGAAAACTAATTGTAAAATACCTCTTTACTGCTCAGCAAGCGGTAAAGTACTTTACGCTCGCCAGCTGTTTTCTTTACGCTTCTGTTTTGATTTTGATGTCATCTCATTGGTGGATCATGGAATCCGTGAAATTCACATAACCTCAAAAATGGCGAACGCTAACCAATCCGCACACGGTCTGTGATGTTACAAACTACAAACTTTTATTGTGTCGGAATCCAGAACTGCAGTTTTAGGAAAAATATTGTATGCAATTCGCGCGTGAAGCTTCTTTATAGCTCTCACAAAATTACTGCGCTCCACTATGCATCGTGCAGTAAATGTTTTGGCTCAAGCGATAAAGTCGCGCTTCACGCTCTTAATACATAAATAACTATTCTCGGTGATATCCTTGCCAAAAAAATTTCTCAGCGATTTAATTTAATTTTCGTTAACCGAATGGGTACAATCTGGCTACACTGTAATTTGATCAACAGCCGCTTGCTTGCTTTGCTTATAAAAACCCAGATAGCACAAAAACATTACTTTCATGTAAAAATCACATCAATTTGATGGGAATATGACTAAATAATGAGAACTGTTGGAGAGGTAATCCATTTCATTAATTTTTTCTCTAGATTGTTTCAAATTCAAATGTAGAGATCACTGATCACGAACTGTAGGCAGGCTGTGTTTGAAAACGATAACAATGGATGATTACAACAGCTGTTATTTGAAAAGCTTGTAGTTTATTGTGATCCAACTCGATACTCGACTTTTCAACTGTCAATATGAAATGTCAAGATCTCGATTACTCGGAAAATTGTTATTATTACTTTGAATAGCAGATCGAGAGTATCGAATAGCAATGTTCGATATTATTATCGACATTAGACCCGTGTGCAAAGTAATCACTTAGCACACGCCATGCGCAAAGTAAATTAAATGCGGGAATCAGCTGTTTTGCGGACTGTGCAGTTGAGAAAGTTGAGCGTTGCAATCAGGTGTTGGGAAATAGTTATTTAGTATTAAGAGCGTGAAGCACGACTTTATTGCTCGAGCCAAAACATTTACTGCAGGACGCATAGCGGAGCGCAGTAATTTCGTGAGAGCAATAAAGAAGCTTCACGCGCGAATTGCATACAATATTTTTCCTACAACTGAAGTTCTGGACTCCAACACAATAAAAGCTTGTAGTTTGTAACATCACAGACATAAAGATCTCTCCAACTTTCCAAAAATGATCAAAATGATAATGGAAGTCCTATTAAAAAAGCCCCATACACAATGGATGAATGTGTGGAGGTTTTATGGGAAGAGAACTAGTTTTATTGCTTTTTCTTTATTATTTGATTAAATTCTCAGCATAAGGTATGATCAATTTACCCACAAGGTGCTTCTAGGTGACGTCTCCTCTTCACAATACTTTTTATTTATTATTGACGATTCAATATTGCTAAGCCTTGCTTATATTATGTGCAACTAACTGAATACATATGATTTGATTTGAGACCATGCGCGGATTTGGTTAGCGTGCGCCATTTTTGAGGTTATGAGAATTTCACGGATTCCATGATCCACCAATGAGAAGACATCAAAATCAAAACAGAAGTGTAAAGAAAGCAGCTGTCGAGCCTAAAGTACTTTACCGCTTGCGGAGCAGTAAAGAGGTATTTTACAATTAGTTTTCAGTACGTAAAGAACTACTTTCCGAGCAGTTGCAGGAAAAAGTATTTTTAATGCTAAAACTGCGAATTTTGGACATAGATTCGTCTATACTTGAAACACTTCACCAGTAACGGCTACAGAGAGTTCTTTCACTCTTTTGTTCATGTGTTCTCTCACTACTTCTCTCTCGCTCTCTCTCTTTCTCAATCGCTCTCTCTCTCTCTCTCACACACACACCTCTCTCTCTTCATCTCATGTGTTATTGTTTGGGCAATGATTGATCTTGGCTAGATGTGCTTGTCCCGAGGCCTATTAAGGTTTGTCTGAGCCGATATTGTTTCAGCTGCAGCTCAAAGCTGTATCACTGAAGACGACTGTAATTGATGTAGATTATCAAGCGATGATTGCTAGCCTATATTTGATCTTGGTATACATCAAATTTCGTGAATGACTATCAATTATCAGACTATTGATTGACATAACTTAATTAGTAGGCAGTTGATACGTTTCAAGTAGACTGCTCAACATACATTTGAATAGTCTGGTGTATCATTTGTAATTAACCGTTAATAATTACTATTATAGCTGATGTGGTAGATAATTATGTATTTGAGAACGAAAATTAAAATCAATAAGAAATTTCATTAGCGTCAAACCTCTATGTAACGAACTTCCTAATAGTGAAATCTTCTCTTCGGATTTTTTTCTTGTTTTTATGTATCCCTAGAAGTGGCAATCTTGTTGAGACGACCTCTTGTTTACGAATACCTCCCTAGAATGAATTTTTCGCCTATATATTAAAATGAAAATTTATTGCCAAACAACAAAATATACATGCAAAGCAAAACTTGAATCGGAAATAAATAAAAAAAAATATATGTTGTGTAAATTATATGTTAATGTTGTAAAAAAAATTATATATAGATAATATATACATAACCTCGTACATAAACAGGAACATAATAAAGTTTACATGAAATAATGTAAGTAGAAACTCTAAAACGAAGTAAAAATAAATTGATATAAAATATAGGAGGTTTAACTGTATTTCAAGTGTCATTAAATGTTAATACCAAACATAGTTGGGCCATCACATTTAATCTACAACACAGTGAAACGGCTGTCACGCCATAACATGAGTCTCAATTTCCATTCAGAAGTGTTTTTTAAGTTTTATTGAATAAATTTAAAACAAATTCAATCCATTCTTTTGTTAGTAGAGGAAGGCCAAGGCTCACTACAGTTCCCCCCTGAATTAACAAGGTTCCGGAACAACAAACGATTGTAAAACAATAGATTACAGTGAACAGCATGGAAGATTCTGCTGCAATACTTTTCTTAATTTACATTTTCGCTACTTAATTGATCACCCATTTAGCTGAAGATAAGATAAGGAAGGGTTATTGGGCACAACTTATCGTTTTGGCACAGCAGCCAATAGCTTTCATCGATCCGTCTAATTAGTGGGGGTGGGACTTCACTTAACTAGCATCGTAATTGAAGGGTATCAACTTGACCCTTGAAAGCGGCCGATCCTGATTAATAGCCTTTTCAGTGGCTGAGCCGATAAAGTGGTCGCGGTAAACCTGGAAAAACGCGCGTCAATTAGATTGGCGTTGGACGATTATATTGGTTCTGTTGAGTAGGTCGCGATTATAAGCGTGTTTTGATGGGTGAAACAAACTTAGCTACCCTAGTGGGAGTCAAGTGTTGGGGTTGGGATAGGTATTGTCGTAGGTCGTAGGATGTGGGAATATTTACCACCATGATCTAAATATTATTCTTTGATGTTTTTCATGACGAAATACTTAATGAACTATATAATATTAAAACTGACACTGTATTTCACTTTTATATAATATTGTTATGGGTTCTAATAGCTAAAATAAGGTTGGCAACACTAAAGTTCACACTTGCACTTTATTTACACAAATTAGTCTATTTACACACCAATATTTGTAAGTTCAATTAATTAAATAAAAACAGATCATCAAATGTCAAGTTAATACTTATTTTCGGTAATTATTTACAAGAATTAATGAATAAGTAATTACAGGCTGATCAATAATAAAATAAACAAGAGTCCAATGCACTGTACAAATGAATAATTAATTACAGGCTGATCAATAATAAAAGAAACAAGAGTCCAATAAACTGTACAAATGAATAATTAATTACAGGCTGATCAATAATAAAAGAAACAAGAGTCGAATAAACTGTACAAATGAATAATTAATTACAGGCTGATCAATAATAAAAGAAACAAGAGTCCAATAAACTGTACAATAATGCAGAAAGAAATTATAAAAAGAGCAACTATCACTTACGAAAACACAGTGCAATTCGTTATTTGACAGTCCCAAATAATATCACTTAACACGTCTTTAAACTATTAGTAAGCTGCATAAATAGTAAACACTTGTCTCTGCACTTGACACTGTCTAAATACTGAATAAAACACTGTTTACTCCACTGGCACGAGATCTGTAATACAATCTGTCACACGGGTTTGTAAAAAACTGATTCGCTGGTTCATGTGGACTGCTTTATATAGCTGTTGTAGTTGTATAATTCCAAGAATTGGAGGTCACCAGACACTTCGAGAATCTTCAAGAAGGCTTGGACTAGACCTCAATTGTTCTAGAAGATTGTAGAATTGACGAGAAGATCAATTGAGTGAGAGAGTTGCAGACTTGAAGAATAGGAGTGAGAAAGACATTTAACGAGTGAGAACAAAAGGAATCAAATTGCAGCTCCGTCTGTCCATGAAAACAATGGAATGATATAAATAGAACAAGTGCGTGATTAACTGCTTGTTTGCTTTTGTAACAATATTTCACTCACATATATTGGAGATGTTTGAGGAATGCATTACATTTCAGGCTGATGAAGCTTCTTTTCAGAAGTGAAATGCATTCCTCAAACATCTCCAATATATGTGAGTAAAATATCATATAAAAGTGAAATGCAGTGTCAGTTTTAATATTAGCTTGTAAATATTATTAATGAGAAATTTATTTTACAACATTGAAATTCAATTTGATTATTTAGCAATCTATGAAAAATTCAAAATTATATCAACTTTTCGAACTGCGATAGTGCTTTTTTAAAAATGAAATCAAAAATTAATATTCTTTTTCTGTAAGAAACTTGTGACCTATTGTGCTCTGAGGTGAAATTTCTAGTGGAAGAGACCTAACCTAAAATTTTGATTATATACTCTGAAATTTTGTGAAAATCAGATTCGGGTAATAGCCTGTTGTATTCTCATTGATTGTTAGTTACATCAATAAATAAATAAAATAAATAAATAATGGACACTTTAAAGTGATAGCCGCGAGCCGTAGCAGGTATCTGTTCAATCAGAGAGATAAGCTGCGTTCTCGTAGGTCCTGTTCGTAACGGTGACCGATTAGATTGGCCTGCAAAAAAGACGCTGTTCTCTGCTGTAAAATCACTTCCCGGTGGTTCGGAACCCACCTAAAACTGTAGGTCCAATTCATCAATCACCATCATCCAACTCATTACCCACGCACAGGTCTCAGTCCTATGCTTCATCCTCAAAAAAAATAAATAATAATAATTACCTATGACAAGCATAACTACAACATCACTATTACCAACGGCTGGTGCTATGGGTACAATAAATAATAATAATTTAAAATGAATGAAAAATTATTTAATAATTTAATATACAAAACATAAAATAATATAAAATTGATAATATATAAAATTAAAAAACCAATAAAATTGATGAATAATTCAATGTATAAAAAATTAAATACTCTAATATGAAATTGATAATATATACCAATTGCCTTAATCCTTCTAATTTTTGTGTAATTTTCTCAATTTGTCATCCGCCTATAATTTTGTCAAAAATGTTGCAAACTTTAAATATTGGTACAGAATAATTTATTTAATAAGTATTTCCAAAACCAGCTTCCTACTTCTATTCATTTAACTCTTTATTAATTCGATTCATAAGAGTTGATTTAATTTAAATAATTAATTTAATTTATTAACTTTTAAAAATTAATTTATTATTATAAAATAGAATAAAATTGGGTGATTTCAATTTGATTTATCAATTCAATTTTCAATGTATTTCTCATAATTCACAAATTCAATATAGCATAATGATGAAAAAATAGGAAAGTAATAACATCTTGAACTGCATTGCATTCACAAAGAAGCCACGCTTGTGCGCTGATGTAATTTGCAATTGAAAACCAATTCAAACAATATAATAATTAAGATTATAACTGCAATGATAATAATGTAATAAGGGTATAAACACTCTTGAATAGTTCCAAATAGTTCTTGTGGCAAAGGTGATATTGTGGAAGGTATCCATAATCAATAATAAGATGAAATTGTCACAACCACATTTATTAAAAAATATTGAGAAACTAGTTTCGGTTGTTATACCATTATCAATCTCAATCAAACTAAAACTGAAGTACAGAGAAGCTGAATATATACTGAACATGGAATGATACTATTGGTTAAACGAGAAAGAGGCTGACCTTCATCGTTGTGATTGGCTGACAAGTCACGCCCCCTGGTGGGAGGAGTAACAAGCAAAAATACGAGTCAAATCAATAACTAAAAACTGTTCAATACAACTAAGTTGGTTTCATCATAATTCCAGCCTACAGTTGAAAAACGGTTCTTTCGTATATTTCTTGGTTGACCTTGACTGCATTTCAGTGAGCTTCTAATTTTTTAGTTTTAATTTGATTCAATTCAAGCCTTATTATGTATTTTTCTTCTTTGTTGCTTTCTAGATGTTCACGGTTTTTATTTATTGATTTGACTCGTATTTTTGCTTGTTACTCCTCCCACCAGGGGGCGTGACTAGTCAGCCAATCACAACGATGAAGGTCAGCCTCTTTCTCGCTTAGCCTATAGTATCATTCAATGTTTAGTATATATTCAGCTTCTCTGTACTTTTGTTTTAGTTTGATTGAGATTGAAAATGGTATAACAACCGAAACTAGTGTCTCAATATTTTTTTATAAATAAATGGGGTTGTGACAATTTCGTCTTATTATTCAGTTCTAAATCAGTTTAGGACAACTTGATTAATACAGCTTGAGGATGATGAACCACAGATAAAATGTTCAGTTTATATTAGGCGCCATAGTATATATATATTCATATTTATTTATAAATGCTTCTTTCATTTCATTGAGCACCATTATTATGGAATTGGCCGGTAGACAAACTGAAATCGTGCGACAATATTTTTCAAGAGACTTGGTCTCCTAACTGTACCCTGCTTATATGTGTATGAAGCTACCTTAATATGTAAAAAGAGTGATATTAACCAAAATCTTGAACTACACGATTATAATACAAGATTCCGAGGAGATTATTACTTGGTGAGTCGCAATAGCAGCTTATTCAAACATGAATCTAGTTATATTGGTAGGAAACACTACAACAAGCTACCGCAGTTTTTAAAGAGTCATCAAAATATAGAAATATTTAAAAACCAATTGAAAAATTATTTAGTTGTGAAAGGTTTTCTAGTGTACTTTCACATCAAAATTAAGCCTCACCTCAACTAATTGACATAGTAATTATGGTTTAATTGTTAATCTGATTTCTGGATTTCTTGTTCCATGACGAACTGCTTTGTCAATATTATCTTTTCAAGTGAATTCAACGACTTGCAGTCAAATTTTTATTAAAATAAGTAGTATTTCACTTTCTCTGTAGGCTGAACGTTTTCGAGTTGTTAAAACCCATCTTCAAGGGTTTTAACAACTCGAAAACGTTCAGCCTACAGAGAAAGTAAATTACTACTTATTTTAATAAAAATTTGACTGCAAGTCGTTGGATTCACTCGAAAAGTTAATGTTAATCTGACTTGTCTTATACTCCTTAACTGGACTTTCCAAGACGTACAGGTATGCAAATATAGCCTACAGCTATATCAAACAAATTTGATAAAAGGTCAAATTCCAAGTACTAAGTCGATTGCTTGTGGATTAAAAGCAGACCGAATTTTCCATTCGCTTTTCTTGAAAATTTTCCCCCAATTGCGTGAGAAGCAGTAGCAGATAAGAATCTTGCCTGCAAGGGGTTTTAACAATTCTACATACAATTTTCCTATTAGCCCAACCGGGTTCGTGTAAACTTTCTGATAGGAAATCAGTTAGGTTTTTCTAAACCCCTCAAATTCTGCTATCAGCCACTATTATTACTCCTTCTACCTCTAATCTGAAATTTGTACACCAAAAGATTGTGAGTTTCTCTCTATGTAATTATAATAATTCCAGTCATTAAATTAACGATAAATGTACGACATTTCGTACTTGTTTTTGATTTATTGTTTTAATGCAGTACAGTGCAACATGCAATTATTTTTAATTGACTGTAGATATCGTTCAAAATGAAATGAAGTGGACTTTTGATGTTAGAATTTCTTGTCTTTTCTTCGTCTACAACTTACAAGAATTACTTTTTCAATAATTTTGGATACTGTGGTCAACATGTTTGTATATAGCAGTTTTATGCTTGAAAAGCCTATCTTCGCATTTTATCGAAACTTTGTCTTCAATAAAAAATTAATGGGATTTCGAAATTTTCAATAACTTATATACAATTGAAAACTACATTTTTTAACATTGAGGTACTATAAGAGCACATAAGAGCAGTTAACTGATCACAATTATTTATTAAACTTCAAATAATTGAAATTATCCACTGACCACTGTTTCAATTTATTCGCTAAATAATTAATTCACACTAAATTGAGGATGCGGAAATCTTATTACAGCAATGAATAAGGTTGTTTCAGTTATTATTTTACTCCTGTTTGCAGACAACGATTTTTCTTTCCGAAAGCAGTATTGATTCAATGAATGTTTCTTAGCTGTGCTTTTAATCTAATCCAGTAAATTATTTTGATTTTTTAGGTAATATGAATTTTACCTAAGATATCAAATCCATATGTTTTAGAGACACTGCCTTTGTGATGTGACTCAACCAATGTAATTGATAAATATTGAGGTAAAAGGTCAGGCTACGTTCTTTAGATTGAAATGAACACAAGTATCTTAGGAGTTTATTCTTCAACTAGCTTGAGGGGAGTGATAGCCGAGTGCCGTAGCAGGTATCTGTTCAATCAGAGATAAGCTAAGAAACTCCTGGTCATCTTTGTAACGGTGACCGATTGGATTGGCCAGCAAAAAAGACTCTGTTCTCTGCTGTAAAATCACTTCCCGGTGGTTCGGAACCCACCTAAAACTGTAGGTCCAACTCATCAATCACCATCATCCAATTCATTACCCACGCACAGGTCTCAGACCTATGTGGGATTCATCCTTCAAAAAAAAAAAAAACTTGTACCCGTCCTTCGTACGGATTATGTTTAGAAATAAGACTAAATAATATGTTTCGGCTTTTTTGATAGCAACGATCATGAAGTTGTTAGCAACTTAGAACGTAAACAATTCAGTGACAGTTATCAGAGAGAATATTTGAGAACAGCTGATTGATATATCATAATAAATTACGTAATTTGTTCTTATGTGGTAATAAAACTTAGAAGAAATGTATCCAAAATCGCACAATACTTGGTTTTTAAACATTTATTATTCTGTTAAAAAAAAGATAATTTAGTTTTTTATAGCTAAAGACATTGCCAATAAAGTTTTCAATACTGATAAATAACTTAAATCCCGATCGATGCTCTCGTTTTTCAGGAGAAGGCAGCGTAAAATGCCTTCGGGGCCGTGACAGACAGACAGAAATTGAGATAAGACTTGTTTCGGCTTCTTTAATGTATAAAACGTAAAAATAACCAAATAATATATAATTCTGATAAATGTACAAAACTCTAATTTTATTTATATAGATATCGTCATTTCAATCAGTTGGTTGAAAGCGAAGTTTTGAAGAAAAGTTGTGACGAATGAAGGAAAACAATAGAATGTTAGCTGTCTTCAATCGAACTCCAGAAAACCGGCAAAAAAATATTTTCCTTGATTATCTCTCTTCACATCTAATCTCACAAAAATTTCATAACAAATTGAATAATAACGATGTTGCAAAGTAAGTCTTTCTGGAATTTCTCTTCGGTTTTTTCTGGGCCAGTTTTCCACTTTCCCAGACTTTTCCTGTCTTTCAAGCGATAAAAATAGATTCGGAGCTTAATGAAGTACAAAAGGATTCAGGAGGAAGATGAAAGAGATGGAGAACAAGATGAAATATTCATTCGTCGTTCCTTTTTGCCAGCGTCAAACAAAATAATGGAAGCTACTACAAGTTATTGCCTTCTCCCAATTACGATTTCCTCAGAATCTTCTTCTTCTCTTTCTTCTACTTCTCCTGTCTTTTTCTTCATCTTCTTCTTCTTCTTCTTCTTCCGCTTCTTCTTCTTCAATTTCATTTCTTCTTCCTCCTCTTGTACTTCTTCCGCTTCTTCTTCTTCAATTTCATTTCTTCTTCCTCCTCTTGTACTTCTTCCGGTTCTTCTTCTCCTTCTATTCTTTCTTATTCTCCTCACATTCCTTTGACTTCTTATCACTCTTGTTTCTTCTTATGCTTCCCCTTCTTCTAGTCCTCCTCTTCATCCCAACCTCCTTTTCCTGCTTCTTCCCCTTCATGTTTTATTCCAGGTCTTTCTTCTACTTCTCACTTCTTCTCCTTTTTCCTCTTTTTTCTTGTCACTCTTTTCTTTCTTCTTCTCCAATTTCATCGTCGTCTTCTTCTTATCACTCTTGTTTCTTCCTATTCTTCTCATTCTCTTCTAATTATTCTTCTTCTTCTTTTTCTTTGTCATTTCTTATTCCGCCTCTTGTACTTCTTCTGGTTCTTCTTCTTCACACTCTTTTCTTTTTTCTTCTCCTCTCATTCCTTTGTCTTCTTCTTATCATTCTTGTTTCTACTTATTCCGCTCCTCCTCCTCCTCCTCCTCCTCCTCCTCCTCCTCCATTCCTCCTCCTCCTCCTCCTCCTCCTCCTCCTCCTCCCCCCCCCCCCCTCCTCCTCATCCTTCTACTCCTTCACATTCTCCTTTTTTTCTCCTTCTCCTTCTTCATCTCCTTCTTGTTCTTTTTCTGGTCTTTCTTCTACTACTCACATCTTTTTCTTCTACTTTTTCTTCTTCTTCTTTTTTCCTCTTTCTTCTTCTTCTTTCCTCTTTCTTCTTCTTTTGCCCTCTCTCTTCTTCATCTTTTTCTTTTTCTTCTTCTTCTTTTTTTTCCTCTCCTTTTTCTTTTTTTCTCCGTTCTTCTTTTTCTTCCTCCTGCTTCTTTGTTTTTGTTTCCTTCCCTACACATCCGCCTCTCCTGTCTTCTTTTTATTCTTCTCTTCTCACTGCTTCTTCTTTTTCTTCTTCGCGCTTCTTCTTCTTCTTCTTCTTCTTCCGCATTTTAAAAACAAAATTAACGAATTACAGGACACAATCGGCTCCTCGTCAAAGTCAAAGTCAAAGCTTGTCTGCAACTCTAGCTATAGCTGGAAGCTGGATTCTACTTTTGAATAATCAATTTGCATCCATTAGCGATGACTTTTTGACTGTATTTTTTTCTCCCTGCCAAAGTTAGGCGTGTTTCTACACTGAAATCAGAATGTTGGAAAGTTAGATAATTGTTCTAGGTAAAGTAGTGTCCAATAATTTTTGTGATGAGTGGGCCTGCATAATTCATAAGTTCATAATTTGTACATAAATCATAAGTTAAGGGTTTTCATGCCTTCTAAATTCCATTTTCAGTACTTCTAATGTTTTTCCTGTACTCAAATGTCCAAATGGTAGAAACGCATGTGTTCTGTGATCTAATTCACATTCATGGAAATATAAAAAATAATCTCTCAAAAAGCATAGGTTAAACTGAGAGAAAACTGACTTGAAAATGAGGGAATCAATTTAAAAGTTATTTTTTATCCAGTTTTATATATCAGTAGATTTTTTATTGATGTTGTGGAACTCTGTAATAAAAGTAAAAATTGTTAATATTTGTCGATTCTAGGTATTTAATTGAGGAGGTTTGAGTGATTACAATAATAATTGTCACATTTTCAACAGTATTGTTACGATTGTAAAACAAGCAGTTTTTTACGCACTTGTTCTAAGTAGTTTTTTTACACACTTGTTCTAAGTAAATGTTTTCAACACTATTGTTACGATTGTAAAACAAGCAGTTTTTTACGCACTTGTTCTAAGTAGTTTTTTTACACACTTGTTCTAAGTAAATGTTTTCAACACTATTGTTACGATTGTAAAACAAGCAGTTTTTTACACACTTGTTCTAAGTAGTTTTTTATGCACTTGTTCTAAGTACATGTTTTCAACAGTATTGTTACGATTGTAAAACAAGCAGTTTTTTACGCACTTGTTCTAAGTAGTTTTTTACACACTTGTTCTAAGTACATGTTTTCAACAGTATTGTTACAATTGTAAAACAAGCAGTTTTTTATGCACTTGTTCTAAGTAGTTTTTTATGCACTTGTTCTAAGTCCATGTTTTCAACAGTATTGTTACGATTGTAAAACAAGCAGTTTTTTACGCACTTGTTCTAAGTAGTTTTTTTACACACTTGTTCTAAGTAAATGTTTTCAACACTATTGTTACGATTGTAAAACAAGCAGTTTTTTACGCACTTGTTCTAAGTAGTTTTTTACGCACTTGTTCTAAGTACATGTTTTCAACAGTATTGTTACGATTGTAAAAGAAGCAGTTTTTTATGGACTTGTTCTAAGTAGTTTTTTATGCACTTGTTCTAAGTAAATGTTTTCAACATTATTGTTACAATTGTAAAAGAAGCAGTTTTTTACGCACTTGTTCTAAGTACATGTTTTCGACAGTATTGTTACGATTGTAAAAGAAGCAGTTTTTTACGCACTTGTTCTAAGCAGTTTTTTATGCACTTGTTCTAAGTACATGTTTTCCATTGATAGACAAATATGACTTGTAATCTGAATCTTCATTCTCTTGCTTTTCACATGTCTTCGTCACTCTTATTCTTCAAATTAATATGCATCTCTCTCACTCAATTATGAACATTTGAAGCTTCTCCTCGTTTCTACATACTTCCTGATTGTTCTACTATATTCGATGACCTTCCATGGATTTCTCAAAGCTTCTAGTGGCCTCCAGTACTTTGCTTACCTCAAACGATGACTATATAGAGTGTTCCATAAGTAAAGAGCCAAACTCTGGGAAAAGGTTATATGGGTCAAAATAAAGAGAAAATTACGAATAAATTTTTTTCCACAAACGCTTCGTTTACCAGATATCCGCCATTTTGTATTTTTTACAAAATAATTGTTATCTTCAAATTTTTTCAACCGATCTTTATAAAACTCGGTAAGTATGTTTAAATAAAAAAGACCTACTGTAGAAAAAAAATTCAACTTGGTCCAATTTAAAATTTCAAAATGGTGGCCATTTTAATCCTTTAATCTAAAATGGCAGGAAAACGGGAAAAGTTACAAAATTTACCAAGAACAATTTTTTTTAGAAAGTTTTATTTCCAATCTGTCAACACCAAAAACATGAAAATCGAACAAAACATAACCGAGATACATTGAAATGTGTGTTAAGAGGCAGAAAAATATCCATATTTGTTGTAAATAGCCCCAATCAGCTGGTTAGCTGATTAAAAAACATGCGGTTGTTGAGTTGTTGTTATTATTGTTTTATTTACTTCAAACATCATTAATGTGATCAGGTTAGATTGAAATTATCTAAGTTTGTTCAAAAGAGAATCAGGAGTAATAATAATAATATCGTGTGACCTGGCTGTCTCAGGTCTGGTGTCAGAGTTATCAGGTCGCACCTGAATAAGTTTAGGGCCTCTGACGTGACTTAACGACTGTTTTTTAGGCAGCCAGGACCGACAGCTTAACGTGTCCTCAGAAACAGTAAAAGATACATTTCATTTAAAGAGTAGGTTGAAAGCTAATTCTAATTGAATGGTACATCAAATTTGAGGTTTTTCCGGAGGATGAAGCCCACATAGGTCTGAGACCTGTGCATGAGTAATGAATTGGATGATGGTGGTTGATGAGATGGACCTACAGTTTTAGGTGGGTTCTGAATCACCCGGTAATATAGACATAAAAATTATTCTAATCTAATGATTAAATTTATACGAGGTACCGGTACTTAACTATTTCAAATTTTTAATTGTTCAGTAAGAGAAGAAAAATAAACAATTGAAAGAAATGTAGTAAATGTATTTAAATAAATAAAATAAAAGAATAAAATAAAATAAATATATATAAAATAAAATATAAATAACTAGTGAGGCCACAAAACCAGTCAAGTGCTCAATTTAATATGTTAAATTGACAAATAATATCAACCATTATAACTCTCAGCTTAATATTATTAGTAGTCTAGGTAAGAAAATAGAAATACAATAATCTAAACTTTAATATTATTTAACAGCAATACAATGGAACTTCAATTATCCGTAAACTATCAATTGGGACCAGACCCAATACGGACAATCAAATATTCAAATGATTAAATTTCTTAGAAAAATTTATATTTTAAAGAAAAAGAGCTTACTTTTTATACTAAAATGCATTTTTCATTAATTAATTGAAAAGTCTGTGATGTTTTCCATGAGGCTGATGAAGCATCTCTTTGGAAGTGAAGTTCATCCCTCAGTATCTCCATTATAAGTGAGCGAAAATCATATATTAAAAGAAAATACGGATTAAGTTTTGATATTAAGCAATTGAAAAGGCAACACTTTTACAAGTTATTCAGTGTACGTGTACCCACAAGTGATGTACATCAGTTGTATTTTATAAAAGCCATTATTTGCCGAACATCCCAGTCAGAGTGAGTTGTTAAACTTATATTTTAACTTAAAGCAATTTGGATAATCAGAGTTCAGATAATTAAAGCAATTCGGATAATCGGAGTTTGGATAATTAAAGTGATTTCAATAATCAGAGATCAGATAATTAAAGCATTTCGGATAATTGGGGTTTGTATAATTAAAGTGATTCGGATAATCAGAGTTAGGATAATTAAAGTGATTCAGATAATCGGAGTTTGGATAATTAAAGAAATTTGGATAATCGGAGTTTGGATAATTAAAGCAATTTGGATAATCAGAGTTTGGATAATTATAGCAATTTGATAATCGGAGTTCAGATAATTGGTGCTCTACTGTATTTGATTATATTTTATATTTTCAATCCTTTTTTGATTTTGATTTTTTCAAATTATATTTTTATAACTCAATCATTTTGAAGATTGAATTTCTGGTAGCAAAGTTGGTTGGAGCGCTTGTCTATGAAATGATAAGAGTCTGGCTAGCTTCGCTCAGCCTTGAGTTTGATCAGTCATGGATGTTTCTCATCATTCACCCAATCACCACATTACCCACGCACAAGTCTCCAGACTCATGTAGACATCATCCCCAATAAAAAAATGCTCTATTTTAATATAACACTAATATTCCATAGTGATAATTTCTCAAAATTAATTATTATTTTTCACTTCTTGTTTTTCAGAGGATGGAGGGCATACGACTGTCCATGAGCATCCTGCTAGGGATTCAGGTGCTTCTGATAGTGCTCGGTGCCTGTTTCCTGCGCTATGGAAAAGATGCTGATGCCAAAGTACTAGTCGACAAGGATACTGAATCTGTCAAAAATAAGTATCCAAGTAAGTACAATAATTATATTTTTCATAAATTGAATATATTACTTACATACAATACACAATACACTTTTCCTACAACTGCTTGTAGAGTAGTTCTTTACATACTGAAAACTAATTGTGAAATACCTCTTTACTGCTCTGCAAGCGGTAATAGTTATTTATGTATTAATAGCGTGAAGCGCGACTTTATCGCTCGAGCCAAAACATTTACTGCGTGACGCATAGTGGAGCGCAGTAATTTTGCGAGAGTGATAAAGAAGCTTCACGCGCGAATTGCATACAATATTTTTCCTAAAACTGCAGTTCTGGATTCCAACACAATAAAAACTTGTAGTTTGTAACATCACAGACCATGCGCGGATTTGGTTAGCATTCGCCTTTTTTGAGGTTATGTGAATTTCACGGATTCCGTGATCCACCAATGAGAAGACATCAAAATCAAAACAGAAGCATAAAGAAAACAGCTGGCGAGCGTAAAGTACTTTACTGCTTGCTGAGCAGTAAAGAGGTATTTTACAATTAGTTTTCAGTACATAAAGAACTACTTTACGAGCAGTTGCAGGAAAAATACTTTACGCTCACCAGCTGTTTTCCTTATGCTTCTGTTTTGATTTTGATGTCTTCTCATTGGTGGATCACGGAATCTGTGAAATTCACATAACCTCAACAATGGCGAACGCTAACCAAATCTGCGCATGGTCTGTTATGTTACAAACTACAAGCTTTTATTGTGTTGGAATCCAGAACTGGAGTTTTAGGAAAAATATTGTATGCAATTCGTGCGTGAAGCTTCTTTATCTCTCTTGCAAAATTACTGCGCGACGCGTTGTTTTGGCTCGAGCGATAAAGTCGCGCTTCAAGCTCTTAATGCATAAATAACCATTATCTATTCACTTTAAAAACATAATCTATTATCACTTCATCATCACAATTTTGTGAGCTACAACAAATTCGATGCCCTTGAAAATCTATGTCTTTTCTCCATTTTTTGTATCAAAATTAATAATATTTATTAAAGATCGATATTTACAGTTTCAGTTCGAAACCCGCCAAAAACTGTAAGTCCACCTACAGATATTGAGAATCCAAACGTTTCATTGCCTTGATTACAGGTGCGGTTATAGAAATAATATCTGGGTAATTATTGTTTTATTGATTCAATGTATGCCTAATAGAGAATTTCATGCTTTTTATTGATTTCGAATTCCTCAAAGTGCTATTAATTTATACTGAAGACTTCCGCAATGGCGGATATCGACAACAGCATTGAATAGCAGTTGGAAATCGATGAATGCTACTGTAAAAAATTAATAACTTTTGTCTGTATATTTGTCAGTTTGTTAAATTGTTAGTTACTTCAAACTAACTGTGAGATACGAGCCGATATGGCCAAGTTTAAAATGAGTGCTGCTGTGCAGAAGAGTCACTATAGTCTATCTATCTTATCTTATAGTCTAGTGGTTGAGGCGCCCGACCGGCAATTGGGAGGTCCGCGGTTCGATTCCCGGCAGTGACTGAAATTTTTGTACAGTAGCGTTCATCGATTTCCATCAGTTATTCAATGCTGTTGTCCATATCTGCCATTGCGGAAGTCTTCAGTATAAATTAATTGCGTTTTGAGGAATTTGAAATTAATAAATTCTTTTTTTGTATATTTGTCAGTTTTTAAATTTCAATTTTTCTCCGATCATTTGTCCAATATTCAGAGGAGTTTACTTATTTTATTCTATACAAGAAAAATACAATTAGTAAAATGGAAGACAATTCTCTGATACAATTTTGCATAAACAAAAAAAAAAAAAAAACACTAAAAATCATTAGTGTAATCAGTTACTTAAACTAGTGTTATGCTTTTGCGATTTCTGTGCTCCTTACCTACTAATATTTTGTAAGCTGAACCACCAGAACAAATTCTTTGTCCTTGAAATTCTGTTTTTCCGTTTATTTAAAAGTATTTTACTTATGAATAATATTGATTCAAGTTCGACATTTACATGATAGTTACAAGACTCAATAAATTTCAATCGATAGGCCTACTGTAATTACTTAAGATCAATAATCAAAACACAATATAAATTTTCACTCATTGGAATTCACAAGGCTCTCTGAATTTAATCAATACTGTCAATACATTTCAATGATATTGATTGATTGATATTAACTTTTTAGGTGAATTCAAGGACTTGCAGTCAATTTGAATTAAAGTCGTTGAATTCACCTGAAATGTTAATATTTGTCTACAAGTAATTTGTCTAAAAGTAATTTGACTACAAGTCGTTGAATTCACCTAAAAAGTTAATATAAACAACGCAGTTCGTCATGGAACAAGAAATCCAGGAATTCAAGATTGATATTGAAATAATAACCACAAGAGTCTGTGAATTTTAATCGATAGGTGTGTATTTGTGTTTTTTAATCAATACTGTAATTTGTGTGAACCACTTATCGTTTTAATTAGTGGATGTTAATTACATTCTCTGTACGTCGCAGTGTTCCAAGATGTTCACGTGATGATATTCATTGGTTTCGGCTTTCTGATGACTTTTCTCAAGCGATACGGCTTCAGCTCGCTGGGATTTTCCTTCCTGCTCACTTCAGTCGTGGTGCAGTGGGCGATCTTTTGTCGTGGCATCTTTCATCTCGAAGATGACGATAAAATTCATCTGAACATGCTTAGGTGAGCAAAGATTTATGTCAGATTTGTATGTCATCTCTATATCTAAAAATGAATGTCTGTCTGTATGTATGTATGTATGTGTGTTCCCTATAGACTCCAAAACTACTTGACAGATCGGCATGAAACTTTGGGAATATGTTGTGTGAATATTGGGGATGGTTTCTGACCATAAATTTCAATAGGGGGGCTAATAATCTATATAAATAAAATTAGAGTTTTGTCTGTACATTTATCAGAATTATATATTTTTTGGTTATTTTTACGTTTTATACATCAAATAAGCCGAAAATCGTCTTATCTCACTTTCTGTCTGTCTGTCTGTCTGTCTGTCTGTCTGTCTGTCACGGCCCCAAAGGCATTTTACGCGGCCTTCTCCTCAAAAACGAGAGCATCGATCGGGATTTTAGTTATTGAACAGTATTGAACACTTTATTGACAATGTCTTTAGCTATAAAAAACTAAATTAACTTTTTTTTTAACAGAGTAATAAACGTTTAAAAACCAAGTGTTTTGCGATTTTGGATACATTTTACGCGGCCTTCTCCTGAAAAACGAGAGCATCGATCGGGATTTAAGTTATTTATCAGTATTGAAAACCTTTTTGACAATGTCTTTAGCTATAAAAAACTAAATTAACTTTTTTTTAACAGAATAATAAACGTTTAAAAACCAAGTATTGTGCGATTTTGGATACATTTCTTCCAAGTTTTATTACCACATAAGAATAAGAACAAATCACGTAATTTATCATGATATATCAATCAGCTGTTGTCAAATATAAATAGTGGGCCCTTCACGGCGTTATTTACGCTGTCTGCAGACTTGTGTAGTCGGAGCATTGCAGTCTTTTAGGAAACATATGTCTGGTGAATCAAAGCTCATCTTATGTTTTATCAATTATTTCTTTGTTAAAAAAAAAAAATTCTAATTTAAATTTATCAAAACAAAAATTAACATTTTAGGAAGGTGCGGTTTGTGCTAGGCTCTTGGGAATTCGCCAGGTAGCACTATTATTACCACATAAGAACAAATCACGTAATTTATCATGATATATTAATCAGCTGTTCTCAAAAAATATTCTCTCTGATACCTGTCACTGAATTGCTGACGTTCTAAGTTTTTTACTAAGAGCCCGTTCACACGATACAGTTTTTGTACGGTACAGTAAATTTGCTGTATCAGTTATTTTGCAGTGCTTTCGTTTGCATGTACATTTCATATTGTATGTTCACACAATACTGTTTCGACTGGATCCAGTAAAAAAGCTGTTCTAGCCGATCTCTACATTCGGTTTTGTCTTCGAAAACTGTATCGCTAAAATCAGCTGTACCGCAAAATAACTATCCATATCCGGTGGCACATGTATTGTACCGGTAATGAATATGTTCAAACGATACGCTTATTAAGCTGGAAGCAGTCTTCAGATCGTCAGCATTGATCTTCTTCAACATTGATCTTCTTATTAGTGAATTCCAGTGTCCAGAAGTGGAAGATATTAATTGTGAAAATTTAATTTCTCTAATATATGAGAGACTCGCCTTGTGGGACAAGACTTAAGATTAATATAAAAATAAATAGAGAAAAATGTGTGGAATATTGAAACCAGAATTTGCGTACTTTGATCAAAATTTAAGAGAAACCTTCAGTAAGAAACTTATTTAAAAAAATCTTACACAAATAAAAGAAAATCCTGGACTGGAATAAATAAAACTGAACTGAAAGCGCAATGGAAGAAGGAGGAGAGCACAGCAATAAGCAGCAAAGCCGGACCGTGTGAACATCACAGTACAGTTGACGCCGTACAGTAAAAAAACCGCAAAAAAACTGTATCGTCTGAACGGTGCCTAAACTGCTAACAACTTCATGATCGTTGCTATCAAAAAAGCCGAAACATATTATTTTAGTCTTATTTCTAAACATAATCCGTACGAAGGACGGGCACAATAGCTAGTTATTATTAATTAAACCATTTTATAGACCTAACCTACTGAACTTGCCAGCCAAACAGCTTAAAGGAACAGCTGAGATAAGTCAACAGTTTTTAATCATATGGCAGGCTCCTTAGTGGCGTTATTTACGCTTTCTTTGAACAGCAAAAGACTTTGCACTTTGCATGTAGGCTACCGTGCAGTTGGAGCCTTGCAATATGTAGGAAACATACGACTGGGTATGATGAAATGTAATTATGCTAGGTTGATGACATCTGTTAACCAATGCAGCTAGAAATTTGAAATGCAGCCTCAGCGGAATTTAATTTTCATTATTAATAATTTATTATTATTATTTAATAATAAAATAAAAAACCTAGCTTCTACCCTTATAGTCATAGGAGGTTTAAATTTGAAATTTTTCTTCATTCAGAGGTGTTGATTAAGAAAACAACGAAGCCTCTATGATCACCTGGAAGAGCCCTAGGACTAACTTCTTTCCTAAATTTTAAATTTAACCTCAGCGGGAGGTGGCGAATAATAAAATGAAGGAGAACTTTTATGAGAATGCAGCAACGCGCGTTGGGCCAGCTAGTCTTATATATTAATGTACCTCGTATAATATATTTTAATGTACCTCGTATATAATCTGGTGTTTTAGAACTTTCTGTGTGCTCCTATTCCAAATTAAATGACTATTAATTTTCAATCTTCTGAATATTTTCTGCTTTCTTCAGAGATATTCTAAAATTTGAAATTTGGCGGGCCGCTTAGCGCAGTTGGTTGGGGCGTCGCAACTTCAGCTTGCTGTCGTTTAAGTGGTCGTGGGTTTGAATCCCGCTCCACCGTCAGGCATTTATGTGTAATCATTCACCTCATTACCCAAGCACAAGTCTCGGACTCAGCAATAAAAAAATAAAAAATACATTAAAAATATCACAAATATGTTGAAAACTCCACTTTATATTTTGATCACACATACAAAAACATGGTTTCAATGCGCATGGCATCAATTTTTGAACAGTATTGGCTTGTAAAATGAATTAACAAAGAAAAATGTTTCCAGCTTACATATTGTTATAATCAAGAGAAAACTTTTATCATTTATAAGTTTATTTATTATGATTATTTCGGAGGATAAAGCCCACATAGGTATGATATGATTCTGTGCGTGGGTAATGAGTTGGATGATAGTGATTGATGAGTTGGACTCACAGTTTTAGGTGGGCTCCGAACAACCGGAAAGTAATTTTACAGCAAAGAACAGAGTCTTTTTGCTGGCCAAAAGAGTTGAGGACTATAATTTATTTGTTGCTATTGTATTTGTTGTTTTTTAATGTGATAAAAACCTCCCATCTTATTGCAGATGTACAAATGCTACAATTTTTGCGTGTGTCAAAAAAATTTTAATAATTGAGCTGAACTGTTTTGACAATATTTCATCATCTGTTGTAATTTTCACTCACTAACAATAATATTCAATTTCTTCATGCATATATTAATTAATTTATTTATTTCAATAAAGCACACAACAAACAGAAATTATAAAATGCAATACAACTTTTGTCAAGTGACTTTGTCCTTTGTCAGTGCAGCAGAACAGCAGGAAGCCTTGGTATGCAGCACGGGGGTAATGGTCACACTACTAGTAGAAGTGTGGTTCAATTTTTCTTCCTAAACATGTCAATAGTAAATTATGCAACGATTCTTTTATGACTACTTTCTAACAACGAGTGAGATGTAAGTTAGAACACGAGTGAAGCAAATATTCTAATCATCTCACAAGTTGCTTTAAGGCGAAATACAATCATTGCATACAATATTTTATTTCTGACTATCAATAAATTACCTTTAATTTAGCTTACCAATGGAACAGATAACTCGCCCCAAAAAATATAACCTACAATGCATGATTGTTCTCGACAGTTCAATTTTGAAATGCAGTTTGATTTCGAAATGTTTTAAATAGCTGATGTGACTTGTGACTAAAGCATAACATTCATTTTGAAAAACAGTGTTGAAGAAATCCTGAATTTCAATTGGTCTAACCTGTACTTGAAAGTGACAGTAGTGTAGAAATAGCTTCATAATGCAACTAGTTTGATAATCCATGGGAAATGAATCTAGCAACCATGCTATGATATTGATTAACGATATTTACTGTTATTTTGTGATATTTACATAATAACCACAAAAAGAGTCTGTGAATGTTTTAATCAATATTGTAATTTTTGTGAATTACTTTTAGTTTTAATTAGTGGATGCTAATTACGTTTTCTCAAGTTCTTACATTAATCATGGAATAATGTAAGCTGTAATGTAACCTCGCTTTCTAACCTTTTATAACTACTTTATAACATAGCCATCGATAAATGATGTTTACTGTATGCTTTTACTGATGGGAATAAATTTATATTATATTATTTATTTCATTTTTTTTTTCAGTTTGGTGAATGCAGACATAGCGGCGGCTTCAGTTCTGATCTCAATGGGAGCCGTTCTGGGCCGGACCACGCCCATCCAGCTGGTCATCATGGGATTGGTGGAGACACTGCTCTTCTCCGTCAACGAACACATTCTCATCGAATATTTCAAGGTAGGAATGAAAATCACATTCAAAATTAAATCCATTCAATCATTTAGATTTGAAATTCTCATGGTTCTACTTCCGGTTGCATTGAAGGATTAAGAAGGGATGGGGGCGTGGCTGAATCCCCCCCTCCCCACACAAATACATGAGTTTGAGGTAGGAATGAAAATTATGTTCAAAATAAAAGCATATTCAAACATTTATAAGTGTTGTTGGTTCTACGTCCAGTTGCTGTGGTGGATTTGAGAGGAGGACCTAGCTGAAGCCCCCTCCCCCCCACCAAATAAATGAGTTTGGGGTGGGAATGGAAATTATACAAGAGACTACAACAAGCGACCGCATTTTTTAAAGAGTCTTGAAAAAATAGAAATATTTAAAAAACAATTGAACAAATATTTTGTTGATAAAGCTTTTTATAGTGAACAAGAGTTCCTTTCACATCAAAATTAAGCCTCACCTCAACTAATTGATATATTAATTATGGTAACTAGTGTATGAGATTGATTGTATAATTGCTATCTGACTTGTCTTATACTCCTTAACTGGAGTCTCCAAGACATAATCTACAAAAAAAAAATAATCGAAATTAAAACAAATTGAATTTTTGATGGTTTTACTACCAATTGCAGTGACGAATTCGAGAGGGAGGGCCTTGGCTGAAGTCCCCCCCAAATGCATGAGGTTTTACATCAAGTTTCCAATAACTATTTTCGCGCTGAGGAGACTAGCAAAAATTTGTAACAGAGAAACGTTAAAAACAGTGTACTTTGCATCGATCCATTCCCACATATCGTATGGAATTGAAATTTATGGAGGGACAAGCATCTCAAACTTGAACAAAATACTCCTATTACAAAAAGAAGCAATAAGAATAATTCTAAATCTTAATAGAGAGCAGTCATGTAAGCCATTTTTCAGGGAGTTAAACTTCATGACGGTGTACAGCCTGTACATTTATAGGACAATATTACATTTAAAAAATAATGAATCTAAATTACCGCGGCAATTGGATATACATAATTATAATACTAGAAATAAAAATAATTTTACAATAAAAAAACACAATAAAGAAAAATTTAAACAAAGTCCAACGTATATGGGAATAAAATTCATTAGTTATCTACCAGGTTGCATAAGGAATGAATGTAATAGTTTAAAGTTCAAGGAAATGTTAAAAAAATATTTAATATAATTATCATGCTACAACTTGAACGAATTTATTGAGAAAAAATGAATTTTGACTTTCATACCACTATCAATGTTTGAAGGAGCAGCAGACGACAAAATTTGTGTATGTGACGTTTTATTGAATTTTAGTTTAGTTTTTTATGCTTAAGAACATATTTTTAGTACATGATTGTACTTATTATAAATATGATGACGTATTCATGTACATGTTCGTGTATGTTCTGAATAAAAATGATTGATTGATTGATTGACTATTTGGTACGGTACTTGCTAAACATAACTCTGAAGTAGTGTAAAATGGAATCAAAACATGATTGTTTCAACAGTCTTTAAATGAAGTCTTTATGGGTCTGAAACTACTTAAAATGGTGGCTCAGAGCAGGGGTTCCCAAACTTTTCTTTACCGAGTCCCCTCCTATTGGAATAAAATCCAACATAGTCCTCCTTACATAGTAGATTGTATGATCATGTGAAACAAATAAGTCTTACATTGAAAACAAAACATTTATTTTACTGCCTCAAGATAAAAGATAAATGAAAGCTCAAGTCCAAGTAGGTATAGTTAACTGGTGGAAGAAAAATAAGTTAGGGGTGGGAGAGCATGGATTTCCTCTTTCTAGTTCGCCTGTTCTTGGTTGTGTTTTGATAAGGAAATAATGCAAGTCACTAGCAACAAATCACGTTTGCTACAATACCGTACTTGGTTTTTATAGCCACAAGTGTTGAAAATGCTCTTTTATATAAGTAGGAGCTTGAAATGAGTGATACATCACTCATTTTCAGCAAATCCATTCTAGATAATTTAGAAATAAGTGCCCATATAGGTGTGCAGTCCATTGTCCAATTCTTAAATCAGTTGAAATTAACAATAAATAGTAAAAAATGCCAATACCTTCAATTCAAAAACGAACATAATTCAAATGAAGATAGGTTTATCAACGTGTTTGTATACGAAAATCAACTAGACCAGGAAGAAAACATTGCATTTCTAGGAGTTTTGTTGGATGGACGATTGACCTGGGCTCCATAAGTACATTGAGAAAATATGTTGTAAAATTTCATCTGGGGTATTTGTCCTGCGACAGCTCGCTAGATTGAATGACAAAAAGTTACTTTTTACAGCTTACCATGGGCTCTTACTGTCACATATTATGTATGCTATCTTAGTATGGAGTAATTCATAAAAACAAAACCTTGATAGGGTGTTTAAGATCCAAAAGAAAGCGGTTAGGTGAAAAAAGAGTAAATAGATTAGATTCATTTAGGCCGTTGTTCAAGAGACGTGGTCTTCTAACTGTACCCTGCTTGTGTATGTGTATGAAGCTACTTTATAATTTATGTAAAAAAGAGTGATATCAACCAAAATCTTGACGTACATGATTATAATACAAGAAGCCAATGAGATTATCACTTGGTGAATTACAATAGTAGCTTATTTAAACAGAAATCTAGTTATATTGGTAGGAAACTAAAACAAGCTACCACAGTTTTTAAAGAGTCTTCAAAATATAGAAATATTTAAAAAACAATTGAAAAAATATTTAGTTGATAAAGCTTCTTATAGTGTACAAGAGTTCCTTTGTCATCAAAATTAAGTCTCACCTCAACTAATTGACATAGTAATTATGGTAACTAGTGTATAAGAGTTGTTGATCTGGCTTGTCTTATACTCCTTAACTGGAGTCTCCAAGACGTAATCCACAAAAAAAAATCACGCCCTCCAGTTTGAGAACTCCTGCTCAGAGGGTTTATTTGTGAACCATTTAAACTTAGTTTTTGTTGTTTCATGACAAACTGCGAGTAGAATAGTAGATATTCTCACATGCAGAACATTTAAAATTAGTAAAAAAATTCAAATTTCTTATTTATTTCAAATGCTCTGCAGTTCGTCTATGTGAAAATTTATTCTTGTACATTTTCTGGGGTAGCCTATACATATAGGAACCATTGCTATATATTTCTGCACACCATCAAAACAATTTAGAACCATGAAACTAATCCTGGCAATTATAAATTAGGAATGAATAACGAAATAAGAATTCTCAACATTACCATTTATTAGGCACAGGTTGTTATTTTTCCATTATGAAATCTGTGCTATATTTAAATTCACTTTGTGCAAACCTCAGCGTTATTTACCTTCCTCTCTACCTTCATCCGTCATTTTTTACATAATTTAAATACCCTACACAGTCGCTTATTTATATCGCCATTTCCTTCTGCGGAAATACCGAGTGAACAACTGGAGGGTCGTAAAAATATAATGGATTCATGAATATTAATCCGCGTAGAGAATGCTGAGAACAGACGACGACATGGCGCGTATTGAAGAAAGGACAGAAAATCTTGGTCGCCCCAAAAAAAAGCGAATTGTTTTAATTTTTAATGGGCTTTAAGCACAGCAATTAAGGGGGCAATTAAGAAGGCAGTAGAAGGCCACGTGGTATCCCCTTTGTCACCCCTTCATCTTTATCGCCCCCTCCATCTAAACCTCACCTTTGGGATCTCTCAAAACCCCAGCAACCTTCCACTGTCTTTTGAGCGATTTTCGTACCAACCTGTTCTATTTTCAGTGTTTCTCCATTCCCCTCCCCCCACCACAACACCAAATAAATCCTTCTTTCATTTCCCCCTCTCCTTCACCCCTAGCCCTCATCATCTCTTACCACACTTCATCTTGTACCAGACCGGCTTTTTCCCAGGACGACAATTCATAATGCTCTCTCACCGGCTCTTGGTGGTGGAGAAAGTCTTTCTGTTGCACTGTTTTTTATAGCGAGAAATCTGTTACCATTTCTGCTATTAATTTTCATGGCGTGATTCACTGTTGGTTGATAACTGATAGTAGGATCTGATATTGAGAGATATCAATTTGAATATCAAAAAAGCTAAGAATGCCATGTAATAAGGTAACATTAGCTCAGTTTTTCATGTTTTTTTAGTAATAAAAATAATTCAATATTAACATTATTTAAGTATCCCAAATCTATGGTAAAAATAGGATGTTTTCATGTATTGCATTGAAAAAATTCCATACTCTAACTGAAATAAAAAATCGATAAAAAAGTGGGCCAATTTCACCTGGACTTGGGGTAACATTGCTCCTTTCAGGAGTTCTGGCTTTGAGAAAGTTCCAAGGCTGGGACCAATTTGCAAGTAGAATGAAGGCACTAAAATTTCTGAATGAGTAAATTGAGATGGATAGCTGCCAACTACCGCCATCTTTAATTCTGTAACGAAATATTTCTGGACCTATCTATACGTTATGATTTTTTTTAATTTTTTAATGTTTACAACTATCCCACAAAGTAATGGTAACTCTATGAAAACATTCTATACATCACTAAAATAATTAAGTTACCACCCACACAATATTGGTTAGCACTTTACCAACCTGAACATGCATTTTATGATTGATTTTTTTTTTGTTTTTCTCCTTTACAAGCATTTTATTTACTCAAATTGAATCACAGTACAGATGAGGCAAGTGATAAAAGAACAGTTATCTGTTTCAAACAAAATCCACTCTCATGAAATGAAATAAAGTTCATGAAATGAGTTCAATTCTTTGAGTGACCCTTTCCAATTGTATTTATGTCGTTTTTAATGTATTTGTCAAGTCAATACTTTCGAATTACAAAAAACAGGGTTTTCAGCTGGCTTTGTCAACTGCTGGGGTTTATGATCTGTTTTGAACATACTGAGCAATATACTGAAAAAAGGGGATCAATTTTAGTTGAAATTACATTTCAATATTGCATTTATTACCAATTGGTTGCATTAGAATCGCTGTTATAACCCTATACTCAGAGGAATTGAAAAAAATCATATTTTACAAATAATCCAACCTTTTGTCGCTCTCGAGTGCCTTCTATAGCAGTGTCAAATGACATCAATAATTACAGCCCTTCAGTGTTGAAATTATTTTTTATTGTTGTTTTTCATTAAGAGAAATTAATTACCTCGGGCTTCATTCAAAATACTGAGAAGTCATTTCAATTCATGAAACAATGAAAGCTACCCGCACTTCTTCCTACTGTTGAAGTGGATAAAAAATATATTCGTTTTTATCATTATTATCTCCAGGCTTTCAAATTGAAGCTGCACTCAACTTGATTGAGTTTCCCATAGAGCGCAGAACAAAAAAGGATTGCAATATTAATTTTTCTAATTGGATATGAACTATCATTACGGTTCTATGATATAAGTTTTTTCAAAGCTTGAAACTTCATATGCCAAAAATATTTATAAGCATTTGAATAACAATGTTTGTATTGTAGTTTTCAAATAATTGCCAAGTTATATGAAGGCTACTATACACAAATTGTAAAACATTATAAAATAAATAACATAAATAAAATTAAAAAAAAAATTAAAATAAATGAAATAAATAAATTAAATTAAATAAATAAAATGAATAAAATAAATATAATAAAATAGATATCACTGACTGAATTGGGCAGACTTTTGAGAAAATTAGCTGTCATTTATGCTATGAGGTATCATTTTTGTTGTAACTTGTAGGTCAAGATACTTTTTAACTAATTCTACTACAATATTCATGACCTAATAATTTATTTAAAATCTGGACATTATTCATGATTATATCCATTCGTTTTTCGGTACTTGAATGATTATTTTGTTATCTGGGGCGGGGAGACGAATAAAAAAACGAAGATCATAAAAGCTGGGAAAACGTTGAACTCGGGCGTATTTTTGGAAAAATTTCATAAACCTTTTTCAGTAGTCTACGCTTCTAAATCCAAAATTAACTCATATATCAAATTTCAACTTTTTTGGCCAAGTAGTTATTTGAGAAACGGTAATGAATGAGTGAGTCAGTGGTATTTTATTGACTTATATGTGCTGGATAGTATACGCACTCACTTGTGCAGCCTAATTATTTTTTATTATTATTTTTTTTATTGTTATTTTTTTTATCATTATTACTATTATTATTACAAGCATTAATAGATTTTTTAATCTGTAATCAATTGTCTCGAAAATCAAAATTGATTTTCATTAGAATCAGATGGTTTGGAAGTTGAACAACCTGATAGAACAATCATAAAGAGCCCGCATTTAGCAAAATCTTTTGTTTATTACTGTTTTACCACATTCATAGTGCTAAAGTTTTTTAGCCTGGCTCTGATACTACATTTCTCATTAGCCTATATTACATTTCATAAAATTATTATCATTCATTATTTCATTAAATAATTCGAAACAATTTGGAATTGAATTATCTATAAATAAAAAACATGTCTGCTCCAAACGATGCAACAGTCGGTTTTAATCCCTTGCGTGGGCCGGTGCAAGATGATTTACAGTGTAAACAAGATGTGCTATTTCTACATTTCCATTTAATGCTGGTGAACAGAGGGTTTCACAGTCATTCATCCCCAAGATGATAGTGCAGGATGGAACAGCAATCCTTCACTCTACACTCTGAGATACATCAACATTGAAAATAAAAAGATCTACGAATTGAAGGAAATAAAAAGATCTACGAATTGAAGGTGACTTTATCTTCTAATGACAACATTAGTGTCAATTTTCTTAACACCGAAAACGGTTATGTGAAGACAGCAACGCTCAGTGTATCAAAGTGTGTGATGGAACTGAATGGTTCATTCATGGTTAGAATGTTAGAATATGAAGATTTTGACTGTATTTCCAAAACCTCCTTGAAATCATAATTGGATTAGATTATTTTTTATATAGTCATTTTGGTGCAGCCATCTTTTCTTATAAATAATTTTATGTTTATGTAGTTTCAACTCATTTTTCTACTAGGTATTATTGAACTAACTTGAAATAAGTCTGACTTTCTAATGATTCTCTTGCTCCAATGTCATCTTTAGAGACTGGGTAGAGTTCACTGAAGAATGTATGAAGAAGCATACACACCAGATCGAAACAATCGTCGCACTGAATCTGAGTGTTTATTATTCCTTCAAGAATAAGAGTGCAATGAATGCTATTCAGAATGTAATATATTGCTCTACATATGGCGATACGTTGAATAATATTAACAGCATTACACTGTAGAAAGCACAACCTCTTCTCAGATCGAAATAATATTCATTATTATATTATATAATAATTATAATATTATTATAATTCAATATTAACAATAATAATATTATATTATATTTTTAATATTTATTATATCTGATGTTCATAATTCCAATTAGTATGGCAACACCGTTCAAATCTTATGTAGGCTGGAACAAAATCTAAAAAGAACTTGTAAGGGTTAGGAGGAGGATGAGAAGGAGGATGAGAATGAGGAAGAGAAGGAGGAAGAGAAGGAGGAAGAGAAGGAGGAAGAGAAGGAGGAAGAGAAGGAGGAATGAGGAAGAAGGGGAGGAGGAGAAAAAAGAGAAGACAAAGAAAAGGAGTAAGAAGATATTGGGGGTGGAGGAGGAGAAGATAGAGAAGAAAACAAGGAGGAGAGAGATAAGAAAAAAATCTATAATTCGTAAATAGGCTATGTCATGTTCTAGAACTGATTCGGGCAACCTGCTAGTTTGAATTTTAAAATTACAAACAAGAAGGTAAAGAATTGGAAAAAGAAGAGACGAAGAGAAAAAGAAGAAATTTGTGTAGAAGAAAAAAGGTCAAGAAAGACAAGAAAGAAGCTCTAGATATCCCAATTCAATTGATTTGGGCAACCCGCTATTTTGAATCACAAACTTTTAAACAGTCATTACACGGTTGAACACTCAACTTTCTCTCCAAAACCAGCGCACATTTGCAGATATCATTATCCCCAGTTTACATAAGGGAGTGCATGTTGGAAGTGTTGTTGAAATGGAAGGAAGAGGAAGTTAGTTGAGTGTGTGAGCACAACACCTGTTAGCTGTTGGCCAGTCACGCCCCAAATGGCACCAGCGATCTTGACCGCGGCCTTGTACGTGATACACACCCTGTATACACCTCAGGCCAGGTCCACACTGTGCTACTACGCCCCAAAGAGGTTTCCAGCAGATTAAGCCGGGTCCCGAATGCCATTAACGCTGAAACTGCCGGTAAGGCGATTGAATTGTGTGACTGCGACCCTGCCGAGTTCACCCTTTGTCTTTTCTTCGGTTTGTGTGCCTCAGACCAAGGCCTCACTATAAATAATGTGTATAGTGAGGCCCTGCTGATACCTCACTGCCCCTCTGTGAGGCGACTACCGATGCAAGCCGGCCAACAATGGCCGATAATCTGTCTTGTAAACGGCTCTGGGGTATTGGCTCCCATTCAAAATCAATACACACACACAACATACGGTCGTCGTGTAAGGTGCTTAGGGATGAGCCTTCATTAGAGGATTGGGAGCTGGCTAAAGGCTGATAATAGCACAATCTGTATCTATTTAACAATATTTTTACAGTCAAATCAATACATCATCATCGGTTTTTATGTTAGAGTTTGTAAGGTATAAGTTTTATTTCTCAAATCTGATTCAAGGATTATTTTATGTAGAATGTTTTATTTTAAGACTCGTTGTGACATTGAGGAAGCAATAGATGTTGATTAGGTCAGAAGTATTTCAATGCCATATATGAATTCATTTGGGTTTGACATTGAGATGCTCTAACATTTTTGTTTGTGATATAATTAATGCATTGTCAAATTACTTGGATGGGTCAGTGACGTAGCCATGATTTTGAAATGGGGGGGGGTCGAATGACCGGGGGGAGGGGTGGTCTGGGGGTACTTTCCCAGAATTTTTTTGAAAAAATAGAGGTGCTAGAACAGTTTTTAGCTCTCCTGGCATTGAAAATTAACACCAACATCAGTGCTTTGTCTTATTTTACGTTTAATTTAATGGAAAATTATATAAAATTTAGGACCGGAAGGGGGGTTCCGGACCCCCAGGACCCCCCCCTGGCTACGTCACTGGATGGGTCAGTAGTTGAGTAGTGAGCAGTGAGTTGGTGTCTTGTGTTGGTGGATGCAGGATGGAACAGGAGCTTCCATCTTGCATGGCAGCCCATCACAAAAGGTAAGAACTTATAGTTAATTTTACAATTTCATTCGTGAGTAAAGAATAGGGCATCCTCATAACTAATCAACATCTATCTTGCTATAACAATTTTAATATTCAGATATGCCAAGCGAGTTGCTCTTATTTCTAATAAATTAATAAATTGTATTGAAATCAATTTAATAAAATTATATTTTGTTATTCTAACAGTTAAATATCCTAACAGTTTGAGATGAGATGTAAAATTATTATGTTTAAATATAGAATCGTGGGTTGGGGTGGAACGAGCTACACCCACATTGACCCCCTCATAAAAGTTCAGAAACTCATCATAAAAGTTATAAGAAGAAATCCGCCACGTTACCCATCAGACCAACTATTCTACGAGTTTGGTGTGATGGATCCAAGACAACTCTACTCTAAAGAAATAATCCAGAGAATAACACAGCACACTTTGAAAACAGAAACCATAGCCACAATACAAGAAACAGGCACCTTCTTATTGCGAATGTAGCAAGGAAAGCCTTATACCAGAGACACTTCAACCATTTAGCTCCCAAATTGTACAACCTGCTTCCTGAAAACATCAAGAGCACAGCATCTGAAACAAGATTCAAATCTACAGTCCACAAATGGATATTAAATACAGGAAGGCAAAACTTGGAAATAATTATCTCAAACAACATGTGAGCTCACTTACCTAATAATTCCGCACTAACCCCACCCCCCCCCCTCCTCTAGAACATGGGTAAACCATAGTTGAGTAGGGTAATTTCCAAAAATTATTTCTCAAAAATTGCAGTTTTATAGTTATTAGATTCCCATTTAGTTTGCTAATATATATTATATTGTTTTATAGTTTTAATTAATTATTGATTGGAAATAAAGTTATATCAATAGATACAATTATATCCCTACCTGCGCAAAAAGCAGACCTTTACATACTTGGCACACGGTTACATATTTAAGTGGTTACAATATTTTAGGGGTTTTTCCTTTCTTTCTTTGTAGTGGCGAAGGTGATATTGTGGAAGGTATCCATAATGAATAATAAAACGAAATTGTCACAACCACATTTATTGAAAAAATATTGAGAAACTAGTTTTGGTTGTTATACCATTATCAATCTCAATCAAACTAAAACTAAAGTACAGAGTAGCTTAATATATACTAAACATGGAATGATACTATTGGTTGAGCAAGAAAGAGGCTGACCTTTATTGAAGGTTGTGATTGGCTGACAAGTCACGCCCCCTGGTGGGAGGAGTAACAAGCAAAAATATGATTCAAATCAAAAACCAAAAACTTTGAAAATCTAGAAAACAACGAAGAAGAACAAAACACAATTAGGCTAGGATTAAATCAACTCAAATTTAAAAAATAGAAGCTCACTGAAATGTATTCAAGGTCAACCGAAAAATATACCAAAGTATCGTTTTTAAAACATGTTATTTAGGGATTGTGTAAGGTGCTTAGAGTTAGAGATAAACCTTCATTAGAGGATTGGGAGCTAGCTAGAGGCTGATAATACGATAATCAGCATAATCATTTCTTGATCAGTATTTTTGGCAACATATTTTGTCCTGTATTGTTTTCCAATCTGATATCGAAACTGAAACTGTATTTCTATTTAAACATAAGTGAGTAAGTTTGAATTGTTTTGTTTTGACAGATTGGTTTCTACTTTCCTTCGGCTGACAGTCTAGGACAGCCGTGGGAGTGTGTGTTTCTTTTGTTTTTGTCTGTGTAATGAAGATTATTGAATAAGGCAAGATTATATCTATATCTATCTATCTAAGTGAGTAGAAATCATAATTCAAATAGAAATACAATGTCAGTTTTGATATTAGATATTTCGCTCAACCAATTTCATCTCAAGTATTTGATGAGTATTATTTTGTTCTATTCGAAATTTGATGACCTCTATCACAAATTGTAAGCTGAATTGTTACTTTTGTAAAAAAAAAATATTTCCACAATTTAATACTATCGACCCACAAGAAAATTCAGAAATATCATAGAATCTTTCCTGTATGTGATGGATATTCAAAATGTTATTAAATTAAATGTTATCAAAGGAATTCGAAATTAATAAATTCTGTTATCAAATTTACTGAGATTTTTAGTAAAATTTTATTTGGCAACATTTCGTTTCATTCATTATGTAACAGATAACTTTAACAATACTGTATTTCTGAATTTTATTGTGTGAATTGATGCTAAATCGTGTTTCTAGAGAAACATTGAATTCCTCTCACCGATGATTAGCTCAAAAATGTAATACCTTTTAGGGTCTAGTATTCTATTGAATTATTTATGGGTAGAATCATCATTATATGACACATTTAGACACAATTTTATGAAGATCATTAATCAACTATTTAATTCGGTGCCATTTCATCAATAGATTTAGGTTCCAACAAGAATTTATGCATCGATTTTTCCAAGGTAATTAAAAACAATTTTTGCAATTTGCAAAGCAGAAAATTACAAAAGAAATATCTAAATTACAACTTTTCTAACTTATAGTCAAATGACGAACAAAATTGTTTTGTTTGAAATTTTTAAAAGCAAATCGAGTTTTTTTGCATTGATATATTAATACTGTAACACCAACCAAACCAAAAATTTGGACTAGATGAAAATTTATGGAAAAACAGTTATGCTAAATAAAATTGTGTCTTCATATTAATAATAAATTGTAGTTTATTATTAATAAATATATTTATTAATAAATATAATTAATATTATTATAAATATTAAATATAATTATATATTAATAAATATAATAAATAATAAATTGTAGTTTATTATTAACATGAAGACACAACAGGTGCACAAAACTGCTTTCTCCATAAATTTTCATCATGAGTTCAAATTTTTTGTTTGATTAGTTATTAATATATCTATGCATAAAAACTCGATTTGCTTTTAAAAATCAATCAAAACAATTTTGTTCAGCATTTGACTACAAGTAAGAAAAATTTGTAATAACGGATTTTTGTAATAGGGCAGGCCTAAGAAAGAAGTTAGAAGTTAATGATTTTCCAGAGGAACCAAAAATTGAAGCTTGGTCTCAAGAAAGACGAATTGCTCAGAGTGTCAGGATGAACGAGTATTGGAAAAGGAAGAAAGAGACCAACATGAATTGAATGGTAAATAAATGCGGTCCGTAGTAGGCCTATAAAAAAAAATTGTTGTTTGGTCATGATGAATAAATAAATATATATATTTATGCAGGGGTGCCCACCCCCCCTAAGCCTCATGACGCACCCCCCCCCCCCTAAATTTAGCACCCAAACCCCCCCCCCCATAAATTAGGCCCCCCACCCCACAAAAATGCGGGAAAACCCCGTATTCTTTCTAAAACTAAAAGAAGATTTTTATTCTTTTGAAAAAATTCAAACCCAGTCGATAATATACAAAATGTATGTATATTTCTTGAGATTCTTTACATAGGTAACATTTTTTTTGTAAAGGTAAAAAAGAAATATCAATGAAATGAATATATGAACTTCTGCTCAATAAACTTAATTGAAAAATAACTAAATAAGAATTTGAACCTAAATGGTTTTTAAACAATAAAATATTATTACAAATACACAATTTTCAATAAAAATGAAATACCTATAAGTTTATGTTCGGTGTACCAATTACAATAAGGTTAAATAATTCATAACTTCATTTGTAAAACACAAAAATTCAAAATACTAAGTCATTTATTGGACAGTATTTAAACAACAGGTTATTCACTTAGTGTAGTATCTTGGGAGAATTTTATGTATGGATGAAGTACATAAAAGGCACACATTTCATGTACAGTTATTTACAACACACAATCGAAAGAAGTGTCTTTCAAAAACAAAAATAAAGACATAGTTATGAAAAATTACTGAATTTTTAGTATTTAGTAAGTTTTGCTATAGCAGTTCTTACTTATTAGTAAGTAGTTATCGTAAAATGCATGAAAAACATCAAAAGTTTGAAGTCAAACATTTTAAATTTGTAGGCTGTGACCATCTACAAGTTAGCTAGGCACCTTCTAAGCTTGTTAAATCTATCTCTCTAAACCCCACATAGAAGTTTTTGTCTTTGGGATGAGGGATTAGAAATAGACTCAAGTACATCTTTTTCTGCAGCTAGAACTATTAGATTGGACAACCATGAGTCTCCCATAGCTGATCTAAGTCTTTTTTTGATAATTTTAAATCGGCTTATTGCTCTTTCTGCTGATTAACTAGTAACTGTTAAGGAGAGTAAAGCTGTATAAAACACTTTCAGAGCACTCGCTTACGCGTCTTGCTAAGTTTGAATAATAACTTCCTGCACAAATCCTAAACATAACTATTTCAGCTAATTCATATTCAATTGTATAATAATAATTATAAATATATTTTCTTAAACAGAATTTATTAATTTCGAGTTCCTTTAATTGCTATCAGTTTATACTGAATACTTCCGCATTAAAGGAATTCAAAATTAATAAATTCTGTTTAAGTAAATTTGTCAGTTTGTTCAATTGTCAGTAACTTCGAACTAACTTGTAATATATTTTCATTAATTGACATTCTATCTGCTGACTTCGTAGTATATTTTTGAATGTTGTCACGTTAAACACGGTTTCAATCAACTTTATGCCCCCCCCAAAACGTTTTTTGGAACCCCCCCAAGAATTTCAATGACGCAGTCTTCGTCATAGCCCCCCCCCCCTGTGGGCACCCTTGATTTATGGTTTCTTGTTATATCATATGATTTGAATTAGTTTAAACTGGATAAAAATCATATTTACTCTCCCATATTTCTATGATTACAGTACCGGTATTAACAAAATTCACAGTGCTGAAGTCTTTTAAACCAGGCAGTAAATTTTTCTCATGAATATATTCCACCATTCAAAGCAACTTGGAAGTTATCAGAATCATCGATAAATACAAATGGCTGTCACAAATAACGACACAGTCGGCTGGGATCTGATTCATGAGTTGGTGAAAGATGATTTAAAGTGTAAACAAGATGTGCTGATACTACTGTTTCATATACTGTTGGTAAACAAAGGTTATAGAGTCATTCATTCACAAGAAAATTGTGCAGCTAGGCAAGAAACCAGTGAATCATTGCCAGAAGGATGGAACAGCAACCCTTCACTCTACACATTGAGATACATCTGCATGAAAAATAAGAAAATCTACGAATTGCAAGTGATTTTATCCTGCAATGATAACATCGTTGTTAATTTTCTGAATACGGACAACGTTTCTGTAAGGACAGCATCGATGAGTGTATCGAAGTACGTAAAGAAAATGGATGGTTCATTGATGGTTATGGTGCCAAAGTATGCAGATATTGTCAGTATGATAAAGAGTGCTCTATTGGAAAAAGAAAGATATGTTGATTCGCATTCTCAGGTGTGTCTTTGATAGGTAAACAAAGGGTGAGCATTATTCTCATGAACAACTAGAGCAATTACTTGAATAAAATGAACTATTACTTGAATAACTTGTGAGCATTGATTTAAATTAAAGCTTAAATAAAGTGAATTCCAGTATGAAATTATGTGATGAACTAAAAAACAGTCATCAAATGGCAGAAGCCCTGGGCACTTACTTGAACTATTTGAGCTGTTTATATATAAGGTTTGTCGTAGTTTCAAAGTTTGAAGACATTGTAATTTGATAAAATTGAATAACGTAATTTGATTAATACACTTACGTATCTTCTAGCATGACTATTGGTGAAAATAATTGAGCAAGTAATAGAATAGAATAATAATTTATTTCTGCAACATAACATCATTCAATAAATAATACACACGGTAACCTTAATTATGGCATCATACCATCATATAAATGAAAAAAGAATGAAATAAATTAACACCAAAGAAACTCAGCAAAATAAACTTTATTCAATAAATTTCAAATATTATTATGATTATATGCATTAAAGCTTGATGCTAATAATATTATTTTTCAATTTTCTCAAATGAGAAAACTATAAACCCCAGCTTGAATAAAATGTCACAACTATGAAATATTGTATGATTGAGTATGATAAGTCTGAGTGCTTACTTGAACTTTTTAAGCAATTACTTGAACAATGTAAGCTATTATTTAAGTTTGGATAAAATGTATTCCATTATGAAATTGTGTGGTATTTATTATTTTTTTTTTATTAATTGCCTTTATTAAGGGTGAAGTTAGGATTCCTGGTCCTCTCTTACACTCAACCCTGGTAGAGTCTTAGAGTGACAGAATGAGCCCGAGCACTTTCTTGAACTACTTGAGCAGTAGTTACTTTGAAGGTTGTGTCATAGTTTCAAATTTTAAAGACATTATAATTTTTTGTACAGTAGCGTTCATCGATTTCCATCAGATATTCAATGCTGTTGTCAATATCCGCCATTGGGGAAGTCTTTAGTATAAATTAATAGCACTTTGAGGAATTCGAAATTAATAAATTCTGTTTCATTAGAATTTGATTAAATGGAGGATAAATACATTTCATTTCTAGCATAAATCTGGTGAACACATCGAATTAGGAACAAAAATATTGTCATTTATAAATAATTATATACCTGGATTTCTTGTTCCATGACGAACTGCGTTGTTAATATTAAAACTGGACACACTTTTACTGACCTCACTACCAACCTACACATTCTCCATATAAAATCTAAAGGACACGAACTCAACACCTTGGAACAATTTGAAATATACAAACACACCACACACAATAAACAAAACATCCTCAACGAACAACTAAATTTTAAATCACACAAACTTTTTAATCACATTTTACAAAAACCACAATTCTAACCAAAAAACTGACATCGATGATCAAGGAGGACGCCTCTGAAAATGGATCTCAAAGATTCGAAAATGTTGTTAAGTAAATTCTACTTATTCTTAATAAAAATTTGACTGCAAGTCGTTGAATTCATTAAAAAAGTTAATAATTATATACATTAGAACTTAATGAGATAGTGATATTATTGAATTCTCTAAAATTTAACTAAATGACTAAGAGCTTTAAACCCTAAAAGCTAGGTTTTTAGGCTATTTTATACTACTGGTACTTATCGAGCTAAATTCAATTTTGTAAACTCTTTCTCATGGTTTTTCTTATGTGATAAACTAAATCAATTTATATACCTCCCATCACATTAATTCACATGTCAATAAATGTGTAATTGTCAATTATTGTCTATTTGATTAACATTGTCTATTAATAATGATTGGCAATTCATGGTGACACCAAACTACTAGTGTAGTTTTTACACTACCCTACTCTAGTGTAGTTTTTACACTACCCTACTCTAGTGTACTTTTTACACTACCCTACTAGTGTAGTTTTTTTTAGTAAACATGTCCCAGCACTTTGTTGTACTAACAGCTAAAATCTATAAACTTATCCTTTATAATAAATTTTGCATTTGAGATAATCAATTAAAATGCTTCATGTTTTGATAGTTTGAATCTTTTGTCAACAATTCTAAACTTCGATCAATTTTTTCACTCAATTGTTCATACTAAGATTTCACCAAATTAAATTCTCTCTAATAAATGTCAAGAC
>OX418226.1:30486169-30496535 GCA_948455865.1 Conomelus anceps
TGCTCCCTGGTGCGCCCCTAGTGCGCCCCTAGTGTGCCCCTAGTG
The DNA here is from genome assembly GCA_948455865.1 of Conomelus anceps. Taxonomy (NCBI): domain Eukaryota; kingdom Metazoa; phylum Arthropoda; class Insecta; order Hemiptera; family Delphacidae; genus Conomelus; species Conomelus anceps. The sequence continues at coordinate 30,486,215 of OX418226.1, forward strand.
CGCCCCTAGTGTTTCCCTAGTGCCCCACTTATTGCCCCTAGTGTTTCCCTAGTGCCCCACTTAATGCCCCTAGCGTTTCCCTAGTGCCCCACTTAACCTTCGAGCGCTCGCGTAGGCGGCAAATACACCGCCTTTTTTAGAATGTTTGTCATATTTCCTAACCTGGCTATCAGAGAGTGGTGGGAGTGCCATGTATTCCTCCCCCACTATCTTTCCTAACTTCTTCATGCCTTATCCAGTTCAGTTGGTAACTCACTTGAGCATAGGAGTGATTTTTAACGTGTGACTACCGGTGGGCGGCCAAATTGCCGCCGCGTGAGCACTTGTGTTGGGATCTCCACCAAGAATTTTTCTGCACAATGTAAGTATATTTTTTCCAAATTTATAATTTGTATTAACATTACAATGAATAATTTTCATTTCAAACCGATTTGTAATGTATTTCTTGTTTTAAGTTATCTTTCATGGCTTATATAATTTTAGAGAAATTCACCAGTTACAAACCAACAGTTTATAATTTATCCTATATCTATAATAGCTGTATCTCTTGTGATCTTGTACATATCTATAATAATCTTATCTAATTTCTATGTTATCTAAAATATTTTTCATTAGTTACAGTTTGAGTATGTTTGTTGTTGTCTCAAAAAATTTTCTATGACTTTTGAAGATATTGTAAAGAGATTCGCCAGTTACAAATCAATAGTTTACAATTCTTTACGATAACACTAACTTATCTTTTGATTTTTCCTGTATTTATAATTATATAATCTATAAACTTAAATTTGTATGAAGAATGAATACTATTCGTTATAATTGGGCATAATAGTTACATTACATGGGTAAGCCTACTACAATGTTTTGGTATTTTTTTATGTTTTAGGGACGTATGCAACCGACCAGAAGATATTAGGCGTATTTTGGAAGAATTAGAAGAAGACGATCCAGAAGAAGGGGATTTTGATATTGTAGATGATCCAGATGATATAGATTACGACCCAGAAGGAATCGAATCGGACAATCATGATAGTGAATCTGAAGAGGAATTGGAAAGCACTATTGAAGAGGAGCCTATGGTAATCGACAATGAAGAAAATGAAACAGAAGGTAATGAATTACATTTTTACATTGGAAAAGATGGGGAAACTCTTTGGGCAAGTAATCCAGTTTCAAAAGACGTAAAAATAAAAGCGAAAAATATTGTAAAAATATTTCCAGGCTCTAAAGGGGATGCTCGTCGATGTATGACTGAATATGAATGTTTTTCGCAAATAATTACACCAAATATCATTGACAATATTGTAATGAACACCAATATTTACATTCAGATGAAAAAAGATACACATCCCGAAAGTCGAGAAAGGGACTATAAATTTACAAATAAATATGAAATTATGGCAGTTTTTGGGGCTTTGTTTTTGATGTCCGTGAAACGTGGAAACCGTACAAATTTATCAGAATTCTTCACTGCCAATGGTACGGGGCTCACAATACTCAGAGCTAATTTTAGTGAAAATCGTATAAGATTTTTGATGAGATGCATCCGATTCGACAATGTCAATACCAGACAAGAACGAATAAAGGATGATAAGTTGGCACCTGTTCGTGAACTTTTGACTGAATTCGTGGAAAACTGCAAAAAATCATATTCCCCTGGCGAATTTGTTACTATTGATGAAATGCTGGTTGCGTTTAGAGGGAGATGCAGTTTTATTCAATATATGGCCAAAAAGCCCGCGAAATACGGTATCAAAATGTATGCGTTGTGCGATGCTCGTACATTTTATACCTACAATTTGGAAATTTATTGTGGGAAACAACTTACTGGGCCATTTAGTACGTCAAATAAGCCTTACGATATAGTTGTGAGATTGACTGACCCGATAAAAAAGTCAAATCGTAATGTAACTGCCGACAACTATTTCAGTAGTTACCCTCTTGCAGAATACTTACTAACAAACGGTTTGACTTTCTTAGGAACCCTGAAAAAAAACAAGAAGGAGGTTCCTGCTGAATTTGTTACTGAGAATAATCGACTGGTACCAGGAAATTACTTGTTTGGTGCACAATATGATAAGACATTAGTTTCTATGGTAACAAAAAAAAAAGAAAGTCGTTCTAGCTATTTCTACTATGCATGATAGCAATTTGACAGATATAGAAACTGGTAAACCGTATCAAATTATGGACTACAATGCCACCAAAGGGGGCGTGGATACGGTCGATCTAATGTGTTCAAGATGTTCTACTTCAAGAACGACAAGACGCTGGCCAGTAGTCGTTTTTTACCAGCTACTCGATATTGCCGGTATAAATTCATTTAAAATTTTTCGGAACAATAACCCCAATAATAAAACTATAAGAAGAACATTCACCTACAATTTAGCCCTTGCCCTGATGGAAGAAAATTTGAAACATAGAGCGACACTTTGGAGTCTTCCTCAAGAACTACAGGCATTTTTAAAACCCTACAAACCAGTGACAGAAGCTACATCTTCAACGACGCGAATTGGAATATGCTTTTGCTGTGGTTCAAAAAAAAATAACCGTACATCTGCTGTCTGCCATAAATGCAAACGAAATGTTTGTAAAAACCATTCAACAAAAGAAGTCACTTGCCATCCATGCACCCAATTGCCAGGAATAAATGACGATTTTGAGGACATATAAAATACGTGCAATCATGTAATCATATAATTTTTTTATGTAATATAATTTTTTCAATTTTAATCAATTGTAACATATTACATACATAACATTTTACATATTGTAACATATAAATATTTTTACTGACATTATAATTTGTATTTTATATTATTGTTTAACTACCCATAAATAAAAATATAATCTGTTGATAACTGTGTTAGTAGTACACTAAAATGGCAGGCAAACATGAGGGCGGTGACAATGCCGCCACGCGGTCGTTGGTGTTATTGCAATAGGCGCGAGCGCTCGAAGGTTAATGCCCCTAGTGTTTCCCTAGTGCACCCCTTAATTCCCCTAGTGCTCCCCTAGTGTGCCCCTAGTGTTTCCCTAGTGCTCCCCTTAATTCCCTAGTGTTTCCCTAGTGCACCCCTTAATTCCCCTAGTGTTTCCCTAGTGCACCCCTTAATTCCCCTAGTGCTCCCCTAGTGTGCCCCTAGTGCGCCCCTAGTGTTTCCCTAGTGCACCCCTTAATTCCCCTAGTGCTCCCCTAGTGTGCCCCTAGTGCGCCCCTTAATTCCCCTAGTGCTCCCCTATTGCGTCCCTAGTGCTCCCCTAGTGTGCCCCTAGTGCTCCCCTAGTGCGCCCCTAGTGCTCCCCTAGTGCTCCTCTAGTGCTCCTGCTAGTGCTCTAGAAGCTCTAATATGTAAGCACTCAAGCTAATTGCAAAAGCTCACACCCACTGTGAGCTCTTTTACTGTGCCACTGCACCCACTTACTGCACACTCCGTGCTCCACTCATTGCAGTAGTGCACACTCATCCACCACGTAGTGCCACTTTGGGCTAACTTGGTGTACCACTTTTATCCCTTATGGCTTACTTGGTGCTTAATTGGAGTAGCCTAAGCCAACAGCCAACACCCAACAGGTGACTTAGAGAAATATGTCTCAGATTAATCTTATTTATAAGGATAGGATTGTAGGAGTTTGTGAAAAAAAAACGCCAAAGACAAATTCACAATAATTTCTCCATTTATTAATACAACATATAATAATACATTTTTCTATTTACAATGCAATGTATTAAATACAAAAAAAAAAAAAAAAAAAAAAAAAAAAACTCTCCTTATTTCTACTGGGGGTATGCTTAAGGACATCCAACCTAATTCTAATTTTATAATTTAAATCTATGTTAGAGTTCTCAAATTCTTCCTCCAACCAATAATTCCAGACATACAATGCTTCTAGGTTCTCAAACTGTAAAATATACCGATTCTTATTTCTAGCCCATACTTGTTTAATTGCAACAATGACCAACTCTGTACCTTCTGCTAACTCTTCCAATCGTTTGCACTGTCCTACTTTTACTTTTCCCTTTAATTTCTAGCATTGTAATGCTGTTGAATTGCTGCACTTCTAACTGTGTAAAAGATGTGTCTTCCAAGTTTTTCCATACATCTGACGAAAATTTGATTGATTCTATTCTTGGAAATGTGTTACCATTATAGCTTGCCATACCATTAACAGTAATTACACAAATGGTTTCCCCTCTTGGCAAGCATAATATACATCTTTCGTCATTGTAGGGGATTACAAAATAGCCCACTTTCTTAAGGTCCTCTATTGCTTTGTATGCATTGAGAAAAGCATTTTTTATGGTACCCCTTTTACAAAGTAAACCTGTTTCAAGCCATCTTTTTCCCCTAAAACCCCAACATATGTAAATTTTTCCTTATTATTCACAGTAAATGCAGTCACATGATACACCCCACTTGGTTCAAAATTCTTCCAATGTGAATAAAAATATGGTTCAAGCTGCTCTCTCAAATCTTTGATTTCGTTTTCATACTCTACTAGCTGTTTATGCTGTTTCTTTATGGACTCTGTAGCTTCTAAAAACTCAACTTTCCTACTTCCAACTTTCTCTTTTCCTGTTTTTTCCTGCATGGATATGACTCATAGCATTAGAATGTAGCAGTGACGTCATACAAACTAGTTGAAACTGGAATGTCAAGGCTGGTGGGCGGGGCCAGTGATGGAAGTAGAAGTGGGGCTATCTCTCTCTCTCTCTCTCTCTCTCTCTCTCTCTCTCTCTCTACCCTCTCTTTTTCGTTGAAACAGCCTTCGTTGAAGTAAAGTAAGGTGATTTTTTACCTATATGAGATGTTACAAAATTTGTCTAAGTCCTGAGATGGTACAAAATTTTTCTAAGTCCTAAGATGTTTCAAAATTTTTCTAAGTCCTGAGATGTTTTTTTTTTTTAATTTTTTTTTTTTTTTTTTTTTTTTATTTTTTTTTTAATTTTTTTTTTTTTTTTTTTTTTAATTTTTTTTTTTTATTTTTTTTTTCTATTTTTTTTTAATTTTTTTTTATTTTTTTTTTATTTTTTTTTTTATTTTTATTTTTTTTTTCAATTTTTTTTTTTTTTTCAATTTTTTTTTTTTTAATTTTTTTTTTTTTTTTTATTTTTTTTTTTTTTTAATTTTTTTTTTTTATTTTTTTTTTTATTTTATTTTTTTTTTTTAATTTTTTTTTTTTTTTTTCCTTTTAATTTTTTTTTTTTAATTTTTTTTTTTTATTTATTTTTTTTTGGGGGGGGGGGGGTGGTGGAGGGAGGGATTTTTTTTTTTAGGGGGGGGGGTTGTTTTAGGGTGAGGGGGAACGTTTTTTGGGTGGGGGGGCTTTTTTTAGGAGTGGGGGGGTTGTTGGGTGATGGTAGGAGGGGGGGCAGGTTATGGTTGGGGGGGGGGAGGTCAGGGTGGGAGGGGGGGGGGGACAACTTCCGGTTCCCACGCTGCGCCAGATCCCTAGGTTCCCACGCTGTGCCAGCTCTGTCCATCCGGTTCCTAGAGGTCAAGTTCAAGGTCATTTCCGGGGTCAAAGGTCAAGGTTGTGCCAGAACCGCCAAAAACATACTACTCACTGATAATTCTTTTTTTCATTAACATACGGATTTCAAACAATCGCTGACAATATTAGCACAAAAGCACTTCACTTTTCACAATATAATTAATTATTCCAAAATCTCTTTCCAAGTACTTATTTTAATCGTCTTCCCCGTAGTTTGACAGTAATAATTGTGTAAACTTCCAAAATAAAGCACACCACTTCGTATATCCTCATATCGTATACATTTTTTCTTCTTCTAATAATAATAAGCGTATGGCTTTTAATGGTGGGGAGACCCTTACGGGTAGTTCCACCTCGCCGTTTGTGCCATGTTACGGGGAACATGGTGGACCTATTATTTTAGGTGGGTTCCGAACCACCGGGTAAGTGATAATAAAGGAAAATTTCTTCTAATGAAAAATGTCTTCAAAGTTCAATTTAATGCAGAAATTATCATTTCAACGTCTACCTGTCTCCAACTTTTCTACAGTAAGCCGAAGTTTCACTCTATATTATCATAATTATCATAAAGTCACGGCTGCTCATTAACTAACACGTCGACTAGACAAGCAACGAGCAATTTCTAACGAACGTTAAAATTCAATTCCGCTTATTTTACTCGCCTTTTCCGTGCACCTAAAACAAATACAGATATACAGCCTAGTCTTTACTTACTTTCAGCGTCACACCAACAAATATATATAGATATAAAATACATAGTAGGTCATTCGAATGGCCCGCTCTAGACCTTGACTAGCAATTGATAAAGCTTCAATGCTATCGTACAACCGTGTATTCAGCCACTTCAGCTAGTTATATCGTATCCGAACTGTGTAGCCTAGTAGAGGACTGGCTCTGTCGAGTGCAGTTGTCAGCTGTTATCAGTGTTTATAGACTGTCGCTGAAAGTAGGACATTATTATAGATGAACTTCTTGGCCCGAAACAATAGCTAATCAGTATAGAACAGTTGGTGTACTGTGCAAGCCGGATATCGAGTGTCGTTAACAAAGAATTAATTAATCCATGTAATTATTACCTGTAATTGTTCAAACTACAGTTGCTAACATCGTTGTGTGTTCAGTTCATTGTGGACTTTTGGGGTTTGGCGGAGCCAAAGTCGGGGTTTGATACCAAGATCTGTAAGTAGACTAATAGTACGATATTATTCTATTATATTATTCTTGTATTATTTTAATGGAGCTCATTGTCTAACTAACGTAGCTTTTCATATAATTATACTTTAAAAATTCTAAAAAGTCACGATTGATATTGTAGAACTGTTCCATGATAAATAAAATGAGAACACAAATTTTGTCTTTTCTACAGTTTTTGTAGTTTGTAGTTTGTAGAAAAGACAAAATTTGTGTTCTCATTTTATTTATAATTATACTTTGTTTTTAACCGACTTCCAAAAACAACAAGGTTACTATATTCGACCTGTTTTTATTATTTTTATTTTTGTACATCATTTATGGCTCAATTTCGTCTCTTCTAATACCGTTATTCGATCTTATTTGAAAGTATTGTATTTTTCTCTTTTTCTGTTTTTTTTTTTAAATATTGTTACATTTCAATTATTATATGTCAATAAGGCTCTTCAAGGAGTATTCTGTGAGCTTTCACATGTGTTCAATGAAATAAATAGTTAAAGTGATATCTTGTAAATGTAACTGTAACAATGTAACTGTTTAGAAAAAGTGTTGAAAACAGAAAAATTATTTTCTTAGATTACTTGTTCCATAACAATCTGCGTTGTTAATATTAATTTTTCATTGTATATTTAATGACTTGCAGTTTAAATTGTGAATACATAATAATAATTGTACAAGGCCTTGAAGATGAGTTTCCATAACTCAAAAACGTTCTGCTAAGAGTGAGTACAATTATTCACAATTTAAAACTGACTAAAATTCATTGAATTTACAATAAGAAGAATTATTATTCATTGCAATATGCGTTGTTAATATTAACTTTTTATTGTGAATTTAATGACTTGCAGTCAGTTTTAAATTGTGAATACATAATAAATTGTACAATTTATTATAATAAATGGAACAGTAATTCAACTACTCGCAGTCCTGTATCAACTTTTTTCTGTAGTCTACTATGTGAAAAGTGAAATGTTTAGGTCTATAAGTGATATCTTACGAATTAATTATTTAAAAAGTTGTGGGTTGGAAAAAGTTGAAAAATTCTTAGTCATATATTTTCCCAATATTTCCCAGTAGCCCAGTATAAGAATATTTTTTTCTGTTTCATGTAGAAAATAGAATGTTTAGTGAATAGTTGGATGGATAGTTTTGGGTTCAAAAAGAATAAAGCAATTTACTCCTGAAAAAAAAACTATCACACAAACTTAAGCGAAAACGTTGACCAAGATAAGCAGAGCTTTCGTGCATAGGAACTAACTACAATGATTGAAGTGAATTTTTCAAGTTAAAAATAGGTCAAACAGATTAATTGGCAGGGGTCAAAGCAGCACAAAAATAATTCATGCTAATTGAATAAATAGAGACTCCAATGATTAATTAATGTCAGATGATCTGCATTGCATTTCATGAGTGGAATATAATAATAATAATAATAATAAAATAATTATAATAATAACATAGACCAGAGACTAACAAATGAATTGTAAACTATGTAGCGTCACTTGTCAGTAGAGGAGAATGGATACAAAATATTAAAAAATACCTAGTACTGGCCAAAATAACCAACAAAGTAATTGACAATAGAAAAAACTTCCGAATAAAACTTTATAAATTGGAAGTTATACCAGAGACAAAACCTCCAAGAGTTGGAACAAAATGGAGCGAAGAGAGAAAAGCTGAATTCGTACAAAAATTAAAATCTGGTGGGCAAAGAAGAAGAAGAAGAAGTCCAAAAAATGAACCATGTTTACTAAGCGTCTTCCACTTTGGGACGTCTTACTCTTTACGTCTAATAATAATTTTAAAAATAAATAATAATAATAATATAAAAATAACAATTTGAAGGAGACCAGAAAGTTGAAAAATATAACATCATAAGGTTTAATGGTAATATCACAATATTTTTAACTTTTTCAATCCTAATTTTTTTTATTATTTGGATGGAATAGCTCAATTTTTGAAATTATCATTTCAATATAAATTTTGGGTTGTGCATCATTTCCAGTGAACTGCCACTCAATAATTATAATGATTTGTTTTTTCAATTAATTGAATAGCCCAAGCTACTGGTACTATCTTAGCTTTGGTCACTGAAAATTGTACTGAATTATTGTATGTTTACCAATAGTACGAACTTTGAATTCAAGATTTGGAAGAAATTTTCAACCGCAATGGCTGAGTATAAGTTCATGAATGATTATGTCATGGTTTTCGAAGACAGGAATCTGTAATAAATTATATAGCACATGAGTAGAGCACAGCAGAAATATATAGCACAGCAGAAATCAGCATTATCCAGAGTCTATGCTCTGTGATAGAGATGGACAATATATTTAATTTTACATCACCATTATTACCTTGTATCTTGGTCAACTTTATACAGTACTTATATTATTTTTAATTTTGTAATATCATTTTTTATGAAGACATATTCGGGGGAAAGCCTTGCATTAAGAAAATTATAAAAATCAAATTATAAGATAAATAATGAAAACATTGTTTATTTTTTGCTCAACTTTTTAAATAGTAAATATGTACTTTATTTGTAGTGGTGAAGGTGGTATTGAGGAAGATATCCATAATGAATAATAAATCAAAATTGTTACAACCACATTATTAAAAATAGTGAGATACTAGTATCGGATGTTACTCCATTATCAATCTCAAACCGAATAAGTTACATAATTTATTTGTAGTGGCGAAGGTAATATTGTGGAAGATATCCATAATTTTTTTTGTAGATTACGTCTTGGAGACTCCAGTTAAAGAGTAAAAGACAAGTCAGATCAACAATTATACTCTTATACACTAGTCAACATAATTACTATATCAATTAGTTGCGGTGAGGCTTAATTTTGATGTGAAAAGAACTCTTGTGCACTATAGAAAGCGTTATCAACTGAATATTTTTTCAATTTGTTTTAAAATATTTCTATATTTTCAAGATTCTTTAAAAACTGCAGTAGCTTGTTGTAGAATTTCCTACCAATATAACTAGGTTTTTGTTTGAATAAGCTACTATTGTGACTCACCAATTGATAATCTCCTCGACTTCTTGTATTATAATCGAAATGAATATTGATTAATAATACGAACAATGTTATATTATTATTCAGAATAGATACTTTTGTTATCCGCTCTATTTCCAAAACTTGGTGATTCGTAACCCACCTAAAACTCTAGATAGTGTAGATTCACCATCTATAACATCATTGCATCAACATTCACCTCATTATTCATTACCCACATCACTCATATAATAAATATTGCTTTAAATAAATCAGCAAGAAAACAATAAATAAGACTGTTACGGGTTTTATATCTAAAATAACGCTGGCAATATTTAAATTTATCACTCGCACTTTATTAACACAGATTATCTACAACTCATACTGTTAAGTTATTTCTTACACAAAATAATGTAATCGGAAGCAGATAAATCGATATTGTTCAACTGATAAAGAGTTTTCATTATTACTATGCAAAAATCAATCACTAAATGTCATTAGGCCGATCTAATATTAAATAATAACTGTTCAATAAACTGTCCAATAATTCAAGAAGAACGTTGAAAAAGAACAATTAACTTATGTAGCACAACTGGACAAGTCCGTAATACAATAAAGCTATGAGTAGA